>JANAVB010021198.1:7536196-7743696 GCA_029216955.1 Iris pallida
GACTTTAGGAGGATAATCATGCAGGCCACAGCATGAGAGTCCAAGATTTCACCTAGGGTTAAACTAGGCAACTGAATATACTAGATGCATGGGGAGGGCAGAGTCCCGAGATCGTGTTACACCAGTCGTCCTGAGATATTGTCTTGGCGCGCCGGCTGGTCTCCACGGATACTGTGTCATCCGCAACGAGTGGATGACTGTATCCGATTAATTCCTGCTATATATTACATGTCTTGGCAAGGTGGCCTCACGAGGGACATGTGCTCCATGACACCTGTCTACGCGAACCCCTGGGTTGGCTAGCTTTGCTGGAAAGATACGATCTGAGGATTTTCTAATAACATGACGCGAGGATAACCTCGTTCCACTAGAAACTCGTAGACTTGATTGGTCGTGAAAACGACTTGCATGTTTCCTATTTACCTTCCGTGAATAACTGAGGGAAGCGGACTATCATGGTGCGTGATCCAACCCATGTTCTTGTTTGATTGTTGGGTTGGTTATCGTACTATGACAGGCTGTGGACCGAAGTTATGAACGGAAGACTTATTCTGGTTGTGAAGTGCTACTTCTGTGAATGACTGAGGAACATGTTCTATCATGGTACATGATCCAACCCATATTCTTGTTTGATTGTTTGGTTGGTTATTGTGCTGCGATAGGCTATCGACCGAAGTCACGATCAGGAGATTTTATGGTTATACTTTTTTTAACTTATGTGAAAGTTATAGAGTACGACACGTCCCGGCTCAATGCGGCACCTTTTGTCCTTATTTGGTTGTAAGGGTGCCATATGGGTTCGAGGATGTTGCGCTACCCTATAATAGTAGCATAAGTATTACTATTATCAGTCATTCTATTAGTTGGGTTTTTAATCTTAACTCTTGTGCCCCTTTGGCGGTACTTGCTATTCGGGGCTGACCCCGTTGGTTTTGTTTGGCCAGATCTCGTAGCAAAGCCAGAGGACACGATCTTCCTCCCTGACGTCCATGGTGCATACTAGGAGCATGGCGGTTCGGGGACTCGAGTGGGTTTCTTCTCCACCACTCCTGCTTATACTTTTGCGGCGTTTAGCCACCGGCACCTGTTAGCCGGATTACTTGGTATTTTGTGTCTGTACATAATTGTAATTAAACAGACTGCAGCTGTGTATAATTTTGTACTCCTGACTCTCTGAGATAGCTAAATTATAAAGCTAGTCTCTCATGATCATTTTGATGAAGCGTCAGGGACGCCTTACTGCTTTATCTTTAATGTTCATTTAATTGCTGATTTGACTTAATTGATTGAGACGTAGAACTCTGTGGGACCATAGGAGACTTGATTGTAGCATGTACCCCCTAGTCTCTCGACAGCCACGATCGCCGTATGACGTTATGTACCTCATATGGAGTAGCTGGCCTAGTCCGTCCCCGTATTTCGGTACTGGGGCGTGACAAGGTTCGAGTGGTGGCCCATGCAGGTCTGTTTTTCAGACTTGTGGGGTATTGCAAATTATTAGGAGTCTCAATCAAAACTTGTTCCCCTTGAAATTCTATTTCGAATTCTCTGTCATTGCCTTGATCTCTAACCTGACTTGCATCTTCAAAATCTTCCTCGTCCGGACTTGATAATCTTATACCTTTCTCTATAGGGGTGCTTCATTCTCAGTAGCGGGTGAGGCCCATGAGGAAGAGCAGCAAGAGCATGGCTCGACTGGGCAGCAACAGGGGAGAGAACCTTCTCCAGTGCAGGCACGAGCAGAAGTAGAACCAGAGGCAGTGCAGCCGCAGGTTATTGGAACTCCTGCAGCACCAGCAGCGACGGCAGTACCAGACGCCGTAGCACTTCTGGAGATCATCCGGGGGTTTCTTGTCACTAACCAACAGCAACAGACTCGGCAGCAGGAGCAGAACGTGTTGCTGAACCAGGGGATTCAGTTAGCTCTTGAGAGGAGTGCCGGGGTTGACTCGGGAGCATCAGGAAGGTTCCGTCGCTTGAACCCGAGGTATTTTGATGGCACGGAGGATGCCATCACTGCAGATGGATGGATTCAAGACATTGAAGCCATTCTTGTGGCAGCCAAGGTTCCAGATGATGAGAAGGTTGATCAGGTCAAATTAGTACTTCAGGATCTTGCCCGCGACTGGTGGGCATCAGAAGAAGTTGGTATAAGACGTCCTGTTCGTTGGACCACCTTCAGTGACAGATTCAAGGCCAAATATTTTGGCGTAGTAGCTCGATATGAGCTCCAGCAGAAGTTTATCAGTCTCAAGCAAGCAGGTAAGACCGTAGATGGGTATGCAGCAGAGTTCTGCAGATTGTGCCGTTTCACACCAGCAATGGTGGCAACGGAGCCGGAGAAAGCTATGAGGTTCCAGCAGGGACTTCATTTGGAACTATTGCAACTTGTGGAAGGACACGACTACCAGACGTTTGACGCTGTTTTGACGGCCGCTCGGAGGCACGAGCTTACCCAGCAGAGGTTGGCATCAAAGACAGGAGGTCAGAAGAGATCTCATTCCCAGATTGGAGGAGGAGCAGTGCAGCGAACGTCGGCACCAGCACCCGGTGTACGTATTCATGATGCAGGAGCGCCACGGAGGACGGCCGTGTCAACTAATACAGCGCCAGTTCGGTATCAGCAGCCGAGGAACCAGCAACAGCGTCAGGGAGCACCCCAGGGCTGTACATTCTGTGGGAAGACATGGCACACGAAGGAGGTGTGCCGGTCAGTGAATGGCTTATGCTTGAGGTGTGGTAGTTCACACCACCGTATTTCCACTTGTCCTATGATACAGAGGCCAGGAGGGCCAGCTCAACAGTTTCCAGCATTGCCAGCTCCAGTGGCAACCCCGAGTGGACGGCCAGTATTAGCAGTAAGGCCCCTAGCCCAGCGTTTACCAACGCAGGCTCAGATGTTCCGCCAGGCACAGGAAGCCGAAGGCCCTCAAAGGCAGCAACAGCATGATCGAGGAAGGCCGCAACAAGGGGCTCCGCGGGGCCAGGCTCTCACATTGACCTTGGAAGAGGCTCTAGCGTCCAGTGACGTGGTGGCAGATAAAATTCTCGTCACCTCATTTCCCGCTGTAGCATTATTTGATTCAGGCGCTACTCACTTATTCATCTCTGCACAATATGCTACACGGATTGGATTAGAGTTTGAGGCATTGCCGGAGAGGATGGATATACTCACCGGCAATGGGCTCGTAGAAGTTAGCAGAGTGCACTTTTCATGTTCGGTGGAGGTGTGTGGGCATTTATTGCCCGCAACATTGATTGAATTCCCTATGGAGAATTTTGATGTCGTTCTTGGCATGGACTGGTTGAGAGACAGTCATGCGACAATTGATTGTAGAGGAGGTAGGGTCATATTCAGTATTCCTGGGATGGAGCAGTTCATCTTTACTCGAACCTTGAAGAATCAGGCCGGAGGCGTCATCTCAGCAGCAGTGTCAGAGCCAGGACAGATTCCGAGAGTGGTCGAAGATTTTCTCGACGTCTTCCCTGATGAGCTCCCAGGGATACCCCCAGTCAGAGAGGTAGAATTTAGCATTGAGTTGAACCCTGGAACGAGGCCAATTGCAGACAGAGTTTACAGAATGTCGCCGTCAGAAAAGGATAAGTTGTATCAACATGAAGAAGAGTTGAAGTCTAAGGGATTCATCCGAGACAGTAAATCGCCCTGGGCTGTGCCAGTGATTCTAGTTCCCAAGAAGGATGGGTCGACGAGGATGTGCATCGACTACCGCAAGCTGAATGCAGTAACAATGAAGAATAAGTACCCACTACCAAGGATTGATGACCTGTTCGACCAGTTGAGCAAGGCCAGCGTCTTTTCTAAGATCGATCTTCGGTCAGGATACTATCAAGTAAGAGTCCGGGAGCAAGACATACAGAAGACAGCATTCAGATCTAAATATGGGCATTATGAGTTTTTAGTAATGCCCTTTGGACTAACCAACGCCCCCGCAGTATTCATGGATTTAATGAACCGCATCTTTCTGCCGTATTTGGATAAATTTGTGGTGGTGTTCATAGATGACATTCTTGTCTATTCCAGCAGTGAAGAAGAGCATGAGAAACATCTTAGGACTGTCTTACAGACATTGAGGGAGCATCAACTTTATGCGAAGCTCGACAAGTATGAATTCTGGTTAGACCATATTTCGTTCCTGGGGCATGTAATTTCTGGGGCAGGAGTGTCAGTGGATCCGAAGAAGATTGAGGCCGTAGAGCATTGGCCAGTCCCGAGAACGGTTGCAGAAGTGCGAAGTTTCTTAGGATTAGCTGGTTACTACAGAAGGTTCGTGGCGGACTTTGCCAGGATCTCTGCGCCCTTAACGCGTTTGACGCACAAGGACGTAGAGTTTGTTTGGTCAGCTAGTTGTCAGGCATCATTTGAAGAATTGAAGAAGAGATTGATCTCAGCCCCGATCTTGACGCTTCCAGTAGGAGCTGGAGGCTTTACAGTATATTGTGACGCATCTGGGAAGGGTCTTGGATGTGTATTGATGCAGCACGGAAAGGTGATAGCATATGCGTCTCGGCAGCTTCGAGACCATGAGAAAAATTACCCGACTCACGATTTGGAGTTAGCAGCTGTTGTAGGATGTGGAAAATTATGACACGCTGTCATTTTCATCCATACGCTTAAAGACAGATGTCAGTTGAAGCCATACGCTCATTCAAAAGCCATACGCTCAGTAAATATTTTATTATTTACTGAAGCGACAGCACAGCATATGTTTAAATGAGGAATGAATCTGACACTTCATCTTTCGTGCAAAGACAGCTGTCACGAGAAAAGTAACCGTCGTATAGGTTTTCGAAGAGCCGGTTTTGTCTTTTATGAGGACAACTCAGCAGCCTTCATAAATACAAAAGCCATCATTACTGTCAGTTTTGACAGTCTGTCAGCCGTCAAATCCGCAGTCACGACGCTCGAGAAGATTTTGTCAGTTATGGGAAGCTATGGTATACCAAAGAAGATTGATGATAGCCACGTGGCCACTTCTCCAGCGAGCGTATGGACCTCACATGACTCCTTCTTCATCCAGTCAAGTGAGCGTATGGACCTCACATGACTCCTTCTTCACACAGTCAAGTGAGCGTATGGACCTCACATGATTTCTTGTTAACTAAGCGAGCGTATGACCTCACATGACTCCTTGCCCATAAAGTGAGCGTATGATTTTCCTATGGCACTACGCTATCCAAGTCAGCGTATAAACTCTCCTTCAACAAGGCAGCGTATTACAACAACCATATCCGGGATTACAGTCAACACACGTTCTCACGTGTCCTGTACCAGTTATCTACTTCTCTAGAAGTTATGCAACGTGGCATCCAGGCCATCAATCTCTCCTGAACATGCTCCACTACTTTCAACCGCACGCTAATGTGTCTCCATCAGAATTCGCCATGCGTCCCTACAGTTATGCACACGTCAAGTAACTACCTGAGCGTATGCTTAAGGACAGTTATCCTGAACTCTATAAAAAAGAGTTTCTTCATCTTCATCAGAGACTACAAGTCATTTTTCAGAGAGAACAGAGAGATTGCCCAGTTGCTGTCCAAGTTCTTCAAAGTTCGAGTTTTCTTCATCGCATCGTCCAAGGGATAAAGTAATCGTCTTCTAGATTAGATTTCTACAGTTGTAATTTTCTCAGATACAAAATAAATAAAAAGAATTTATTTATGGAAAACAAATTGGCGACTCTGCTGGGGAAAGCTGTCTCCTCCAATGAGATAGCAACAACTCAATGCGATACTTCGTCGATCGGCTTGACGAAGAAGACGATGGTTGTACAATTCGACCAATCGGCTTATGAAGAAATGCTCAAGGCGAAGGAGGGCCGCACTGCTTCCTCCGCTCTTCCTGTTGCCAAGAAGAAGGGACACTCCGTCTATGTCCCTAAGTCTTCTGCAGCAATTCGAGACGCTTCTGTCACTTCTCATGCTGACAAGAACACGTCTTCAACTTCCATGAAGTACACTTCGGCTTCTCAGAACACGGCAACAGTGGTTTCCCCTAGTCACGCTGACAAAATTGGTTCTTTAACCAAGTCAGCGTGTACAAGGAAAACCATCTCTGGACATGTCAAGGTCCCTTCTCCCTCTATTCTTACGACAGCAGTCGGCTCTTTAGCCATTGATGACTCTGAGCGTATGGCATTCAAAGGGCAGCGTACGGCAAAGGCAGTGTACAAAAGCCAACATCAGGCAGCGTACGCCGAGCCAAAACCAGTGTATGCTAATAAAAAGGCAGCGTATGACCAGAAGTCCAAACTGAAGTCAGCATATGCTAACAAATACAGTCCTTTGACTGTTTCTGAAAATCAGATTGGGGGTTCTCTTCCACAGAACATACTAATGATTCCCCCTCAACTTGCTCATCTTGTGCCAACCAAGGAGAAAGACTCTTTAGTCAACTCCTCTACTCCTAAGGTCTTTACCTCTGGAGTTAATTTGACTAGTAATCTTACTAGATCAAACAATGGAAAACGCCTTTTGGCTAATTCCTCCAAAGATGGATTATTACCGACTCCTAGTCGGAATAATACTCATCTTCCTTCTCTCAAAATTTTTCGGTCTGAGAAAGGCAAATTACAAGTATCCAAGACTGATATCAAAGTCAAATCTCCCACGGATCTTCGTAATAAGCTTAATCAGAATCGGTTCAGTTCCACTGAGACAAGTGTATTAGATCCTGATGCAGAATATGCCAAGAACTATCTGGCTCAAATTAATCAGTCTTTATACACTCAGGAACCAAGAAGACAGAAGAACAAAAGACAAGTTTCTACACAGAAACTATCTTCAAATACTTCCCAATCTGTTCCTATAGATCTCCGAGAATATTTGCAAAATAAACAGAGAATTGACACTTCATCTGGCTATGACATTGCCCATATTCGCCATGAAAAGCATGGTTGTGACTTCCAACCTCGGGTTGTCATCCAATGTTGTTGTTCACCAAAAAGATAATCTGTTTTTGAACGGATTCAAAATGAACCAATGTTGGATGAAGATGAACCTCTTTATGCTTCTATCAACATGACTTCCAGAAATATTGGGGGTAGCATACGGTCTGATGCTATATCAGACTCTGAAGATGGTGTTTATCTCGGCACTCGATCCAGGACCGGAGCCTTGACCAGAGCTTCTTTTTCTTCTCATCCAAGTGGTAATCCGGAGATCACAGAAAACTTCCTTGGAGAGTCCAATTTTCCAGTATTGACTCCTGTAAAAAGCCCTGGGAAAGATACTGATTTACACAGTGATGATTCAGAACATACTGTTTCATCATCTATTCCTCGAATAATTACCACTTACATGGCAGAAAGTGATCATGAACCTTCGACTAGCAATGAGGCTCATGAACAGAGGATTTCTTCTTTAGAACAACAATTACGAGCTATGGCAGATACATTGAGTGCTATGCACACTCTAATGCAGGCTCAACAACAGACAGCACCACCAGTGGTATTGAATACCCCTGTTGTTCCAAACCCCGAATCCTCTACTATTCCGGGGGTACAATCTAATGTTCTTGTACAAACCACACCAAGTCACTCTGGAGCTGGGGGTGGTACATATGCTGCAGTCCCTCCTCCCAATTACACTCTACAAGCCACAACTCCACAATCTTCGGGAGTTGTCTCTGAAGAATTGAAGAATCTCAAAACTCAATTCGAGGCATTCAAACAGAAGGATGGTTTACAAAGGTTAGGCATCAAACAGCCTTATCCGATAGAATGGAAGCAGGTATCGTATCCACCAAAATACAAACCTCCGACCATCTCTTTCTATGATGGGACAACCTCTCCAAGTCAGTTCATTAATCATTTTGAAGTAATGACTGATCAATTGCAACCAAGTGACGCCCTCCTTACTCGGGTGTTCATTGGATGTCTCAAAGGAACGGCTTATGAATGGTATAGAAGTCTCCCTGATGGGTGCATTACCTCATTCGCCGGTTTTAAGCAAATGTTTCTTGAACGATTCTACGAAGGGCTCAATGATATGACCATGTCGGCCCTCATAAGAATCAAACAGAAGAATAATAAGACCACTGAGGAATTCATTGAGAGATTCAGAAGAGAAGCCCTCAAAATGCCTCTTGGAACTCCGATGCTGTTACGATCGACACTTGCAAGTCGAACCTCTTACCAATTATCAGTATGTGGACAGGGTCCACTCAGTTCCAAGATTGGCCTTCTTTCATTATCAGTGCCAAGGCTGTCGAGGTCAGTGCTGAGACCTTCAAGGGTCTGGGGGTACAAATGGCTCCCAAAGAATCAAATCAGAGTGCTAGCAATAGTACTCGACCCAACAATCGCAAAGGGAAAGAAGCTCTTGAAGTCAATCTCCAAAACAGTAGTCCAGAAGTAAAGACTACCCAAGCTACTTCAGCTCCAACAAATCAACAACAGAGATCTCCTTGGCCGAAAGAAGAATATTCTTTCGATGATGACGATGTTCAGGGTATCTTTGAATGCTTACTCAAAGGTAATAAGATTCAATTGCCAGAAATTAAAAAGCCTGATGAAGCCAATAAGACAGATCATCCAAAATACTGTCCATATCATAGAATGCTGGGTCATACAATCCGGTCTTGCTATGTATTAAAAGGGAAGATTCAAGAGATGATTAAATCAGGAGCTGTGACATTAACACCCAAAGACAAAACAGTCACAGCAAATGTAATTTCAATGCAGTTCGGTGACTTCCCTCCCTTAATGGTGGAAAGTGGGATTGTTCCTATCCCCAAAGCAACTCTCGAAGTTATAAACATCCCACCAGCACAGAATGACGGACTTGTTCCTGTCACAACCAAGAAGGGAGAAATCATGTGGATTCACCCAGACTTAAAGACAGATTTTGAGACGTCTTCCTTTTCTCCTCGGAAGATTTCCTCATCAAAAAAGAAGCTCGGGAAGACTAAGTCATGCAATGTGACTTCTAGTTTCACACCCGATTTTTATCTAACCTCTACTTTCATCTCAGCAGGAAATTCATTCTCTACGAAGATAAAATCTGTACCTCAAATTGAAGATAGATACAAACCTGCTTCTCATTTATACAGTTCACAATCTCGTGAATTGATGGCGAAAATGGGTTATGATCTAGCCATTGCCCCAGGTTTGAACTCAGGCAAGGGACTCCGAGCACCTTTGGCCATCACCATGAGACATAATCAATCTCGTGTTGGCCTTGGTTTTTGGAATGAAGCTTTCATCAAACATAAAAGAACCAAGAGCAAAATAAAGAATTGCAGTATGGTTTCCATAGACCTTGAACCAGAATCTGAAGTTGAAGTTCATGCTGGAACTCGGTCTGGAAAAGTATATCTGAAAGATTATGCTGAAGTTCCAGAAGAAATTTCTGACGTTCCTCCGGTTACAGCTTCAATTCCAGTCTCTACTGAAGAGCCTTTAAATGTTCCTGTTGAGACAGTTCTTTCTAAACCAACAGCAGCTGACAAAGGCAAACAACAAGTCCGCTTCGACAAACCATTGAAGAAGTCATCTCCTACAGGACTTGAAAAGCCTTATAATTTTGATATATTGGCTCAACTAGCCAATACCCCAGCTAAATTATCAATCTTCGAGCTCTTACGCCTCTCTAAAGAGACTCGAGAAACTTTAAGTGAAGCACTGCTGCAAGCAGAAACCTGCTTAACTCTTCTCAAGAAGTTGGAAACAGAACCTGTTTCTTATTGCCATAATGTATTGGAATTTATTCCAAACATTACCTTTACGCAGGACGATATGCTGCTAGAGGATAATCGACATGACCGTCCTTTATATCATACAGGATATATTGATTCTATGAAGGTTGATCGTTTACTGATTGATCCAGGATCCGCTCTCAGTATTATGCCAAAGGCTATGTTAGATGCATTGAAGATACCTGTGCATAGTCTCTCCAGCACTATCACTACCATCTTGGGATTCAATCAAGGAAAAAGTGAGCCTTTAGGCAAGATTCGCCTTAAATTTCAAATAGGCGATCTTCGTACTAAGGTTACCTTTTACATCATCGACAATCATGGTTGCTCATACAATGCTCTATTGGGGAGACCTTTCTTGCATGAACATAATGTCGTTCCTTCAACCCTTCATCAGTGCTTCAAATATGTTGATGATAATGGAGAGGTTCAAAAAGAAGTGGCAGATCTTTACCCATTCAAAGGAGTCGAAGCTTACTTCAATGATGCTCGCATGTACAAAGATGAATACTCGAAAGTCTTGCAAGCTATGGATAATGAAGATGAGACATCCAAAGTTGAAACTTTTGTTATTCCTGTAAAAGGGCGTATCACTCCTCCGCAGTCTGTTAGATCATCTGAAGAAGGCTCACTGATAATTCCGGTCAGTGGACGTACTACTTCATCATCTGCCCAGGGCTCACTGATAATTCCTGTCAGTGGACGCACTACTGCACCATCTTCCCAAGCTTCACAAAGTTCGCTGATCATTCCTGTCAATGGACTCATTACTCCCCCTCCATCTTCTCAGGCTAGATCAGATACTCTAGTCATTCCATTCAGTGGACGCATTACTTATCCACGGTCTTCTTTAAGGGAGCTCACCTCTTCTGAGCCTTTTGTTATCGATCTTAATCGAAACAAAAATTCTAACTGTTCTTCTTCCTACCCCTTTGTCATTAATCTGACTAAGTCTGATAAGGCTCAGCCTTCTGTTGTAAATACAACATCTAGTATTAATGAAGCATCTCCTTTGCAGTATATTGATGTTTGTGGTTATGTACAAAGTTATTTACAATTGCTAAATAGCTTAGAGCCACTAACTATAGAGGTTGTTCAAGCTCTTCATACAGACATATCATTAGACTCTATACAGAAATCATACTTTGTGGTCCCCAGTCGAAAGAAGGGAGAAAATCCAATATTTTTCTATAAAGGACCTCAGAATCCTCCTAACTTGGAAGAAGATGATATAAATGACGATACTGGAAGGTTACAACTGCGTCGCTACAGTCAGCAATCCAAAAATATCATCAAAAATATGGGTTATGACTTTAGAACCAGTCTCAATAATGGAAAAGGAAGAAGAATGCCTGTTCGAATTCCTCCATTAAAATACGGAAGGACAAAATGTGGTTTAGGTTATATTGCTCCTACCCCTTTTATCAACATAGTCCATGAAGAGTCAAAATTCAATAAAGACGAACAATCTGAAGATGAACGATCTGAGTCTTCTGATTCTCTCTCTTGGGATTCTGACACGAGTGTTGGCGATCTTTATCGCTCTATTCTATCCATCAATATGGTCTCTGTTGATGGCCCACAAGAAAATAATGAAGATGAGGATGATTTTGAAATTTCACCCGAATCGGAACGATGGGCTCAAAGATTAGAGAATCAATGGGAATTCAGGATCGAACAGAGGGAACCTCCTACTGAAGATAAACTGATCCAAATTGATGTTGGTGAAGAAGGTTCTCCTAAACCAATATTCATCAGTGAGAGTCTTTCAGAAATAGATAAGCAAGACATGATCAAGCTTATTCGTGATTATATCGATGTCTTCGCCTGGAGCTACGAGGATATGCCAGGACTAGATCCGAAGATCGCAATGCACAAACTCAATATCATGCCAAATGCTAAACCGGTCAAACAACAACAGCGACAATTTCGTCCAGACATTATGGATGCAATTGAAGCTGAAGTCAACAAGCTTATGGCTTCTGGATTTTTTCAAGAGGAACAACATCCTGACTGGGTGGCTAACATTGTTCCTGTCCTTAAAAAGACTGGCAAGATCCGAGTCTGTATAGGCTTTCGCGATCCTAATGTAGCTTGTCCCAAAGACGAGTTTCCTCTTCCAATTACTGATGTCATGATCGACAATACATGTGGTTTCGAACGAATGTCATTTATGGATGGGTATTCGGGATACAACCAGATCAAAATGTTTCCAGATGATAAAAAATACACTTCCTTCAGAACGCCGATCGGTACATACTGTTATACAGTGATGCCATTTGGTCTCAAGAATGCAGGAGCAACATATCAGCGAGCAATGAGCACTATATTTCGTGAACATCTCCGAAAAATAGTCGAATGCTATGTTGATGATATTGCAGTCAAAAGTCGACGAAAGGAGGATCATATCCAAGATTTGAAGACTATCTTTGATTTAATGCGTCAGCATCAACTTAAAATAAACCCTACTAAGTCCTTCCTGGGCGTCTCTAGTGGTAAATTTCTCGGCTTCGTCATTACCGCTAAAGGTATACACGTGGATCCCGAGAAGATCAAAGCCATCCAAGAGATGCGTCCTCCACGCACCTTAAAAGAGCTACGAGGATTTCAAGGAAGAATTGCTTATATCAGGAGATTCATTTCCAATTTATCAGGACGCTGCAGACCATTCCACAAACTTCTGAAGAAAGGTGTATCTTTCATCTGGAACGAAGAATGTCAAAAAGCATTTGATGACATCAAACAGTACCTCATGAACCCTCAAGTTTTGGTACCTCCCATCTCGGAAATACCATTTCTTCTATATGTTCGAGCTATGGATCATTCTCTTGGTGCATTACTCGCCCAGAAAAATAAAAATAGTCATGAACATGCTATTTATTATCTCAGTCGCACAATGACAGGCGCTGAACCGCGTTATTCTCCAATCGAGAAAGAATGCCTAGCATTAATGTTTGCTGTTCAGAAAACGCGACATTATATTATCGGTCAAACGATTCATGTCATTTCCAGAGTGAATCCCATCAGGATTATGATGAAGAAACCTGGTATTCTTAACTCCAGACTGGCTAATTGGGGAATCTTGTTAGCCCAATATGACATGCATTATATTCCTCAGAAGTCAGTTAAAGGACAGGCTCTTGCTGATTTTCTAGCAGCTCATGCAGTCCCAGAAGATTCTAAATTATATGATGAGATTCCTGATGAAGTTTTAGATTCAAATCTGGTTTCTGAAGAAGTTCCTACCTGGCGTCTATTCTTTGATGGAGCATCTAGAATAGGTCCTAACGGCGATATTCTCGCCGGAGTTGGAATTGTTCTTGTATCCCCAGAGGGATTAAATATTCAGAGGGCTTATTCTCTGGATCAATCATGTTCAAATAATGTTGCAGAATACAATGCGTTGCTCATTGGTCTTCAACTCGCTAAACATCTGGATGTTCAATATTTAGAAGTTTATGGAGACTCTAAGCTTATCATCAATCAGATCAGAGGAACGTATGAAGTTCGTCATCAAGATTTGATACCTTATCATCGAATAGCACTCTCTATGGCCTCCTCCTTTGAAGGTTTCTTTATCGAACATGTTCGACGAGCCTATAATGCAGAAGCTGATGCTTTGGCTAATCTTGCTGCTGTATTAGCCATACCAATCAGACGTCAGCAAGTGATAGTGGTTTATAACCGAGAAATATTCTGCGTTGAAAATAATCTGGCTTTGGTTTTTCCCCATAATCTAGACGAAGATTCTCTCAACTTTGATGCTGAATTAAAATTTGACAAAATGTCCTTGTTTTCTTCCAATTCTACTATGGAATATGTCTTTTCTAACAAAATAGACACCGTAACTGAAGACTGGAAACGTCCGTTTCTGGACTTTGTGTTGTATGACATACTTCCCGATAACCCGAGTGAAGCAGCATCTATCCGGCGTCGGTCTCTCAGATTCTATTATAATCATACTACGAAGATACTATATCGTCGAGCCTATGATGGTCTTCTCCTTTGATGCATCGCTGGTGAAGAAGCACAACAGATAATCCGTGAAGCACATGATGGCGTCTGCGGAGCTCACCAGCCAGGTCCAAAACTTCAAGATCGTATCCGACGTATGGGTTATTATTGGCCCACGATGGTAGTTGATACCATTCAATATGCTCGGAAATGTAAAGCCTGTCAAATTCATGCAGACTTTATCCATCAACCATCGGAGTTCTTACACCCAACAGCGGCATCATGGCCCTTTGAAGCTTGGGGCATGGACGTCATCGGTCCTATCAATCCACCATCATCAAAAGGACATCGGTTTATTCTAGCAATAACTGATTACTTTTCTAAATGGGCTGAAGCAATCCCGTTATCTGAAGTCAAGACTTCTAATGTTATCAACTTTGTCAAACATCATGTCATCTATCGATTTGGTGTTCCTCAGCATATTATCCATGATAATGGACTACAGTTCGTCAGCCAGAAATTTACTCGATTCTGTGATGATCATCGGATTAATAATCTGGCTTCTACAGCATATAATCCAGCAGCCAATGGACTAGCAGAGGCTTTCAACAAAACAATCATCAAACTCTTGAAAAAGTTCGTTTCTTCCAATAAACGTAACTGGAGTGAGAAGCTTGGTGAATGTTTATGGGCTTATCGTACCACAGTTCGCAATGCGACCGGATGTACACCTTTCTCTTTGATATATGGGTGTGAAGCTGTTCTTCCCTTAGAGATTCAAATTCCTTCTTTAAGGATAGCAATCGCGAATGAACTCACTGCAGAGAACAATGATCGTCTTCGACTTCAAGAGTTGGAAGCTCTAGATGAAAAACGATTGTATGCGCAACAAAATATCGAGCTATATCAAGCCCGAATCTCAAAAGCTTTTAATCGGAAAGTCAAAGTCAGAACATATCAAAAGGGAGAATTGGTCCTTACTGTCAGACGTCCGATGACCATGACACATATGAGCAAAGGCAAATTTGACGCGAAATGGGAAGGCCCATTCGTAGTAAACAAAGTCTTCTCTAATGGAGCATATCAGCTTGCCTCTATGGACGGGAAAGTCAGGATGATGCCTATCAATGGCAAATTCTTAAAGAAATATTATGTATAAATAATATTTTCATTACTCCCCAGCAAATGTAAAATCAAAAATTTATTCTTCTCTACAAAAGCTATTTCGATGTCATTATCCCCAGCGGAAACTGATATTCTACCATGTATCATTTTCCCAGAGAATTTGATATTTTGTCTTATTAGATTTCCAGTAGATTTAATAAAGATCTTGTATAAGAAAATCATGTCCATATCACCTCTGAATTTTCTATCTCAGTATGTACCATATTCTATAGAAATGATATCTCGTCCTTTTGATTTTTTGAGTCTAAAAGATCAGTGAATAAAGGCAAAATAATATAAAGCAGGAAGGATACATCATAAACAAAGTTTCCTTAAACAGAGTTTATTTGAGACAAATTCTTCAAGAAATACATCATCATGGAAGATCGTTGTAATCCCTTTCGTATTTGGGACGAGGACCACATACATAATTAGCAAAAGAATTGAATACATCATTTCCTGACCGCACCAAGAACTGACAGGCAGCCAGCCTCATTGCTTCTTCTTCGTCGGTTTCTCCTTGTTCGACTAAGAAATCCAAGATATCTTTCGGCAGCTTGGGAGCAGACAAGCTTTCGATCGTCTCCTTCTTTTGGGGAGTCGAATGCTCTTTAGCATTTTCATCAACTTTGGAGACGACTTCGCTTTTCTTCGTGTTCTCTTCGGAAGACATTTTTTTTAATGTGTGATCCTTCTACTCAAACAGATGCTCTATTTATAGGCATATATTTGCCAGGATCGATGGGACGTATTCTTTCCCAATATTCAGTTCATCCATTCATTTCTCACATTCATCCGACGTTTCACATGTTCATTAATACTTGACGGTTCGTCCGTTCATTTATTACATTCACTCGACAGTTCATCTATTCTTCATTTTCCTAACGGTTCATCCGTTCATAATCTTCTATCAGTTCATTAAGCGGGGATTCGTTATTGATCACGTTTTCATAACCTCTGAATCAATTCCGAATCTACTTACTCATTTGTCATGTTTTGACCTCTGCATAGACATCAATCTATTTTCTTTCGAGTTCCTATATATTATCATGTCCATAATACCTCTGATAATATCATATACTCTAAAACAGAAAAGATGATTTTTATTATCTATCATGTCCACAATTCACCCACAAATACAAATCATTGAGCGAAGAAGAATTGTCATTTCCATTCCCATTTTCATAAAAAGTCTATTACATTTCTTAGACTTTCCTACAAATCATAATGGAAATCTATTACAAATCTTGGATTTTCATTCTATGTACAACTGAGATCTATTTCTTCTTGGATCTTCTCTGGCAATCTCGTTGTTTGTGGCAATTCCTGGGTGTCCAGCAGGAATCAAACTCTGGTCTTATCTCTCAGACGAGAGGAGAACCACAGAGTATGGCAACACGATGGCGTGTTGCTGCCAATACAGCGCGCGGAGGAACGGCGGCACCTCAAGCAGATAGGAATGTATCCAAACCTTGGGATACAATTCCTAGTTCTGCCGTAAAAGGAACTCTACTACCCGATTTCTCGGGGTAGAGTTGACTCCACCATCCAACTCTCGTGTATAAAGGCTCTTCCTACCATCTGAGGAAGTCCCTTCTATCACACGAAGAGTTCTGAGTTGTCTGATATACGCGTCAAAAGCGTATGAGCTCCCTGATGTAGATGTCAGAAGAATATTGTCCACAGCATCCATATCACCAATGCCAGTTCTGAAGAAGGTTTTCAGCCAAAATTCTGCAAGAAATAGTAAAAAAAAATTAGTTAACAGAAACTGGCCAAGCAAAGACAGATGCATTCTGTTCATTTCGGGAAGATGAATTTGTCCTTAGCAAACAAAAATTTTGATGCGTGTATATTGAACTTACCGCTGAGTTTGCTGCTAAGGATTGACAGATCCATATCTGGTAGCGTGCACAGAGATTTGACATCAGACAACATGGCTTTCCTATTTTTTTCTCACGAAAAATTCATTCTCAGAAGAGAGGAAGAAGAATGGGAAGATGAGTTTGCATGGAGTTCATCCATCCATTTAAAGGGTCAAGTGCAGGTCTATTCTTGGAAAAGATCCGCATAAATAGCGCTCGTAAATTATGGAATGAGTGTCACGTGTACTTCGGGAGACAGTGCAACATTGGAAACAGTCAAAGTGTGCTAATTAATATTCTTCATTAAAAGGCACGCAGATCAAACACAAAAAGTTGTACTTCATTCTTTAAACAGGCACTGATGGCCTTACAAAAAGACAAAACAAAAAGAGAGAGGGAAAGAAAGGGATGCAACAAAGTCACGCTCTATTTTCCAGAGCGACTAAGCTTGACGCCTAACTCTTCTACGCTTTGGACCCCCAGGCGGTGTAACAGAGCAACGAACATTTTACGCTTCTCTGCGAGGCTCTGCCCATCAGAAGAAGAGGAGCCGTCCAGACCAAAGTAGCCCAAGAAAATCTTGGCTAAATGCATAGGGTCGTCCTTGAGCTCGATGACGACAGGTTCGGGTTCTTGGCCCCCAAAAGTGGGGTCACCATGGGAACAGAATCCCAACTTACGTGCTTCTTCTTCAGCAGCTTCCTTTGGAGTCATGGTTGCAAAAGATGAAAGCCAAAAATTGAATTCTCTCGATTTATATAATAGAGCTTGCTGGCTGTTCATATTCTTCTATCAGATTCAATCAATCTCGAAAAATGAAGAGTCATCATGACATTTAATGAACTCATGCCAGCGTGTCAGGACTCATTCCCACTTTCTGTTCAAAGTAATTTCGAACTTTTGAAACTCATAAAGTTCAAAAACTTTGAAGGGGGTCTTGTAGGATGTGGAAAATTATGACACGCTGTCATTTTCATCCATACGCTTAAAGACAGATGTCAGTTGAAGCCATACGCTCATTCAAAAGCCATACGCTCAGTAAATATTTTATTATTTACTGAAGCGACAGCACAGCATATGTTTAAATGAGGAATGAATCTGACACTTTATCTTTCGTGCAAAGACAGCTGTCACGAGAAAAGTAACCGTCGTATAGGTTTTCGAAGAGCCGGTTTTGTCTTTTATGAGGACAACTCAGCAGCCTTCATAAATACAAAAGCCATCATTACTGTCAGTTTTGACAGTCTGTCAGCCATCAAATCCGCAGTCACGACGCTCGAGAAGATTTTGTCAGTTATGGGAAGCTATGGTATACCAAAGAAGATTGATGATAGCCACATGGCCACTTCTCCAGCGAGCGTATGGACCTCACATGACTCCTTCTTTATCCAGTCAAGTGAGCGTATGGACCTCACATGACTCCTTCTTCACACAGTCAAGTGAGCGTATGGACCTCACATGATTTCTTGTTAACTAAGCGAGCGTATGACCTCACATGACTCCTTGCCCATAAAGTGAGCGTATGATTTTCCTATGGCACTACGCTATCCTAGTCAGCGTATAAACTCTTCTTCAACAAGGCAGCGTATTACAACAACCATATCCAGGATTACAGTCAACACACGTTCTCACATGTCCTGTACCAGTTATCTACTTCTCTAGAAGTTATGCAACGTGGCATCCAGGCCATCAATCTCTCCTGAATATGCTCCACTACTTTCAACCGCACGCTAATGTGTCTCCATCAGAATTTACCACGCGTCCCTGCAGTTATGCACACGTCAAGTAACTACCTGAGCGTATGCTTAAGGACAGTTATCCTGAACTCTATAAAAAAGAGTTTCTTCATCTTCATCAGAGACTACAAGTCATTTTTCAGAGAGAACAGAGAGATTGCCCAGTTGCTGCCCAAGTTCTTCAAAGTTCGAGTTTTCTTTATCGCATCATCCAAGGGATAAAGTAATCGTCTTCTAGATTAGATTCCTACAGTTATAATTTTCTCAGATACAAAATAAATAAAGAGAATTTATTTATGGAAAACAGCTGTGGTGTTTTTACTCAAGTTGTGGAGGAATTATTTATACGGGGATCGGGTAGAGATCTATACTGATAATAAGAGTTTGAAATACGTATTCACGCAGTGAGATTTGAACATGAGGCAAAGAAGATGGTTATAACTGCTGAAGGATTTTGACTTAGATCTTCAGTATCATCCAGGCAAGGCGAATGTAGTTGCAGATGCACTGAGTAGGAGAGACAGTGCCTTTATCTTGACCTCGCAGAAGCATATTCTAGAAGACCTTCAGAGTATGGGAATCGAAGTAGTTTTGCCAGGGGATATAGGAAGAATGACCAGTATGCAGATTCAGTCAGCCTTAGTAGAAAGGATAAGGGCAGCACAAGCAGGAGATCCACAGATTCAGAAGTTGCGGTCGGAGTGTGAATCAGGCCGTAGAAAGGAGTTAGTGATTCATAAAGATGGTACGCTCAGGTTTGGAAACAGACTCTGTATACCGAGTGAAGACCTTCGGCAAGAAGTTATGTCCGAAGCTCATAGTTCTATTTACTCCATTCATCCAGGAGGAACGAAGATGTATCGAGATATCAGGCAGTTCTTTTGGTGGAATGGCATGAAAAGGGAGATAGCGAGATTTGTATCCAAGTGTCTGGTATGTCAGCAGGTGAAAGTCGAGCAGCAGAGACCAGCAGGGTTGCTACAGCCACTTCCTATCCCAGAATAGAAATGGGAGCACATCACGATGGATTTTGTGACCGGTTTACCTAGATCCCCAGCTGGCAAGAATGCAATCTGGGTAATAGTAGATCGACTCACGAAGGTTGCTCATTTCCTTCCCTTCCGAGTTGGACAGACTACTGAGCAGTTAGCAAAAATGTACATGAAGCAGATAGTAAGGCAGCACGGTGTTCCAGTTAGTATAGTATCAGATCGGGATACGTGATTTACTTCCCATTTTTGGCGGAGCTTACACCAAAGTTTGGGAACCAAGTTAAGATTCAGTACTGCTTATCATCCACAAACTGACGGGCAATCAGAAAGAACCATTCAGACATTAGAAGATATGCTACGGGCGTGTACCTTGGATTTTGGCGGATCTTGGGAGGATCACCTTCATCTAGTAGAGTTCTCCTATAACAACAGCTATCAGGCTAGCATTCAGATGGCCCCGTTCGAAGCATTGTATGGAAGGAAGTGCAGGTCCCCTTTGGCATGGGACGACGTCGGAGAACGGAAGTTGTTGGGGCCAGAGATGATCACGCAGACTGTGGAGATAGTTAAGTTAGTCAGAGAGCGCCTTCGAGTTGCACAAGATCGACATCGTCATTGGGCAGATCAGCATCGTAGGCCTCTAGAGTTCAGAGTTGGCGACCAAGTGTTTCTGCGGATTTCGCCTACTCGGGGTATCATCAGATTTGGAACCCGGGGAAAGCTTAGTCCAAGATACGTTGGTCCTTTCAAGATTCTCGCTCGGGTAGGCGATGTGGCTTATCGACTTGCTCTTCCGCCTTCATTAACTGGCATACATGATGTGTTTCATGTGTCCCAATTACGTGGGTATGTCCCGGATCCGAGTCACGTCCTCGATCATTCTGAGTTAGTCGTTGGTACCGACCTAACTTACGAGGAACAACCCGTATCTATTTTGGACCGGCGAGAGAAGGTCCTCAAGAATCGGACGATAAGCCTTGTCCGTGTTTCTTGGAACCATCACTCTTCGGAAGAGTCAACCTGGGAGCGCGAGGACGAGATCAGATCTCGTTATCCGTATTTGTTTGACTAATAAGGTATATTTATGCACCTTATTGACACAATTCCATGCTTTTCTGCACCTGCTTATTTTGTACCTTGTGATGTATGATAATAACTGCTATGATAGTTAACTTATATATATGATTGTGCCTTGCTTGCCCTGATTTCACTATCCTGTCTTGGCTGGAATTCCGAGGACGAAATTTTTCTAAGAAGGGTAGAGATGTCACTCCCCAATCCTGGAATACGTATTTTAATACGTAAACCGATAAATTGTGTTTACCTTGAATTTATACTATATTTATTATGCTGTATTTCTTCATGCATTTCCCAAAAATATTCGACAAAATATTATTTCCTAATATATTTTCTGTATTTGGGCCTACAGTTTTGGCTCATTTGGGTAACCTATTCTTGGTTCACCAATGGGTCATCATGAACCCTTTGGTTCATCATGAACCCATGGGTCCAAGAATTCTATATATATAACTCATCTCCTTCTCTCTCCTCTCATTTACTTCTTCTCATTTACTTCCTCCACCAACCAAGGCAAGTACCAACTTGCTCAAGAGAAGGATCCATTATTTTGTTAATGATTCTTACAAAACTATTTGCCAAAACATATTCTTCTCCTCAATCTATACTAGTTTAGAACTTGGAAATTTCTATTTTGAAGCTTTGATTTTTGTAGATCTAAGTTTTAATCATTTTTTGGATTTTGCATGGTTTGATCTACTTTAATTGGATTTTATGGGTTTCTGATGCTTCCATGTGGAAGAGAATTCTATTTTACCCAAGTTGGAACTTTAGAAATCCGGATTTGGAGTTCGGATGACCAAGTTATGTTGTTTTTGAAGTTTTGGGTTCTGCCATGGTGTTCTTGCTGTTTTGGAGAAGACAGTGAGCAGTGTGCAGAGCTCCTTAGCTCACGCATACCGAGCTACGCGCGATCTTTAGCACTGCGTACGTAGACTTAGGTACGTTTCCTGTTGGAAGCGTGTCACCCTTGAGCTGGCGTGACTTTTCACGCAGCTCTTTTCCTTGAGCTTGCGTGATTTTTCACGCTGCTCTTTCCCTTGAGCTTGCGTGATTTTTCACGCTGCTCTTTCCCTTGAGCTTGCGTGATTTTTCACGCTGCTCTTTCCCTTGAGCTTGTGTGACTTTTCATGCAGCTCTTTCCCTTGAGCTTGCGTGACTTTTCACGCAGCTCTTCCCTTGAGCTTGCGTGATTTTTCACGCTGCTCTTTCCCTTGAGCTTGCGTGATTTTTCACGCTGCTCTTTCCCTTGAGCTTGCGTGATTTTTCACGCTGCTCTTTCCCTTGATCTTGCGTGACTTTTTACGCAGCTCTTTCCCTTGAGCTTGCGTGATTTTTCACACTGCTCTTTCCCTTGAGCCTGCGTGACTTTTCACGCTGCTCTTTCCCTTGAGCCTGCGTGACTTTTCACGCACGCTGCCTTGTTGTGCGTATGCTTTTGATATTTTATTAGATATTATATGCCCATTTTATATCCTTATGTCTTTTGTCCCGAGCATGATATGAGCACTGATGTGACCCCGGAGAACAAAGTGTTCCTACCTGATACATGTACCTGAATGTCCCAGTTCTTGTTCATGCTCGACAAGTGACTCGTAACTCCACGTGGCATATTTATAATGATGCATTACACTAAGGAGGGTAGCACATGTTGACATACTGATTGACATGGATCCTCACTTAGGGTACTCGTAATAAAGTACGACTTTAGGAGGATAATCATGCAGGCCACAGCATGAGAGTCCAAGATTTCACCTAGGATTAAAATAGGCAACTGAATATACTAGATGCATGGGGAGGGCAGAGTCCCGAGATCGTGTTACACCAGTCGCCCTGAGATATTGTCTTGGCGCGCCGGCTGGTCTCCACGGATATTGTGTCATCCGCAACGAGTGGATGACTGTATCCGATTAATTCCTGCTATATATTACATGTCTTGGCAAGGTGGCCTCACGAGGGACCTGTGCTCCATGACACCTGTCTACGCGAACCCCTGGGTTGGCTAGCTTTGCTGGAAAGATACGATCTGAGGATTTTCTAATAACATGACGCGAGGATAACCTCGTTCCACTAGAAACTCGTAGACTTGATTGGCCGTGAAAACGACTTGCATGTTTCCTATTTACCTTCCGTGAATAACTGAGGGAAGCGGACTGTCATGGTGCGTGATCCAACCCATGTTCTTGTTTGATTGTTGGGTTGGTTATCGTACTATGACAGGCTGTGGACCGAAGTTATGAACGGAAGACTTATTCTGGTTGTGAAGTGCTACTTCTGTGAATGACTGAGGAACATGGTCTATCATGGTACATGATCCAACCCATGTTCTTGTTTGATTGTTGGGTTGGTTATTGTGCTGCGATAGGCTATCGACCGAAGTCACGATCAGGAGATTTTATGGTTATACTTTTTTTAACTTATGTGAAAGTTATAGAGTACGACACGTCCCGGCTCCATGCGGCACCTTTTGTCCTTGTTTGGTTGTAAGGGTGCCATATGGGTTCGAGGATGTTGCGCTACCCTATAATAGTAGCATAAGTATTACTATTATCAGTCATTCTATTAGTTGGGTTTTTAATCTTAACTCTTGTTCCCCTTTGGCGGTACTTGCTATTCGGGGCTGACCCCGCTGGTTTTGTTCAGCCAGATCTCGTAGCAGAGCCAGAGGACACGATCTTCCTCCCTGACGTCCATGGTGCATACTAGGAGCATGGCGGTTCGGGGACTCGAGTGGGTTTCTTCTCCACCACTCCTGCTTATACTTTTGCGGCGTTTAGCCACCGGCACCTGTTAGCCGGATTACTTGGTATTTTGTGTCTGTACATAATTGTAATTAAACAGACTGCAGCTGTGTATAATTTTGTAATCCTGACTCTCTGAGATAACTAAATTATAAAGCTAGTCTCTCATGATCATTTTGATGAAGCGTCAGGGACGCCTTACTGCTTTATCTTTAATGTTCATTTAATTGCTGATTTGACTTAATTGATTGAGATGTAGAACTCTGTGGGACCATAGGAGACTTGATTGTAGCATGTACCCCCTAGTCTCTCGACAGCCACGATCGCCGTATAACGTTACGTACCTCATATGGAGTAGCTGGCCTAGTCCGTCCCCATATTTCGGTACTGGGGCGTGACACCTGATAACCTGAACAGCTGATAGGTATAGAGGTCCAAACTGAAGCCACAGAGTCCTATTTAGAGTAACACAGCTTACAAGGTGTTCAAGTTGTAATAAATGAATTTCTACAAGCAATCTATATTATTTTAGGCCCTTCTAAGTCAAGTCAACCCTAGGTCAACTCTGGTCAACAATCTAGTCAAACTAGGTCAAGGGTTGACTTACAGTTGACTTTTGGTCAACAGGTCAACTCTGGTCAAACAGGGTCAATTCTAGTTTAATTATTAAAGATATAAAGTTGTACTTCGTCATTCGTACATCAAAACTTACGACATACAAATCGAGATAAGATGATCAACGGTAAGGTTAATAATCATATTATAGTGATCCACGTGTTCATTTTGTCAATTTTAGCAATGTGAGATCACTGGAATCGACTAATCTCAGTTTCGTTGTATTAATCCCGAAATACTAACATTATAAGAATTAATTATAATAAAAGGTGATACATAGAGAAAATATCTACAAACATTGTCGGATGATAAATTAAACATCGCCAACGTATCCAGAATGGTCAAATTAGCTAGGATACCTACCCATCGGTCCAGTTTGGACACAAGGACAAAAAGGTAATTTCGAGTCAAAAATGGTATCCGTGTCGGAGCCGTTTTGCACCGAAAAATGTACAAGAAAACAAGTCTACAAAATATAACAAATTATATGTCCATGAGTCCAAAATGGCGATACGAACTCAACGGTATATCCAGAATAGGATTCCGTTGACCCGATCTCAATTTGGTCCGTTGACCAGAACATTAAAATTCCGGTTTGTACGGAAATGCATGCCGGAGCCAATGTTCTCAAAACTCAGCAAATTATATGTCAACGAGTTCGAATGACGATACGAACCCAACGGTATATCCAGAATTGGATTCCGATGAGCCGATCTCAAAATGACCCGTTGACCCGGATATTGGTATTCGATTTGCACGGAAATGCGTACCGGAACCAATGTCCACTAAAATCTAGCAAATTATATGTCAACGAGTCCAGAAAGGCGATACGAACTCAACGGTATATCCAGAATTGGATTCCGATGAGCCGACGTCAAAAAGTTCAGTTGACCCGGACTATGGGGCCTGCTTTGCACCAAAATGTGTGTCAGGGCCCACGTCCTCCAAATCTAACAAATTATATATGAATCCGTGCTAGAACGATTCCACGAGTCTACTGGTGGTGTCAAAAATGATATCTGGAGTCCCGAGTTCAAAAATTAAATTTTTTAAGTTGGAAATTACGAATTCGGACGACCAACTTTGGCGTTAAATTCAACCAATCAAACAAGCTCACAATGAAATGAAACTGGAGGTGTAGGAAGAGGGTCATACCAGCTGCGCATCGGAACTGGTAGCACGCCAAATGGAGCTGCGGTGGAGGAGGTACGAGCCGACGAAGTTGGCTCCGTAAAACTGTCCAAAATTTATACAATTTAAACGGTCAACTTGGCGGCCGGTTTTGATGTATCAAACGATAAAATCAACGGACGAACTTGAAGTAAGTGAAGATGGATATACCGAGAATATGAGGGAGCAAAAAAATCATCGATCCAACGGTCGGATTCCTCGAAAAACGTGTGCGAAGTTGCTGATTTGAGACGCGATTCTGAGTTCGTTTCCGAGCTCGCGCAGACGGGATTTCGTGCAAATGAAGCTTGGACTGGGTTTGGTTGAGCCGGGTCAGGTCAAAACAGAGAGGGGCAACATGAAGCTTGGACTGGGTTTGGTTGAGCCGGGTCGGGTCAAAACTAACTGGGTACAATAAATGAATTATTTTTAGGTATTTATGATCATGGATAAATAGGTAACATGTAGGGGCGCAAATAAATGGGACACAAGTATCATGTGGGTAGTAGGCTTCATGTGGGTCATGTTTATATTTTGGGTCGGCTAGGTTGGATCGATGTTGGGTCCCGAAATGAAATTGGAAGTCAGGTCACATTTTACGACAGATAATTAATTGGCCTAAATTGACCCAAAAATTGTACGAAGCAAATGAAGCACAAGATGATGTGTCTGAGTGGGACACGAAGGTCATGGATGAAGAGTGTCTCGAGTAGATTATGCATGAGAAGTTGATTCCAAGAAAATGACTAGTCTGGTGCTCCTAAATTGAAAGTCATGGTAACGTGCATTTGATGATCAAGGAAAAGAGTGGAAAATAAATTAGTAATTAATCAACGATCAAATGGTCTAAATTGACCCGAAGTTGTGCAAAGCAAAAAGAGTACAAGGGAACAAGTTTGAGTGTGACATTATATACTAAAATGAAGGTAATCCTGTCCACTACAAAACTCATGAAGATAGTTTCCAGAGATGAACATCTCTGACACTCCAAATATCAAAGACACGAAAAAGTACATTCAAGGATAAAAATAATCAAATTAAAATATTTATTGAGAAAAATAATTCAATCAGAAAATTAAAAAAATCACCCCGAAATTCAGGGTGCTCACAGGTAGAATGTTGTCTTAGGTCACAACATCTAACATAATGTGAATATGCTCCGAAAGGAGAACAATATATAGAGTACAACTCAATCACCATATCTAAGAGGAAATAGAAGATAAGATAATCTCAACAGAGAGAGAGAGAGAGAGAGAGTCACAAATATAAATAAGTCTCGGTACAAAACCACACCATAAACAATATCTCAATACAATCTCAAATGCCTCATAAAGCTAGATAGTAAGAAAGTCTAGACTAAGCTAATACAAGTCCTCAGCGACTACTGGATTCTGCTGAGGGTCTAAGTCACCTGTGTCAACTAGGCCTGCTCTATAGTAAGTATAGTAACAATCCTCATCATCTGTAATATTTCAACGGGTCCAGTCAGGACAGAAATGAATACATATCTCTCACACAGATCATAACATGAAAGAAAAAATATGAAACAAGCTATAGAATAATATACATGAACTGCTGTAAAGAAATAGTAGAGAGACTGTAAAAAATAATATGATATAGTGGAAATAGATATACACTATATAAAATATCCTACGGTCGCAACGTAATTCGTTTGGCGCGAATCGGATGCCGGACGAGAAAGTTAGGGTTCTGAAGGAAAAGGGAAACTAGGGTTTTGATCTAATGGAGGCTATGGAATTTCTTCACAAATGGGGGGGACTGTTGCTATGCTTGGCCGACCATGGGTAGGGGGTATTAGGGTTAGGTTAAGTCATGGGCCAAGCATTCCTAGGTTGCTACAAAGGCCCAATGACAAAAGCTTAAAAAGGCTTATAAAAAGACTTAAAAATCATTAAACAATTCTAGAAAAATAGGTAAAAATTCTAAATTAAATCTAATTAGCCAATAATAAAAGTAATCACATTATTAGGCTTCTAGACAAGGTTGACTAAGGTTGTACCATCTAGGTCCTACCAAAACACCAATCCAAATCACACAGCAATCAATTTAATTAACAATTTAAATAAATTCAAAATAATACACAATGACTAAAATACCCCTAATTAGAAAAATGAGTGTGACAGGTAATTAGGTCTCTAATGTCATGGTTAGTCTCTAATCATGGTTACTATGGTTAAACCGACTACTAACACAACACCAATTAAAATATTATAAATTAATCCCCAAAAAATCACATAATTACCAAAATACCCTTATTTTAGAAAAGTGGTGGTTACATATCCATCTTGGTTTCTTAAGATACGTCTTGCTAACTTATTAAGACAAAGTTTATCTTGCTCATGAATGATATTACTGTCCCCTTACTAAATCAAATCTTAAATTCTAGTTTTGTCAAAAGTTTCTCAATAATATATTTTTAAATCTCGAAAATAAATTCACTAAGTTTCATGAATCATTATTGACCGCCAAGGATTTAGCACAATTTAAATTTTTCAAGTCTCTTCTACTTTATACTCGAGGCATTAGATTCGATAACTTAAACCTATTGTATTATTAACCATTTTTTCATTCGATTTCTATCCTCAAAATTTAAATTGATTCTCTAACCTTACAAATTTGTAATTTAAATCAAATCCTCCAACTATAAATTTTAAAATCCCGTATACCAATTTAAATTACACCATCATGACAGTTTTATCCTTAAAGTCAATTTCATATCCTCAATAATTTATTCCCATTTACTCAAATAAGTCATAAATATTTTTCTAGGAATTCTCAGAAGTCAAAACACTTAGTTCCCTAAATATTAGCATATATATAATTCATTTCTAATTGCCAAAGTAATATGTCTGATCAATGTACTCGACCTATGGACATATACAATTGCAAGTCATCTTCCTAACCTTTATCAAGCACGAGAAAGATGATTTATGGTAGAGAGGGATCAAGCAAGATGCAAGTCAAATAGTCAAATGAGAGTTCGAAATGGGATCAAGGAAGATAATCATGCATATGGACGAGATCCTAATTTCTAATCATATATGCAGGCTCGTGTTAGGACAGTTACATAATTGATACGATATTTCTCGACTTGCATGGGCCACCACAAAAATATGTAACGTCCAATCCTAATATACGTAGGACTAGGAAACGAAAGCATGCGAGCTATATGTATACAAAGACTACTCCAATATATGGAATCTACGTATACATGCATACATCTTATAAAAGATAATCACAGTCAATGGTACTATATCTCATCCACATAAATAAAAGAAATCTCAATCAAATAAATCAGCTGAATCCATGTATGAATGTCAAAGAAAATAATAGCTGAATGGATACAAATCCAAAACTAATTAAGCGTAAAATAAAGAAATAAACAAAGTAACTAAATAGTCTATTAGCTGAAAGAATCAAAGGTCATCGGAAGGTGAGACCTCCTCGATAGAGAAAGAAGAATCCGGTCCTGGCTCGAACTCCTGCAGAAAGTCATGATCATCTAAACTTGGAGAGGTTACCAGGTCCTCAGAGGGACGTAACAAGATGCATATATCATTTAATGATATACAGAATTTAAATAATAACTAAAATAGGTCACCTAACCATTCTATGTGAAACATGCACTTTTATGGACAACGTTCCACGTAGGGGCTTTTCGAACAAATAGTAAATGCACAACACACTATCGCTCAACAGAGTCACTAGTGGCATCTAGAGGAAAATAAATACACGACACACTAGCACTCCCTTGAGTCACTATTGACATATAGAGGAAAGTAAATAAATAGTAGTCCCTGCGCCTAGTAACTATCCCATCACTCCCCATGATACTAAACATGCGTCGTCTCCACAACACACAAACATACATCGTCTCCACAACATAGTTTATCCCTAATAACTACTAAGTCTTCTAACATGCATATCTATTAGCAGTTATAACCTATCGCGTGACTTGTACGCATCGTTGATCAGTCGATACGCAAGTCCGAAATTTATATACGACTTGTCACTCGTGGCACACATGGGTCAAGGACAATGATGAGATAAAATGCTTCGTAAACATAGGACAAGCTCTCAAATCTAGGTCAATGTGCATAAAATAAATACAAGTAACCACAACATGACTAATACAGTCATTTGCACCCAAGTGTGACTCGAACGCGAGTTTTATTAGTTTAAAAGTAAGTAATTAATACATAGCATAATGAAACATGTTGAAATAAGTATAACAAATAGTAATCATAGCAAGGTATACTTGCTTGGTGGTGGTGCAATGATTTGACGACGCTCGGAAAGCGAACACACTAAGTCAACAGAAGCAAAAAATATGGAATCTCCATGAACGATCTCGGATACTGAAGTAAATATCACCTACGTTCGCAGAATGGGTGAGAAAACTAAAATGGTTTACCCATAAGTCCAATTTGGACACATGGACAAAAACGATAAATTCGGGTCAAAATAGTGTCCGTCATTGGACCCGCTTTGCACCAAAAGTGTACCAAACCCAACGGTCTTTAAAGTAAACAAACTATATGTTTACAAGTCAAGTTTGATGATACAAGCACAAAGGTATGCCCAGATTTGGATTCTGATGAGCCGTGCACAAAATTGCCTATCGAATCGGATTGTGGGGTCCGTAAAATAATAATTCGGTCAACTGTCTCAGAATCAGACCAAGCTTTGATCACAAGACCAGCGTAATGTTGAAAATCCAATGGCACAAGTTTCATCACGATGAGATGAGTGTGCACAAAGTAATTGATAAATTTTGAAAAGGTTAATACGAAGATTTTTGATTGATACGGATCGAATTTATCTCGGATACGCAACCAATTTGTATTTCGTCAAAGCCCATACGTCCATGAAGTCCATACGCATCTTTCGACGCAATCAATTTGCAAACATGTCCTCTGATTTGTCAGGACGGGCCCCGTATCGAAGAGTTTTCATTTTAAAAAATAGTTTTTTCGTGATTTTGGAAATAATTTTTAATAGAAAATAATGACAGAAAAAGTACAGATATTAGTTCGTTGTGAAATCGTTCATATTGGCTACAACTTTATTCTTTTAGATTTTGTAAATTCTAAGAATTATGTCCGAAATTTGGCTTCCAAAACTGTGTTTCAAGACAGTTTCTAGTGTCAAAGAATGGAGTTTTTTTACGATTTTGGAACTCGATTGACAGTGCGTACATCACGAATTAATTAATTATACTTGAAGGAAAATGAAATCGGTTAGGTTGTCTATATACCAAAGCAATTGGCTCGAGAAACGATCGAAGAACGGCAACGAAAATGCGATGCAAAATTGATGTTGTTATTGATGTTGTTGTTGCTATTATTGATGGTGTATGCGGCTGCTACTGATGTCGTGTGGCTGCCAGTGGCCGGTCGGCCTTGCTGGTCATTGCTAGGGTTAGATTTTGAATTCTTTTTTACTATCGAATATATATAGAAGGAGGAAGAAAAGGTCGGTCATTAATTATTACTGTTCCTGCAACGGAATAATAAACAAATTATTTTTTCCTTTTTCTTTTTCTTTTTCTTTCATTTTATCTATTTGTAAATTAAAATTTATAACTAACCTAAATATAATTTAAAATATATATACTTTCATATAGAAAAATATTTAAGCCCTCAATAATTTTAGTATTATTATTATTATCTATATTGTTGTTGTTATTATTATTATTATTATTATTATTATTATTATTATTATTATTATTATTATTATTATTATTATTATTATGATTATTATTTATGAAAAATAATGCAAATAAAATAAAAGAAATTTTTAGGTCCTAAAAAATATAGAATAATTCTAGCAAAAAACCTTAAAATATTTTTCTATACAGAATGCATATCATTTATATTGTATATGTATATTATTTCATACTTATATGTATAAAAACCTTTTACGCATATTTATGTATATATTTAACTATCCAAATAAATCTAATTATTTAAAATAAAATATAACATAATTTAAAGGTGATTAAAATATACATGAATTAATCTTAAAAATAATAGAATTTTAGGGGGGTTACAGATCATGAAGCTAGTAATACAAAATAAAAAACTATAGCAAGAGTGTAAGTCATACATGATCTGCTCTAGTTGTATCCTAGTATATTTATAGATCATGTCATGTCCGTAGCCTAATGTCAAGGTCCAAAACACGAGCTAAACACGTGCTCGATGGCTAAACGTCGCAAAAGAATATGTACAAATAGTAGTGGGTAAAGGAAGAGAACACCCACACCGAGTAGTTACTATCAAGGGGAAGGTACGTAAGATCCTATAGGTATTCTACCAGATCTGGCCAAACAAAACTAGTAGGGTCGGACATTAGATAGCAAGTACCACAAAGGAAACCACCTAATGAACTAAAACCAACAATAACTAATATAACAACAAATAGAGACGTAAAGTAAATACGGGTATAAAGTAAATCGTAGACATGTAAATAAATGGGGACATGTGAACATGTAAGATAAATCGGGGAATGTAAGCATGTATAGTACATGATAAGATGGAAGCTAGACGAGACTAGACAAGACTAGACATGACTGGATTGGACTCCATCCAACAATCACGGCCAAGCAATGAACACGAATTGCATACATTAGCTAACTAGGGTTATCACAATCTTAGTTACTAACATATGTAGTTTAAAAATTTCTTATCGGTCACCTACCCTGCAGTCTTTCTAAATTATCCAGGCCTAGGAAATATATCGCCGTAAGAGACGTGTATCTTAAAGAGATAGCTCGCTCGACGGAGAGCTCATAGAAGTACAACATATAGGACATACAAGATGGCCCCAATTGACAGTGGGCTAGAAATGTTCCCCTCTCGACGAAGAGCTACTAGTCCATTGTAAAGGCCCGAATAAAGGGTTTGCAGGAGACCGACAAATCTTCCCTCCCTATGCATCTAAGTAATCAAGCTAGTTGTTTAGTCCTTAAAACATTTATTCAGGATTCCGAATGTGTCATTTCGCTAAGTCCATCCTAGACATGATATTCTCTTCGAAGATATGCAAGACTGGACAAGACAAGACAATGTGCAATATAACAAGCCACAATAGGAAAATATAACAAGCTATAAGCGGGAGTGCACTACGATGATCCACTGAGTAACAATACAGGACTATACGAAAATTAGGAGTGCACTATGACAGGCCACTATCAATGAAGCTGGACAGTACGGGAATCAGGAGTGTGTCATAATTGGCCATTATAAGGCAGTATACTACACAGTAACATGTACATGAATAGCATGATAGCAACTACATGCTCAAGTAATCATGGTCAGGGCTAGACATATTATAAACAGTATAGTATAATAAATCCGGGTAGGCATAGTAGTACATAGTATAAAATAGGTCATGGCATATACAGGAAGCAATGAGCAAGAAGAAACCAGAAAACAAAAATAAAATCTGAAAATATGAAAGTTGGTTGTCGTGTCAGTATACCGATGGTATACTACAATATACTGGCAGTAAGCCAGTCTGAGACCATATCAACTTCTCTGTCAAAAAAATAATGCCGTACCAGTATACCGTCGGTATGAACCAGGACACCGACGGTATGCCGATATTTGTCATAATAGGTTTTCAATCTAAAAAATGGGCCAAAAGCGGTATGTCGTTGGCATAGATTGCCGAAAATGAGGACACAGAAAGTTGTTGGGACAAAAATGACAAAAATCAGTATGCTGGCGGTATACATCAATATACCGCTGATATGTCGTTTTTGTCCCAACAACAATACTAAGGGCATGAACCAAGTTCCGAAATCCAAACCTCGTCCCAAAGCTACAAGAATCAGGTATAACGATGAAAAGAATACTAGAGGAAGGTCTTGTATAGCATGTATACTAAGTCTCACGGCAATTACTCTGGTATCATTTTTGATACAAAGTTTTTCGACTAAGAAAATAACAAAACTTTGCAGAAAATCGAAACCTAGTTCAAACCAAATTCTGAGACGGGCAATTAAACGTAAATCTCAAAAGAAACATATTTAGTAAAGCATGTACTGGAAAATAATAAACTATCAATACTACGAAAACAAAAATAGCAGTAGATTAATATTATCCAGTAGTTCGACAAAATGTACTTACCTAAACAAGCTCCCAGACTAACTCTTCCACTCTACTACCACCAAGAGTGGTTGAGAAACCACACATTGAGGCCTCGAGACCAAGCTTCTATCTCACGAGAAAAATAGAGAGGAAATGAAAAGAGATGAAGAGTAGATAGAGAAATTAAAAAAGAAAAATCAAAATAAATCAAAGGGGTATACGTAGATGGGGTAAATTAATCGTGACTGTCAAATTTGCCACGTCAGCAATCCAGGACTCAATCTAAATCAATCTCATCTGTTCAAAATAAAACCAAGTATCCATTGGATAATAGAATATATCATTACTATTCTTGAAATATCATAATACTATTCACAAAAATATCAGAATATTATTCATAAAAATATTAGAAAATAAAAAAATAACCAAAAGTAAAAAATATCACCCAGACAGTATACCGGTGGTATTGTTGGTCATGAAGAAAAAATTTTAACTTGAGAAATTTCTATGGTTCTCTTAAAACCAAGAAAGTACAAGCTACAATACAAAATATATATCCGTATACAAATACATATACTGTGCGACGAGTCTCACAACTCTCCCCTCCTTAGAAAAGTTTTATCTCGGAATTTTAATAAGGCTAGCAAAATAGACAAGAAATCCAGAAAAAATATGCTATCAAGAATAAGACAGAAAACCCATTAAAACATGAAATCCAGATTGAATAATATCCAAAAAAATGTAATAGCAACTAACATACTACAACAGTATCACACATTCCTACAATCACACTCAAGCTAAAGATAAGGTACAAGGTACACGAATAAGTATACCTCACGAGTCGAATAGATATGGGTAACGAGCTCGGATATCATCCTCGTGCTCCCAAGTCGGCTTGCCTGGTGAGTGGTGATCTGAAGAAACATCAACTAGTCGGATAGTCTGATTCTTGAGCACCTTTTTCCTTTGGTTCAAAATGGATACAGGCCTCTCCTCATACGATAGGTCGGTACCAACGACCAACTCGAAATGATCTAGGATGTGGTTCAGATCCAGAACATACTATCATAATTGAGATACGTGAAACACATCGTGTACCTCGTGTACCGATGGCAGAAGAGCAAGACGATATGATACATGTCCCACTTGCTCAAGAATATCGAATAACCCAATATCTAGGACTAAGCTTTCTCTGTATGCCAAAACTGATGACCCTACGGGTACATAAAATTCGAAAAAGTATGTGGTTGCTGACAGAGTACTCAAGATGATGTCGATGATGATCTACCCAATGACACTGACAATCCTGACATACTCTCTGATCTGCCTGACTACTCTAACTGACTGAGCAATCAACTCAGGACCAAGCATCTGCTCTCCCGAATATCATCCCAAGCTAGGGGTAACCTGCTTCTCCTGCCATACAATGCTTCAAAAGGTGCGATCTGAATGCTCGCTTGGAAGTTATTGTTGTAAGGTAACTCCACCAGGTGCAAGTAATCCTTCCAAGAACCACAGAAGTCAAGAGTGCTCGATCGAAGCACATTCTCTAATGTCTGAATTGTACACTCCGATTGACCATCTGCCTGAGGATCATATGCTGAATTGAAGCTCAAACAAGTGCCCAAACTCTGCTGAAGACTGCTAGAAATACGAAGTGAATCTAGAATCTATGTCTGTTAATTGGCACTACATGTGTAAATGAATAGAATTTTTATTTTGTTTTTATATTTGCTTAAATAATTATTTTTTAGATTTTTTATATATTTGAAACAATATTTATTACTTATATATATAGCCTTAGTCATGATTGAGAATTGTTATGCTTATCGATTAGAAATTGCGGCATGGCTAGTGCAGTCGTATACCATGACTAGCATTTTGGCATGGTAAGGATGGCATCATATCTACGTCTAATATATGGAAACAAGTCAAGTTGCGGCTTATTCCATAAAAAGGGTTTAAATAAATATTTTCTATATTTTTTTGGCTTTCTAATTAATTGTTTACATAAAACCTATCCAGACCAACCCACACCTTATCTAACCCAGATAGACATACAATGCATCTAAAATATACCCATAAATATATGGTTGGTATATATTATCTCATATATATTGAGATCAAATTCTATTTATTCATGAATATATATAGTTTCTATATATAAAACTTCCTATATAAGCGCGCGCGCGCACACACACACACACAAACACACACACACACACACACACACACACACACACACACATATATATATATATATATATATATATATATATATATATATATATATATATATATATATACACAAATTCTATTTATTCATGAATATATATAGTTTCTATATATAAAACTTCCTATATAAGCGCGCGCGCGCGCACACACACACACACACACACACACACACACACACACACACACACACACACACACACATATATATATATATATATATATATATATATATATATATATATATATATATCACACACACACACATATATGTATATATGGAACTTTCCATTCATGCATAACTAACTACCTTCCTAAAAAAATTACACCTATTGACTGACCCCCCTTTTTCTCTTCTCATTGTGCACTCCTCCTAATTCTCTAATATATGCGGCCAAAACAAACCCAAAACCAATTCCCATCAAAAAGCCCATATATAATCTGTAGGAACGAAATCGTAAAGCAAAATACTCTAGAGGGGGTGTGAATAGAGTTGGCAGCGGAATATTGCTAATTAAAATTGTTAGCAGCAAGATCACAGAATAATAATCACAAATAAGTAAAGTAAAGGCAGAGATAAGAAAGTAAACGCAAAGACAGCGATGTATACTGGTTTCCCTCTGTTGAGGACTAATCCAGTCGGTAGAACTCTTGCTACCAGTTGAATCCACTATTGGCAAGTTTTCTTACGAAGTCCTTGCAACTTCTACAACACGAGCTTTGATACGAAGAACTCGTCCAACTTCAAATGTGAAGAGGTATTCTTCAATCAAGCCTTCTGATTACAATTTCTCATAAACTTCTAGACCGTACCGCACTGGCAAATCGACTAGAGGATTGTAATTGGCTTGGGATCTGAAATTTAAAGCTCAAGAAAACTCTTTGGAAGACTGAATTCTTTAGATAGAGAGAAGATTGAAAGTGAATGAGTGAGTTGAAATGATCGAAATCTTTCTCTATTTATAGGAGTTCCAAAGACAGAATTCTGGCAGAATTCGGGCAGAACTCTTTGAGAAAATCTCAGTCAAATCCGCAACTGCAGGAGGACCAAGTTCAGAAGATTCAAAAATCAAACGGCCACCAACCGAACTCTGGCCGAACTCTGGCCGAGTTCTGTCAGGGTTAGGTCAGGTTTTTAAAACATAGTTTTTGATAATTTTTGAAAACCTTTTTGAAAACCTTTTTAAAGCTTTTGTTTAAAAGAATGATTTTCAAAACAAAGGATATTTTAAAAGTGTTTTGAAAACATTTTAGAATAGCCTATTTGCCAGTACGATTCGGTGTACAACGTATTCCTAGACTCAATAAAATAAAAAATACATTGCTCAAAGGTAATACAGACTCGAACAGACAAATATAGCTTCGGTCTTGAACTGTGTAGATAGCTGTTCTTGTTCATGTCCAAGAGTCCGATACATCTTGACTAGCTTCATATATCGAGGCAGAGTTTGATCAATTATTAAAATCAGTTTGACCATATGACCAATGGGCCAACAATCTCCCCCATTTTGATAATTGACAAACTATGAATGATATAACATTTAAGCTTGAAATAAAATCAAAAATTGTTCATGTCCTACATTTTCTCAAAAGAATGTTAGATCTTTATTTTTCTCCTCCGTTGTCACTTAGCAAAATAATTGCAAAAGAGGAAAACTCCCCCGCAATCAATGCATAAATAACAAACAGTGAAGAAATACAAAAATAATCATCATAAAGAAATTGAATAACATCACAGGCATGTATTTGTACTCAGGTATTTTATACTAAACAGAGAATTATATCACAGGCAGTTTATAGTAGAGAAGCAGATAAAGAAATGTTAAGTAAATAAACTGATGTGAATCATAAACTACGAATCTCATAAAGATGCAGATAAAGATGTTCAGATGACATCAAATAAAACAAATCCAGTACAAGTCCTCAAAAAGAAATACTGATAATAAAGTCTAAAAGATAGAAAAACTTGGAATGTCGGAGCATTTCCAAGTATACAGTAGATAATGTCTAAGTCTCAAATCAACTAACATATCACAAATCTTCATCATCATCACCATCATCAGTATGATGACCAGCATGTCCAGAAGGACCAACTCTAGAGGTACCCGCGCCAGAAGGATGAGGAGGAGCGCCAGTATAAAACTCACCGACATAATCACGAGGAGGAGCACGATCAGAACGGTACCAATCATATGCGTTACCGAGCTGGAAGTAGGCATGAACAGCCTCATCCTTACAGCGCTAACCACAGAAAGCTGGATCTCTAGGTATGGAACCGGCTGAATGTCCAGTCTGGGCGAAACGAAGATCAGCTAAGGAATTTGCAATCGCCTAATAACGGGTAACGTCGCGGAACTCACGTTCGCGGGCCATGTCCGTCATCGAGACGTGCAAATCTAAAATGTGCTGGTGTATGCCCTCAAATGTCATAGCATACTGCTGAGGAGGTGGAGGAGGTGGAGCAGTAGTAGGAGCAGTAGGAGGAGCAGATGCAGTCATACTGCGATGAGATAACTTGAGAACCTTGGGCTCAGGGTCTTGAGCACAAGTAGATAAATCAATATCGAAACGCTGAAAGATGCGTGAAAGAATCATCGCGTAAGAGAGATTTCTATCTCTTGTACGACAACGTCCCATCATCTGAATAATGGTCTTAGGGGCAGAAAATGGAATCCACTTAAGAATGTGATACATAGCAGATAATTCAAGAGACGTGACATCATCCTTCGAAGTAGACTTTGGAAGGAGAGTGGAATAAATGATACGGTGCAATTCATAATTAAACAAGTTCAAGTTGTTTGCTTTGAACTTTCCAGAGCGAACTCTATCAGGTGCACAGAGTTCCGCTTTGAAACTAGTAAGTGTCGTGCCTTCGGAGAAATCAAACTCAGTGATATCAACTAGCAGTTCACCTTCGTTGGGAATACCAAGGATCTCCGCTAAGAGAATATCATTGAAATTGATATCTAATCCTCCAACACGTGTGCTTACATCAAAAGTGTTTAATATGATATTGCAGTAAAACAGTCTAATGGCATTAGTTGCTACGGGAAAACAGAGTTTAACAAAATACTATAACCCTAATGCCTCAAAGAAATGGCAATGATCAGGAAATACAGTCCACTTCATGGATGTGCCTGTGCATATGGATCTCATGGAGAAGTCTTCATACCACAGTAGGGCTTGGTCTAGGGTTTGAAAGTAAAACCCGTCAAACGCGCCATCGCTAGATTGGACTGGCGAAAAGAGGGAAGTAGTGGGTGGATTCGAAGATGAACCTTCCTCACTAGGGTTGGTTGTCTTCTTCCTCTTAAAGGGGTTGAATCCCTTAGGTGCCATTTGTGAAATAAAAGGAAATAGCATGAAATTAAACGGAGAGGAAATAAGGAGTTATACCTCCCAAGATTGGAATATGTTGTAGAGAACGACGAACTCCGCACGAATCCAAAGTTTGGATTGATTTTACCACTTGGATTGGAAGAGAAAGGGTGGTGAAGAACTAGGGTTTGGGGTTCTTCTCGCACGGCTGCTGCTGCTGTTGATGTGGTTTAGAAGCAATGAGGAATAAAGGCTCTCGGGTTCTGGTTATATAACCTGACACCCTCAACCGAACTCGGGCCGAATTTGGGTCGAATTCTGGCTGAATTCGCCTGGGTTTGGTTTGGAACACTTTCTTTTTCATTGGCTCATTTCAAATATTTAATTCAAAGATTAGTAATTTCAGCCTTCAATTAACATAATTAATATTATTTTATAGATTAAATATCATTACACAGTGACTATTTCAGATTAGCTGTAGGAGTACTGTCCCAGCTGGCGGAGGTTCACCGGGGAACTCTTAAGTACCGCTTCGCTTCAACCGTAGTTGTGGTGACAGACAGACTCTTTATTAGCTTGTCTCTAACACAGTTTTTGCATATTGAAATATAATCATAAAACAAAATTAATTAATATTATTGACGTCCAAAATTCCTAATTCTCGACGTAAATAATTGAAACGATCTTCTGCTAGAGGTTTTGTGAAAATGTCAGCTAATTGATTCTCAGTATCTATGTACACAAGGTCAATATCTCCATTTTGATGATGATCTCTAAGAAAATGATGTCTAATCTCGATATGTTTAGTACGAGAATGACATACAGGATTCTTAGTCAAATTAATAGTGCTCGTGTTATCACAAAAAATGGGAATATGTGTATAAAATAAATCATAGTCTTCTAAGGTTTGTTTCATCTACAAAATCTGAGCACAACAACGTCCTGCGGCGATATACTCAGCCTCTGTTGTTGATAGGGCTACAGAATTTTGCTTTTTACTAAACCATGAGACTAAAGCCTTGTCTAAGAAATGGCATGTGCCACTGGTACTTTTTCTATCAACTTTGCATCCAACAAAATCTGTATCCGAATAACCAGTAAGGTCAAAGGACTTAGTTTTGGGATACCACAAGCCAACAGAAGAAGTGCCCTTAAAGTATCGAAAGATACGCTTAACTGCGCACAGATACGATTCCTTTGGATTAGCTTGAAAACGTGCACATAGGCAAACACTAAACATAATATCTGGACGACTAGCAGTTAAATAAAGTAAACTATCGATCATACCTCGATACTTACGTGTGTCGACCGGCTTACCTTGTTCATCAATATCAAACTTTGTTGAAGTTGCCATCGGAGTGCCAATAGGTTTGACATTGTCCAGATCGAACTTCTTTAGCAAATCTTTTGTGTACTTGGCTTGATTTATGAACGTCCCATTGTCAGTTTGTTTGATTTGCAGTCCGAGAAAGAATTTTAGCTCTCCCATCATGCTCATCTCAAACTCATCTGCATACACTTAGAAAATTCTTGACACAGAGATTCATCAGTAGATCCAAATATGATATCATCTACATAGAATTGTATTAAAAGAAGCTTACCATTAAAGGACTTAATAAAAAGTGCAGTGTCAATCTAGCCTTTTGAAAAACCATTGTCAAGTAGGAAAGAGCTTAGACGATCATACCAAGCACGAGGGGCTTGTTTCAAACCGTACAAAGCTTTCTTCAACTTGAAAACATGATCAAGGTTTTTAAAATCTGTGAAACCTGGAGGTTGTGCTACAAAAACTTCTTCTTTAATAAAACTATTTAAAAATGCACTCTTGACATCCATTTGAAATAGTTTGAAATTATGAAAACAAGCAAATGCATATAACATGCGAATGGATTCTAATCTCGCAACTGGGGCATAAGTCTCATCGTAGTCGATACCTTCTTCTTGATTGTATCCTTGAGCTACGAGTCGAGCCTTATTACGAGTCACTAAACCATTCTCATTAAGTTTATTTCAGAATACCCAATGGGTGCCAATGACCGGATGATCAATAGGCTTGGGAACAAGTTCCCAAACTTGATTCCGTTCAAATTGGTTTAATTCCTCTTGCATGGCATCTATCCAAAAATTATTACTACATGCTTCATCAATAGTTTTGAGTTCTAGCTGTGAAATAAATGCAACACTAGAAACAATATCTCTACTGGATGTACGAGTATTTACACCTTTGGTAATGTCACCAATTACCAAATCCTTCGGATGATCAACCGTAAATTTTAATCTTTTTGACAGACTCTGAAGGTAGCTGGTTCCTGGATCTTCTCTAGGAGGATCAGCTAGTGCTGAGCTTGGTTGAGAATCAGCTGGTGTTGAGCTTGGTACAGATGGATCTTCGTCATTGTCATCGATAGTCATTTGATTCAATTCATCAAATGTGACGTTGATTGATTCTTTGATGATCATGGTTCGTTTGTTGAAGACTCTGTATCCTTTGCTCTTGGCCGCATAACCTAAAAATATACCTTCATCGGCCTTTTCGTCAAACTTTCCCAAATTGTCTTTTGTATTAAGAATAAAGCATTTACAGCCAAATATTCTAAAATAAGAAACTGATGGAATTCTATCAAACCATAACTCAAATGGAGTCTTCTTCGATTTGGATCGAATTAGAACTCTATTGAGAACAAAGCAAGCTGTATTGACAGCTTCAGCCCAGAAATATTTGGGTAGAATAAACTGGTTTAACATCACTCTGGCCATTTCGGATAGAGTTCTGTTCTTACGTTCCACAACTCCATTTTGTTGTGGAGTCCCAGGGCAAGAGAACTTGTGTACAAAACCGTGTGTGTCACAAAATTGCTCAAACTCTGCATTCTCGAATTCGCCTCCATGATCGCTTCTAATACGAGTGATCATATAACCTTTTTCATTCTGTACTTTCTTGCAAAAGGCGGCAAATTCGGATAATGCATCATTCTTACGTGTCAAGAAGTATACCCGCGTGTATCTAGAGAAATCATCTACAATTACAAAAGCATAAAGTTTACCTCCGAGGCTAGCAACTCTGCTAGGACCAAATAAGTCCATATAAAACAATTGTAGAGGTCTAGTAGTACATACTGCGTTTACTGACTTGAATGTGGATCTGGTAGCTTTGTTCTTTTCACATTGACTGCATACCGAATCCTTCTTGAATGTAATATCCGGTAAACCGCGTACTAGTTTCTTTGTGGATAATCTTGATATTGTGTCCATATTTGCATGACCGAGTCTCATATGCCACAGATGACTCTCATCGCTTCTAGCCATTAAGCATCTACCTGAAATGTTAGTTTCTTCCAATAAATAGAAAACATATATGTTGTCTTCCCTGATACCTTCAAAGATAGTACTACCAGTTGAGCTATCAACTATAATTCATTTGTCTTTGCCAAAGTTGATGCCATAACCATGATCAGCCAATGACTTATGCTGAGTAGATTATGTTTCAACTCGGTAACCAGACAGACATCTTTAATAACAAGATAGGGAGACTTACCAACATCACCGATACCAATAATATACCCTTTCAAGTTATTACTGAAGGAAACATAACCTTCCTTCTTCTTCTTCGACAGTATTGCAAATAATATAACGTCACCGGTCATATGCCGTGAACAACCACTGTCGAGGATCCATTTGCTTTTAGCATGTGAAGGGTGTTCCATCTACAAAACAGTTTGCAGATGAAACTTTTGGTACCCATTTCTTGTAGGGTCCTGAAATGTTAGCTTTTGGTATCCAAGCAAAAATATTTAAATCAACAAGCTTTCTGACTCTACATGTAGGAGAGATATGACCAATGAGGCCACAATAATGACATTGTGCATGTCGAGTGTTGAAAGCTGAGTGGTGTACATGGTTGGTAGGTTTGGGTTTTCTAGTATAGTAGAAAGCATGTCTATAATCCTGTTTGGGCTTAACCTTTTGGGGTAAAGGTTTGATAGGGTTAGGTCTGACAGTGTTTGGCTTGGGAATGTTCCGATTTTTTGGTAAGTGACACGTGTTAGGGTAGAAAGCAGCAGGCTCAGGCTGTTTTCCTAACCTAATTTCCATTCTGATTTGTGCACATCGAAGACTTTTTTCTCTATAGAAAGTTCTTCTTTCAGTTGGTCGATAACTTTGTCTTTCTCTTCAGATGACTTGGTAGTCTCGTGTAATAAGAGCTTTATTGAAGAAAGCTCACCAGACTCACTAATATTATTTCTAACCTCAGCTAGTAAGTCGGTAAGTCTACCTATTTCACCTTTGTACTCTTTGAGTACCTTCTTAGAGGTCTGATACTTGCTACGCAGTTTCCTGTAATCAGTCATCAGTTCACTGAAGGCATCTCCTAATTGCTCAAAGGTGAAGTCATCATATGTATCAACTACAGGTTCAGTAGGTACCTGATCAGATGACATAAAGCATACGTTTGCAGCATCTTCTGATTGTTCGTCTTCTGAGTCGCTAGCTTCACTTTCATGCCATATGCTGGTATTGGCATACTTCCGTGATGTTGATCTCTTCAGGTTCCCTTTTTCATACCTGTTGCTCTTCTTGCTTGATGATGAGTTTGTAGGATAATCCTTCTTCATGTGTCCTTTCTTCTTGCAGCCATAGCAGACAACATCATCTTGATACCAGTTGTTGCTGTTGTTTTTTTGGCTCTCTTCTCATGTCTCATGAATCTCTTGAATTTTCTTGCCAGGAGTGCTTGATCTTCAGCATCATATTCACTGCAGTCTGAGTCACCTTTAGCAGCTTTTCTGTACTGAGCCTTGAAAGCGATCGTCTTCTCCTTTGGTGCAGGCTCTTCAAAATCTTGTAGCTCCAGTTCATGAGTAAGTAGCTTACCCATGAGTACTTCGAGGGACATAGTTGTGAGGTCGTTCCCTTCAATGATTGCAGTAGCCTTTGGAATCCAGTTCTTGGTAAGTGCTCGCCGGAGCTTACGAATCTTTTCATGGTTACTGTACTCTTTGCCTAGGGAGGACAAAGGATTTACAATATCCAGGAATCTTTCGAACATTTGAGTAACTATTTCGTTGGGCTTCATCTTGAACGCCTCATACTCTTGAGTAAGTCTGCTGAGCTTTGATTCTTTGACTTGAGTCGTGCCTTTATGTGTGACTTCAAGTAGCTTCCATACTTCATTAGCCGTTGTGCAGATAGACACCCTGTTAAATTCAGTTCTGTCTAAAGCACAAAATAGAGCGTTAATAGCACGTGCGTCAAGACTGGCCCTTTTCTTTTCTTCCTCTGTATATCTGCTATGGGGTTTTTCAACTAAAACTCCATCAACATTTATACGAGGTGGCTTTTGATAGCCATCAATAACAATGGACCATAAATCAAAGTCAAGTGATTTTAAGAAGAAACTCATCCGTGTTTTCCAATAGGTATAGTTCGTACCATCAAACAGTGGAGGTCTGTTTGTGGCCTGGCCTCCACTTGTGAATTTCACAATTGCCATGTGTTGTGCTGTGATCTATATAACAGTTAATTAAAATGAATAAATAATTGCACTGTTATCTTGCTTTACCTGTAACACCTGCTCTGATACCAATTGTAGGAATAATTGGGATCAGAATATAATACCTCTAGATGGAGAACCTGTTTTGATACCAATTGTAGGAACGAAATCGTAAAGCACAATACTCTAGAGGGGGGGTGAATAGAGTTGGCAGCGGAATATTGCTAATTAAAATTGTTAGCAGCAAGATCACAGAATAATAATCACAAATAAGTAAAGTAAAGGCAGAGATAAGAAAGCAAACGCAAAGACAGCGATGTATACTGGTTTTCCTCTGTTGAGGACTAATCCAGTCGGTAGAACTCTTGCTACCAGTTGAATCCACTATTGGCAAGTTTTCTTACGAAGTCCTTGCAACTTCTACAACGCGAGCTTTGATACGAAAAACTCGTCCAACTACAAATGTGAAGAGGTATTCTTCAATCAAGCCTTCTGATTACAATCTCTCAGAAACTTCTAGACCATACCGCACTGGCAAATCGACTAGAAGATTGTAATTGGCTTGGGATCTGAAATTTAAAGCTCAAGAAAACTCTTTGGAAGACTGAATGCTTTAGATAAAGAGAAGATTGAAAGTGAATGAGTGAGTTAAAATGATCGAAATCCTTCTCTATTTATAGGAGTTCCAAAGACAGAATTCTGGCAGAATTCGGGCAGAATTCGGGCAGAACTCTTTGAGAAAATCTCGGTCAAATCCGCAACTGCAGGAGGACCAAGTTCAGAAGATTCAAAAATCAAACGGCCACCAACCGAACTCTGGCTGAGTTCTGTCAGGGTTAGGTCAGGTTTTTAAAACGTAGTTTTTGATGATTTTTGAAAACCTTTTTGAAAACCTTTTTAAAGCTTTTGTTTAAAAGAATGTTTTTCAAAACAAAGGATATTTTAAAAGTGTTTTGAAAACATTTTGGAATAGCCTATTTGCCAGTACGACTCGGTGTACAACGTATTCCTAGACTCAATAAAATAAAAAATACATTGCTCAAAGGAAATACAGACTCGATCAGGCAAACATAGCTTCGGTCTTGAACTGTATAGATAGCTATTCTTGTTCATGTCCAAGAGTCCGATACATCTTGACTAGCTTTATATATCGAGACAGAGTTTGATCAATTATTAAAATCAGTTTAACCATATGACCAATGGGCCAACATAAACAAATACCCTTCAATCCAAAATCCTAACCCTAAACGTAAAAACTAATCTTTCTCTCCCTCTTCCATCCGACCATGTCATCCCTCCTATCTTGCATCTCATCCAAACAACCTTTCAATCATCTCCATCATCCAAAAGACCCTCCTTCAATCTATTATTCCATCCAAACCCCATTAAACAACTAAGAAACACCAATACCACCACCAAACCCGATCAAGAACCATTATCTCTATCATCTCAAGAATAAGGAGGTCGAGGATCACATCAAGAGGAAGCAAGGTGAAGCACACCATGAAAGAAGAAGCAATCAAGAATCATCTCCAACAATTTCTTGGTAGGTTTTCCAAAAACCCACTTCTTGATTCTTTTCCATGACATGGTCTACCATCAAATAAATGTCTAACCAACCTTCTAGATTCATAAATTTTATATCTTGATTATGTAATAATAGATCATAACAATGTATAAAAGTTGTAAGAGAATAATTGAATCAAGAACATCTGTATTGATAGGAACTGTGTATAGTTTTGAGAGCAAGTTTTATTAACAACTTTAAACTGAGAATATATATGAATTAAATATGGAATTAACTATTTTTAACATATATTTATGGTATTTACATGCCCAAATATTAAACCTAAATTTGTTTCTCATTAAATTAGATTCTTGATTGTATTTTGGGCATAGTTCAACACATAAGTAGATGCTAATTTTGAGGCTTAAAAAGTTTGTATATTTCTGATTAATAATCATAATTTAACATGTTTTTATATGTGTTTTGATAAATATAGGTCATGTCCATTGTTTGATAGTATTTTGGAAAGTTTCGAACAAAACTAGTAGCTGTAAACTAGTCATTATGATGAACCATACATAAAAAATCTAATTCTAAAATTCAAAGGTTAAACTGAGTATAAATCATATTTGAATTATATTTTTATGGTTTTTATACGATTTATATGAATATGCTTGTGTTGGGGACTTAACCTTGAATTTTGGAAGTCAAAAACTATAAAAGTAGGTCTAAGTATTCCATGGGAACGTATAAACTTGTTGAGTTAGGAACTCAAGTGTCATATGTACAAATGATGATAATAATAATAATTTTATTTATATGGGAACTCTTGGTTAGGCCATGGTATCGCCGATTCGGCTGGGAATTGGACGATAGGCAAGTACAGCTTGCAAACTTGTACAATATTCTATGCATGCTTACTTTTCCTTGTTCCTATTTACTTGCTTGTCATATACTTCTATTTATTATCATCTTCTCCTTGTGCAAATTTTATGACACTTATACTTTTACTTGCTTTCATATATTTATTGTCTCACATGCTTCACTTGTCTTCTATTAGATTCTTTATACTTCTTGTTGTTAGACATTCGTATTACTTGAGCATATTACACGACTTATCTTGTTTTGGCTTGACTTGGACTTGACTTGATCTACTTACTTGAACTTAAGTTGACATGACCTTTATCGATACTAGGATTGGCTACGTGACAACTCTCGACTCGGGAGACCCACACAGGGCTATGATAGAGATTTATTATAGTTAGGGAGCATCATGCAGGACTACTAACTATAGGACCGAGAGCACCACACAGGACTATGATCATTCGATTTATTTGTAGCAACGCTTAGTACCATTTTATTTTCTCTGTGACATGTCATCATCTATAGAGTTATTTCCTTATAATATTTTTTTTATACTGGCAGTTACTTTATGTTCTATTCTCGTCTTTCCACGCATGTTATTTGCTGTTATATTTGACATGTATATTATGTATTTTGCTACGTTTCTTCTGAGGACCTGGTGATGTTTCCGCTGGTAGACTTGGTTTGGTGTGTGCTTTTGTAGGATTCATGTATCATTAGTGGTACTTCATTATTGTTCTTTCATATTTATATTTATTATCATGGCTTTCACTATTGTTATAGCCTAGCTTTATAGACCTATCTTGTTATTTGGGTCTAATCGAACGCATATGTTAGTGGGATACCTAGACCACAAACTATACTGTTCATTCTTGTTATTATTCATAATGTGGATTGAGATATAGTCGACTAGACATTTTAGACATATATACTTGACCTCTAGACAACTTATATGCATTTCAGTTGGGCTGGAATCCACTTGATACGTAGTTGGCAAGTTTTGTATCCTAGTCATATATATTTTGGGACTAGGGTGTGACACCATGCAATCTGACAATATACCTCATGTACATCTCGGCCAACTGCTCTGTAGACTGACCAAGTCTGAAAGGTATAAAGTGAGCCACCTGTATGAGCTGATCCACTATCACCCTAACAAAATCTCTACCAGTCGGGGATCTAGGAAGACCAGTCACGAAGTCTATAGTAATATGCTCCCACTTTTACTTCAGAATCGATAAAGACTGAAGAAGTCCTACTGGTCTTTGGTGCTCACCCTTGACCAGTTGATAAACTAAACACCGAGAGACAAACCGAACTATCTTCCTCTTCATCACATTCTACCAGAAATGTCGATGAATATCACGGTACATCTTTGTCCCTTCTGGAATGACCATATACGGTGAACCATCTTTCTTCATTACAAGAAGGGTCAGAGCTCCTCAAGGCGATCCACTATGATAAATGAATCCCTTGGCCCTAAACTCCTCAATGGACTGGTACACCACCACCAACTCTAAAGGAGATATCATGTAGATTCTCACTGATACTAGTGCTGCTCCCGGAATCAAGTTGATGTAATACTCAATCTTCCGAACTGGAGGCATACCCGAAAGTTCATCAAAAAATATATCAGTAAACTCACAAACTACTCTAGGAAACTGTACCTCCTCGGATGATGCCATTCGTATGATAATTGATGAAGAATCCACTTCACCTAATGAGAACTCCTCATCAGGATCACGAAAGATAACCTTGCCAGCATGGCAATTTATCAAAGCGTTTCGAGTACTCAACAAATACATACCTAAGACATCATAATTACTCATAGCAAACTCTATCTATCTCGCAGGAAAGTCTCTAGCTGCTTCGACTTAACTGGCACTATTGGCTGCTCGAACTAAACATGTTGTACTACCAATAACGAAAATCAAACCAACTGATCGAAAGAACAATGATAGTGCCCTTGTAAGTTAAAGGACACAAGGGTCAAATCGAGGGAACAGGAAAGATCAATAATCAACACATATATGGTCAAAAGATCAGAAATATAGAATAATACGAAGGATATTAATGAAGAAGAATTGTTACTGAGATAACTACTTGTAACTCCCACATATCTGATAAATCAGACATACATGGGCCACAAATAAAATCTATGTCACGCCCCATAACCAGAATACTGGAAAGTCAGGACGGGCCAGGCCAGCTACGTATAAAAGAGTACTCCAGTACCTATAGATACGGTTAAAGATGTAGAGATGGAGGTTACAATTACAATCCAGCAGTAAATCCTAGGTCAAGCATTCCTAGATATCACAATCACAGGCTAATAATAAAGTACAAGAAGTATGATTATCATGTATATAAGACAGTAAAGCATCCCAAACTATAATATAAAAATGATCGTGAACCTAGTAATACAAAATAAAAAACTACCAAGAGTATAAGTCATACATGATCAGCTCTAGCTGTAGTATAGTATATATACAAATCATGTCATGCCCGTAGGCTAATGTCAAGGTCCAAAACACGAGTTAAACACGTGTTTGATGGCTAAACGACGCAAAAGAATATATACAGATAGTAGTGGATAAAGGAAAAAAAAAACACCCACTCAAGCACCATGGTGCTCCGGGTAGTCACCATCAAGGGGAAGGTACAAAAGATCCTCTGGCTCATCTACCAGATCTGGCCAAACAAAACTAGTGGGGTTAGACCCCAGATAGCAAGTACCACAAAGGAAGCCAACTAATGAACTAAAACCAACAATAACTAACAGGACAACAGATAGAGACAGAAAATAAATGTGGGTATAAAGTAAACCATAGACGTAAATAAATGGGACATGTGAACATGTAAGGTAAATCGGGACATGTAAGCATGTATAGTACAAGATAAGACGAGAGCTAGACGAGACTAGACAAGATATAACTGGACTGGACTCCATCCAACAATCACGGCCAAGCAATAAATACGGCTTGATACATTAGCTAACTAGAATTATCATAATCTGAATTAATAACATATGCAGTTTGAGAATTTTTTATCGGTCACCTACCCTGTAGTCTTCCAAAATTGTCCAGGCCTAGGATGTACAGGATATGTATATAGCAGATACATCATCGTAAGAAACGTATATCCTAAAAAGGTATCCCCACTTAACGGCGAGCTAATAGAAGTAAGATATACATGATTGCCCCACTCGATGGTGGGCTAGAAATATGCCCCTCTCGACAGAGAGCTATATGTCCATTATAAATGCCAGAATAAAGGGTATACAGGTGATTAAAAAATCTCACCTTCCTATGTATCTAGGTAATCAAGCTAGTTGTTTAGTCCTTAACATTTTTATTCAGGATTACATATAGGGCATTCCGCTGAATCCATCATAGACACGATATTTCCCTCAGTGATGTGTAATACTGGACAAGACAAGACAAGGTGCAGTATAACAAGTCACAACAGAAAAATATAACAAGCTATAAGAGGAAATACGATACGATGAGCCACTAAGTAATAATACGAGACTGTACAGAAATCAGCAGTGCGCCATGACAGGTCACTATCAGTAAAGCTAAACAGTATGAGAATTAGGAGTACGCCATAATAGGCCACTAATAGGCAATACTAGATAGTAACATGTACTGGAATAGTAGGATAGCAACTACATGCCCAAGTTATCATGATTATGGCTAGACATATCATAAACAGTACAGTACAATAAATTCGGGTAGGCATTGCAATACATAGTAAAAAATATGTCATGGCATATACATGAAGAAATGAGCAAGAAGAAACCATGAAACTGAAAAAGAATTAGGAAATATAAAAGTTGGGTGTCCTAACAGTTTACCGTCGGCATGCCGGTCTAAGACCACAGCAAGTTCTCTATCAAGAAAATAGTGTTGCACCGGTATACCGACGATACAGACCAGTACACTGGTGGTATGCCAATATTTGTCACAGCATGTTTTCAATCTCAAAGGGGCCACAACCGATATATCGTCGGTATAGACCAGTATACCGGCGGTATGCTAAAAATTGGACATAGAAAGCTATTATGATGAAAATGACAAAAAATCGTATGTCGTTGGTATACACCAGTATACTTGTGGATGTTGTTTATGCCCGAACAACAATCCTAAGGGCGTGAAGCAAGTTTCAGAATCCAAATATCGTCCCGAAAATTGCAAAAATTAGGTGTAACGATGAAAACAATACTAGTGCAAGGTCTTGTATAGCATGTCTACTAAGTCTTATGGCAATTACTCTGGCATCATTTCCGATACGGAATTATCTACTAAGAAAATAACAAAACTTTGCAGGAAATAGTAACATAGTTCAAACCAAATTCTGAGACAGGAAATTAAACGTAAATCTTGAGAGAAACATATTTAGTAAAGCATGTACTGGACAATAATGAACTATCAATACTAAGGAAACAAAACAGTAGTAAATTAATATTATTCAGTAGTTCGGCAAGATGTACTTGCCTAAACATGCTCCTAGCCTAACACTTTTACTCCACCACCAAGAGAGGTCCAGAAACCACACTCTAAGGACTCGAGACCAATCTCCTAGCTCACGACAAAAATGTAGAGCAAATAAAGAGAGAAGAAGAGTAGAGAGAAAATTAAAAAAATTAAAAAAATCGAAAGGGTATATATAGACGGGGTGAATTAATCGTGACCGTTGGATCCTCTATGTCAGTGATCCATGACTCGATCTAAATCAATCTCGTCCATTTTCAAAAGATAACCAAGTATTTGTTGGATAATAGATCTATCACTATTTATGAAAATATACAACACTATTCACAAAAGTATCTTAATACTATTTGCAAAAATATCGAGAAATAGAAATATTTAAAAGTGGAAATATCACCCGATAGTATACCGACAGAATGCCGGTCAAGAAGAAAATTCTCTAACTTGAGAAAATTCTACGATTCTCCGAAAACCAAGAAAGCACACGCTACAGTACAAAAATACATATTTGTATACCAATACAGATATATATTGTGAGACGAGTCTCATAATTATTCAACCTATGCATAATACTGCTTTTATGATTCTTACCTCTTTATAACTACTACAAGCACCTTAATCCAAACACAACTATTATAATTACAATTTCTCTGGATTTCCTAACTAACTTGCATCGATGAAGGATTTACTAGTCTACTTAAGGTAAGATTTCTAATTCGACTCTCATGTCCTTAGTTATGACTAATCACAGAAGATAGAAAAATTATAATCAATCCTTAAACTTAATCAATCCTTAAACTCTATACTATACTCCTATAAGTGATATATCAAATCTCCTTAGCAGTACAATTAATGATCTCCCCCTTCTAACTATAAGCAAGCTATACAATTCTTACAAGCACGCCTAACCATTTTATACTATTATGTTGTGTAAAGGTCCAGGCTGAGTTAAGCATATACTTAGATCTAATATCCTGACATAATATAAACCTATTGGTCAATCTTCTAGTCATATTTTCTAATAGGTCATTTCAAGGCTAGTCTCACCATATATAGGGATAGCTATCTAGTCCAAGACATGCCTACCCACTCTATCTAATACCCCTAGATCTGTTCTACGGTACCTTATGTCATCACATATCATTCTGATATTATCCATTGAGAATAATCTCTCTAGTGGAGATTCTCTAGGTACTATCCTCGGTAACATATGTACTATATCATGAATTCTATATCCACCAAGTGAAAAAATTTCGAAACCCAATGCAAATATAAACTTCTATAAAAATTTATACCTAGTCATGAGCACTATGCTTCACCAAATTATTTTATCCTGACAACATCCTCGAGCTCTATTTGTTATTGTCATTTAGATTGGCACTCCTAAATTGATTAGGAACTGTTAACTCAATCTAAAATTCAACTGTGTATTACTCCAAGTTGTATTCTTACTCACTTTAACCATTATGATTGAGGAATCTTTCGTATTCTTCTAATCAACCCATGTGAATTGGGTAAGACTTCTATTCAAAGCTCTATCTAGCATGAGCAAGGGTAGTATGGTTTAGTCTAATTATCCTAGGATCTTTTGTTAGGGTTAAGCCTTATATTATACTCTAGATTCCATCTTGATAAAATCCTACCTACCTTAGCTAAGTACCTAGTCTGGTCAAGCATGGATTTCTATGTCGTCCAAGTAACAATCACTTAACTTCGGGTGATGATAAAATCCTATACATGCTTATGTCTAATCATCAACTCAAGACTAATCGAATCATTCTATCCTCAACTCTTATCTTCTGAAAGTCTTTATGTAAAGGTGGTCCTATTTTTATTTAGGGAGCTACGTCTAATCCCAAAGTTTAACTATATAATCTCTCAAATCGTATCTCTAGCCATTTCAGCCATCATGAAAAATTCTATCTTATCTTCCCAACAAATCTTCATGAATATGCAAAACTTCTAATCAAACTATATCCGATTAATACTCGTATTGTGATGTGCCCTATCAGCCTGGGTAGCAAGCCCAACTGGGGGTCTTGTAATACCACATGTCGAAGCATGCCATAATTTTTCCCTAGACCGAACGGTTCTGGTACCCTCCAGAAGTCATTCGAGTGAAAGAATTATATTGTGCACAAGTTGTCCATAACCATGCAGTATGCATAAACTGTTAAGAAACAATAAAATACATAAGTAAGGTCTGAATCTGAATACAAAAATTACACCAACTCATTTTTATCATACATCCATACCGCGACACCATGCCTAACTCATTTATACCAAATTGATGTTCTGAATGACGACCCGTAGGTCCAGCACTTACCAAGACATCATGCCACATTTGATAGATTTGTGGGTATTACATCCTGATTTTATAGAATCGTTCATCCTTGCTTTGATCTCTGCATAATTGATTGTCCTTGATTGGGTGTGATGTCGTGCAAGCCTAAGTTGTGCTTGTAAGGCCAAGACCTGCACAATAACAAAATAGACATAATCAACAACAATACAACAGAACATTGAATCGCAGAGTTTAGAAGTAGCAGACAATATTGTAGTAAAACCAAAGTGAACACAATGATACAGAAACAACTCATTTATCAATAACTTGAATCGATTACAAGCCTATCAAAATCTCTCTAATACATACCATACTTGGCTTATAATCTCGTATGAACTATACATAATTACAATGATATTGTTCCTTTATAAATAAAATCATCTCTTATATGCATCTTCTTCTTTTGATTTTCGGCTCCTGAGGATGAGGATCTGGCTATCGCTTCGGACTATCTATTTGAACATCTCGCACCTGCGGGCAAACTGGTGGAGGACCAGTACATTAATGTACTAGTGAAAGACAAAAGCTACACCATATGAAACGATCACTAAGTATTCAGGTGAGAAAATATTGCATTATTAGTGATCTTGCTATCTTTTACCTACGTTCATTTCATGCAGTACATAATAGAGTCTGGTTACTTCTTTTGAAAAGATTTTTGAAACCACCTTTCATCTCTTTCGATTCAAGCATCTATGATAGGGTCAATTCCATGTACTTTAACGGTTCCATCTATCTTGAGGTCAAAGTTGAAGATTTCTGGATAAGAAATCAAATAAATCATTGTAGCCCCACAATTTTTTTTATATAAAAATTTAAAATAGAATTAAATTCTATTGGAGTACATTTATTTTTTTAAGAGAATTATTTATTGACTAGTTTCCAAACCCATTTCTAATAAATTGGGCCTGGCCCATGAGTCAACCATTGAACCTATATCTATTTTATGAAATATCATCAATTGTGTTTCCTTTCTTGCATGACAGAAGGAGAATTTAATTCAAAATTCTCTAACTGTCAGTATCCATGATCGAGCTTCCATCCTTTCTTTCATGTGCTTCTAACAACCTCTCTCTCTCTCTCTTTCAATTTCCCTCCAAATTCTTTCCTCTTTTGAATTAATGTTTCCTATATAGCAACCCACACTCTCTTTCCTGAACATTCTTTCTTCTTCCTTAATTCCTTCTTCCCTGAGCAGTAATGGCGAAAATGTCAAAAGACTCCATGGAAGCAAGAAGGCAGTGAGCGAGTTCTATTCCCTTCGTCAGATCAACAACAATGGTTGGAAAGCATCGAATTGTTCAGACCTAAAATTTTGATTATTAGAAAATTTAGTAATTCAAATTTCTTTTGGGAAATCAGTCGATCGATTCTTCATTCCTTGAAATTTTAGTGAACTCCATGAAACTTTCTTCGATCCAGTGATTGGTAAGATTGTAAAATCCTTTGTGATTGCTCGATTTTAATTTAAGTGACCGATTGATTCAAATGTCCTTCTTGTGGATCGAAAATCCACAGATCGAAGCAGCGTAGATCGATTGATCTATTCCTTGTCTCCATCACCAACAGCCCAGGTGAGTTCTTACCAATTTTTGAAGTAATACTCAACCTTTGTTAAATCTCCACAAAAGAGTAGAACGGTTCCGTTATTTGAACTCTTACTTGAAATTTTGGAATTCTTGTGAACCAGTTATGTGAACATAACAGTAATTTGGGGATATAAACATATCAGGGGTGGTTGAATCAATCCTTGGTAAGCATGTGGGAAATATTTCAAATCTGACATTATTGATGCATATAATCTGAGAAGACCAGCTCTCTTGATTCCTTGTTTTGATTTTTGTCTATCTCTGTTTTGTGTCACTGACCTGGGTTCAGAGAGATTGAGTCATCTTGGCACAGGACTCGTATCCAACTTGAGCAATTTCGATCCTCTGCTGAAATCAGCTCATCACATGTATTTTCCCTATTTTGATTAGTTCTTGTTGGGTTTTATCAAATACTTGTATCATGACTGGTTTTGCTGTGTTATATGTTAGTTTTGTGAGTCATTATCTCACATATTGGATGGGAATATCTGTTAGCTTAAATCTCATGATTATATCAAGTCAATTATGTTGCTGATTTAAATGGCTTTATCAGTTAATTTTGAACTGTGTGATTATGGCAAATGAGAAGTTCCTCAGTATATTTCAACTCCCATCTGATACCAGGATGTTCTTTCTTTTTCGACCATTTTGGTTATAAGTAATCTGGAGATAAACTGGTATAGGTATCTTGATTTAGTTATCCTAATTAAAGCTTAGATAGGACTGTGGGATTATTGAAAAGAGTAATTTGACAAAGGAAGCTGGGGACCATATTCTCAGGCTATATTCATCCTACAGTGATTTTTGTCTTTTGAATCAGTTAGGGAAACTGAATCTTGAACCCCATTTGTCAAATGAGGAAATCAAATAATTTGTTTACTGTTCTGCAATAGATGGTTGAGAGGTCAACTGACATTGATTTTAGTGACTGCTCATGTCTAAATTTGGCAAGTGTGTCCCTTAGAACCTTCGTAAAAATCCTATTTAGATATCACCTGTGTACCATGCTTTACTGCAACAGTTGTGTTGATTCTGTTTCACAGGAGTTAAACTTAGGGTGAGTCGAATGTCAAGAAGTAGTTCCGTCACTAATAGCTATTTGGATGTGTAAGTAAACTGTGTAAGAAGGAGACTGATCAGGATAGCAGGAGACTTCACATGCAGTAACTTGGTTCAGTTTAGTAAACCTGAGATTTATATAGCATTGTCTTGGTAAGTTGAGGAACTGAGACTTTATATATCTGTGTCCTGGTTTAATCTGTTGAACCTGAGATGCATATTCTTTCAGGAAGGTTAATATTTTGTCTTAACCATTACATGTCAACTCTCGAGTTGTTCCAGTTTGTTTTATGAGTTAAAATTCAGCATTGGCACTTGAGTTTTGACTGATTGATCAATCACATAGAACTAGTTTGACTGAATGATCAGTCTTCAGAAAGTTCAGTCTAGAAGTTAGATTTGGTTTCACATATCAGTGCAGTTTTCTTTAAGAACCAGGTTCACTATATATATTAAGTGGGTTGTAGATGGTTACCTGGATGTGACAGTAAGCTTTTGTTTCAAAATACATTAACTGAATAATTTTGAATAATGAAACTCACATGAAACTGAACAGTGGCTGAACATATGTTAAGGGTGGGATTAAGACTGTGATGATTTCAGTTTAGTTTTAGACTGAACCTTGGAATTTTAGTCTCAATACACACTAGTATTGAGAGTTAGGAAAGACCATGTTATACATCTAAATCACCATGTGTATAAGAATAGGCAATAGTAAGGAGAAGTGCTTGGTCATTTATTGGCCTACATCCTAAATCTTGATATAACTTATGTTCAATTCATTCCTTTACTCTAAGTTAGTTTTCACATATAATGTTCAGAGTTACCTTGTCTATTTACTATAATATTTTCTTGGATAAATTTAGTAGTGTAGCAATGTCACTTTTAGGAAGTGAACCATATGTTTATAATCCTACAACCCTTAGTGTTAAACCTTGGTTAGTTATTACATCACATATTTAGGGCAAGATAACAGCTGTAATTGGTTAGCCAGTAATTATTAGAACTTAACCCCCTTGTACTTAATAAACCAGGAGGACATCCAGCTCCACTGCTTACCTGTATCTTCCCGGAGCAAGGCAAGTACTTTTCTACAATTTTTGTACATTTACATATCTTGTACCTTTCTTGTGACACGTCATGACACGATATCCTGTGTTTCTATATTTTATGTTCTTGTACTTACTTGTGTCGGGTGGGGAAATACACTAGCTATGTGACCAAACCCCGGTTACGATATTCATGTAGATAGATTAGGCCTCGCATCGTGCACGCGGGTCCTAAGCCGTACCGATATTCATGTACTTCTGTACATGCTTCTGTACTCACTCCAGCCGGTCACATAGGCTAGTTGTATTTCAATTATAGTGCACTTGTCATGTCTTGTACTTCAGGTTCATAGTTACATTCCTGTACTTTATTTCCTGTACTTTTATGTTCATTTCCTGTATTTCATATTCATGTTCCCTTGTACTCATTTCCATATCATGTTCTTGTTCATTACCTAGAACTGTACTTTGTTCCGCTCCTGACTAGGATATGTTGCAGGTGAGATGGAGGCTTTGTGTGATACATATTATGGCCGAGAGCTTGTAGATGCAGTAGAGCCAGCTGGAGTTGCTATTGACTTAGAGGCTGTGAAAGCCTAGCACTTTACCCTTTTAGTAGTCTATATTTCCTTATATTGAGACTATAAGACTTTACTTTTCATTTTGCTGGAAATGTAATAACTTTGAGACATGTATCTGGATTTTGGGATTCGTTTATAGAGGCTATGATTGTACTTGTTCATGTTTATCTAGTTAGATATTCCCTAGATTGGTACAGCTTACTTCGTCGTGTCTAACGATGAAGGCTGGGCGTATCCGACTCGTGTCCGATTATTCGGGAGCGGGTCGTGACATGTTTTTAGTGGTGGCCCATGCAGGTCTATCCTAATGGTACCTAGGTCTTAGCATACTATTGGGGGACTTGACTTAAACTAAGGAAACTTGAATCACAACATAGGAAATCGGGTACATCGAGTATATATGGATATTATATAAACATTTACTTGTAGGTTAGGTTTTTATCAATCACGAAGTTTTTCTTGTTGCATGATGGTCGCTACGAGGAAGACCGTTGATCAACCGGGAGTTACAGGCAGCTCGGGACAGTCTGCACCAGACATGCCGTTAGATCAGCTTCCGCCACCGCTATAGTGCCCCATCCCGCTCAGTCAATCGGAGGAATCGAAACGCCAACGGCGTTCGGACTTAGCCTTGCAACGGCGACTCGAAGACATCGCTCAGGTGGGGTAGTTTCGGTGAACTTGCCTTATCTTAGCCTTCATATAATAAATCGTATGTTTTCAACTTGCACAAGTAGGCTTGATAATAAAAGAGACGAATCTACATAGATAAGGGAATAATCCCGACGGGTCAAAATGAGTTAGAACATGGAAAGGTCCAACGGTCGGCTTAGAGTCGGTGCACGGCGTGCTTTGAAAATGACACTCGGTCCTTCGTCCCATGGCTTGGGAGAAGGAAAAGTTGGTCTTCGCCACAAGCTAAGAGTTAGCCAAATTCATAGGCGTCGCCCGCATAAATGGTTCATAAAGCATGGACGGTCTCTTTGTCCAAGGCGTGGCATAGCCTCTGCTCGCCGACGGGTTAAGTTGTATTGTACGGCTTGTGGCATAAGTCTAGGCACCCCAAATGACTCGGTTGTTCAAAGTCGAACGCGTGCACGGCACGTTCCCACGACGCAAAGCTTGACGCAGCCTTTGCTCGTCAAGTTGTTGCAAAGTAAGTTAGGCAAGTTATGTTAAGCTATCAGGAGTAGTAGCAAGCACGGTCCTATGAGTTCTACGACTGGGTATAACTGCATAGTCTCACGATTGTAAGGCCCGTCATATAGAGTATGACTTGGGCAGTGGTGTCACATAGTGTTTCAAGTTGTTTTAGGACACGATGTCACGGACTTAGTGTTTTAAGACATGGGCCACGGTTGATTAACTGAGTTTGGAAAGTATTTCAATAGTTGTTCTTGAGTTGAGTGAAATGATAGGGCAAAAAAGAAGAATGCTCGCGACTGGGTCGTCGAGGCAAGAAAGAAGAATGCTCGCGACTGAGTCGTCGAGGCAAGAAAAAAGAATGCTCGTGACTGGGTCGTCGAGGCAAGGTCTCAGATGTGAGAAGTGTTGAACGTAGCCCTGAAAGAGATGGTAACACTAGAAGTAGATTGACTGTGTGAGACGTCAGTTTGAGTCGAGTCTTGCATGGTCATGGACGACTTGTCGACAAGATAAATTTGTTTCCTCGGACGATAACCTAGGGCCACAGCAGGACCGTTCCGACCTAGGAGGAAACTGGAGGGTGAATGTGAGCGGGATAGCTGAGCCTGGTGCAAAGTATTCGGTGGACGCTCATTGGGGATAGCTACCCGCTTTGACCGGTCCATCCTATACTCAGCTAAAAGGGAGTCCATAATGGCTCTGGGAGCCAGTGACCAAATTCATATAGATGGGTCGGCATGGTAGTAAATCCGCATGTATGCCTCTGGATTGAGTCGAGTATTGAGTGTAGTATATCAAGAAAGTTGAGTTGAATGTGTGTGTACAGTTGGAACATAAAATGTTGGGCCTAAGATTTGGTTGCAACGTAGGCGACGTGCTTCGGCACGAGATGTGGCGTCGAGTCTTGAGTTGTCGGCATATAAGTTGCATAAGTCGGTTTAAGTTTTCTTGAGTTTAAGTCAGGAAATACCGCAAGGCAAAGTTGGTCGAGTGACACTTAGTTCACAAGTTGGATGGGTCAGTTGATGATTTAGTAGCGAAGGGCCGCAAGGCGGCGATATGATTGAGTCTCATTATTAAGTTGCGAGGCACGACCTCAACCAGGACTTATAGCACGGTCACACGGGAATGGAGTCTTATCGCGTAGTTGCGTCTCTGATTTTAAGCCGTAAGGCAAGCACGACTTGATAGGTTAACATTGTTGAGTTGATGTTGCATTACAAGCACGAAATGGTCTTGAGGCACAAAATAGGCCAAGGCGTCTGTCCTAAAACCGATCCTAAGGAAAGAGTAGAAAGAAAATCATAAAGGGACTATGATACACACAAAGTAAATTAACGTGTTGGTTTTATATGGGTGGGCGAGGAGCTCATTCCACCAGTACAGTTGAGTACTGACACCCACATAGTCTTCATGTGCAGGCACAGGTAGAAGCTCGTGGCACGGAGCTCGCTTGGATGCGTCGAGGAACGGAGTTTCTTGGTGATTCGAAGCGTGCGGCCGCATGTATTCAAGACTTATACAGGACATAATGTATGGACATCGCCTTCCAAAGCATCAGCTGGCTCAAGACATGTGTTGAGAGATGAAAGAGAGAGCTGAGTGACTTGTAATGTGAGATGAGTGAGCTTGAGAGACTTGTAATCTGGGCCTTGCGCCCCATTGTAACCTTTGTTTCAATATCAATAAAATGCATCTTTGAATGACTTGTGTTTTTTCTAATTTCTGCTGCTATTTTTTAATGTCTCTGCATGGGACTTCTGTGCGATGACCCCGTCGCAGCCGCTGAAATCGGCCATTATGGAACCCGCCTTGCACGAGCGCAACCTAGACTCGTGCGGCATCACGCCTTAGCGAGGACGATCGCTCCTACGGGAGCGGGATGCGACATAAATGGTATTAGAGCATGGCTTTACGTCCTTGGACTATCGATTGAATTCTTTAACTCTGTTGTTTTCGCAAACTCTGAATTGTTGCTTCCGTAAAGTTGAAATCGTTGGTGCGCTTTCTCTCAAATGTCCCGCGGGATGTCCATACAATAAGTCTAAATAATTTGCAAAACGTAAGAGAACAATTTTTATCAGAACAAAAAGATGGTTCGCATAAGCACGGTTGGCTAAGTCGGGTTGGGCATATACACCAAATTTGCGTCGACCTTAGAAAAGTCAAGTACGGAAATTGAATAGTGTCGAGCAAGAATGAGTTGAACTCAATTGAGTAAAGTATGATGACTATCGATAGGGGTGCTATCGAGCGACGATAACGTCGGCGCGATATAGATGAGCGTTCTTGGAATTAGAGGAATGGTTCGAACAAAAAATTTGAAGAAGTAGATTTTAATCCGAATTATAGTTGTGGATTTGATAAATGACTTCATTCCTGAGTGGTGTATGCGATAGCCTCAGGGATGTCGATCGATTGATTGAGGATGCGGAGTGTTGGTGAGTCTATCAGCAAGCATCGCGTTATGCAAAGCCTTAGATTGAGTGTCGTTAAACAAGATGTAGTCTTGAAGATTTGGATGAGTTGATTCGAACAACCTAGAAATTAACGCACAAGAAATGTGCACGAGATCGAGGATTACGCGAGTATGAAACGCGAAGGTGATTTAGTAGGTAAATTAAATCGAGGAAAAGTTAAGGTGTAGCGAACGGATGACTTGATAAAGGGAATCGATAGATGAAATCGTGTAGAGAAAGTTAGCACGATGGGAAGATAGCGTGCATGAAAAAGTTGAATTTTGAAGTTATCCAATGACTCTCAGGATTGGAATGGATGTCGTTCGATGATTGAGTTAGTAAGAATGAAACGAATTAAGGAAATACGTTGGTCGATGACTTAAGATAAAGGGATAATGATCGAACTTGAATTGAATGTCGATGAGATTATCCAGTTGAACGATGGCATCATTCGTACGACTCGAAATTGGTTGCAAAGGAAGATCGTCAGGTTACGCATATCGTCGATGGTATTGAGGCGTATCAAAGATCGATATACGATAACTCGGGGGTACTCTGACTCGGCAAATGACGATCGTGCAAATGTTGTTGTTCGGTTGGATACTATACTTAGGATTTTGATTAAGATTAATGTTGGATGAAAATGATCGTGTCTTGATGGTTACGTTGATAGCCACAACATCGACGATCTTGTCTTGCGCGAGTGCAACTCTAGCCTCGCACATGCGTTGCGTCGGATTTGGGGCGATCATTCTGCGTGAGCGCTGACATGGAGATTCATGTCGCGGGAATGATCGAACTCAAAAAATTAGGATACGGCAACTTTGATTGTCTCGACTTGTTGGTTTGATACAAAGAAAAATTTGAGGATGTTAGGACTTGCGATTGATGAATGAAATAAACTTGAAGATTGAGTAGGTCGAATCTGCGCATCGAGAATGAATTAGTCTAGACTCGAACAAGAGTTACGTCCCGATGAGGATGATTATCTCGCAGGAGTGTGCATGGTGATTCATGCCCACCGTGGATAATCTGACTCACGTGAGATCGGGGCGCAACTTATTGTTAAGTCAGATGACCTTGTGATAGATTTCGTAAATTGGGATAGATGACTTAGGGAGTATGAAATGTGAATTATGGTTTCGAGATGAATCGTGTCATAGCGTGCTTGACTTGGAAGGATTGATAGGCGTATTATGTCGAACGTGTTCGAAGAAATAGCTATACGAAATGGCTTGATGAACGAAGTGATATTGATATGTCAAGGAATTGATTAAAACATGAGTTATCGTAGGATGGCTTACTGGATGACTCAGACCCCGTGTGACAAATGTTGGGATGTGTGTAGGCAATCTATGCTCCAAGTTTAAAAATTGGAGTGATGCGAGCTTGGGTAGAAAACCCCGTACTATCAATTTGGTTTGACCTTAGGATGGGGTCAGTGTTGATACTGTTGTTTGGGAACTATGATTCCAATACTGACGGAAAGACATGGCCTAGCGGTTAGGCAGACGTCCGAGTGCGAAGTGGTAGGATTTGTGGAGGCACCATTCGCGAGTATCGGTTGACATACATGTATATCAGGGACGCCCGAATATATGCACGATCCGACTCAAGTGGTGATAGTGGATTCTCTATCACAAGGCTTGGCTGAAATACATGTATTTTAGGAACACCTAGAATATGTGCACGATCCAACTAAGTGATACGTTGAATCAAGTGAGACTTGAGGAACGGAAAAGTGTCGAGCATTTTGAGATCGTTAGTTTTGAAGAAAAGATGGATGGTAGCACGAGTGTGGCTCGAAATTGATAAACGCATAGGTGTAGTGTGTGCGAGAGTCCTTGAATGTAGAACAAAGTTATAAGTCGATAAGGGTACTTAGTTAGTTTCGATGACGAAACTTTTTTGAGTGGTGTATGACGTAGTGCCCCGTCCCGCTCAGTCAATCGGAGGAATCGAAATGCCAACGGCGTTCGGACTTAGCCTTGCAACGGCGACTCGAAGACAGGTGGGATAGTTTCGGTGAACTTGCCTCATCTTAGCCTTCACATAATAAATCGCATGTTTTCAACTTGCACAAGTAGGCTTGATAATAAAAGAGACGAATCCACATAGATAAGGGAATAATCCCGACGGTTCAAAATGAGTTAGAATATAGAAAGGTCCAACGGTCGGCTTAGAGTCGGTGCACGGCGTGCTTTGAAAATGACACTCGGTCCTTCGTCCCGTGGCTTGGGAGAAAAAAAAGTTGGTCTTCGCCACAAGCTAAGAGTTAGCCAAATTCATAGGCGTCGCCCGGATAAATGCTTCATAAAGCATGCAAGGTCTCTTCGCCCAAGGCGTGGCATAGCATCTGCTCGCCGACGGGTTAAGTTGTATTGCACGGCTTGTGGTATAAGTCTAGGCACCCCAAATGACTCGGTTGTTCAAATTCGAACGCGTGCACGGCACGTTCCCACGACCTAAAGCTTGACGTTGCCTTTGCTCGTCAAGTTGTTGCAAAGTAAGTTAGGCAAGTTATGTTAAGCTATCAGGAGTAGTAGCAAGCACGGTACTATAAGTTCTACGGCTAGGTATAACCATATAGTCTCACGATTGTAAGGCCCGTCATATAGAGTATGACTTGGGCGGTGGTGTCACATAGTGTTTCAAGTTGGTTTAAGACACGATGTCACGGTTTTAGTATTTTAAGGTACGGGCCACGGTTGATTCATTGAGTTTGGAAAGTATTTTAATAGTTGTTCTTGAATTGAGTGAAATGATAGGGCAAGAAAGAAGAATGCTCGCGACTGGGTCGTCGAGGCAAGAAAGAAGAATGCTTACGACTGGGTCGTCGAGGCAAAAAAGAAGAATGCTCGCGACTGGGTCGTCGAGGCAAGGTCTCAGATGTGAGAAGTGTTGAACGTAGCCCTGAAAGAGATAGTAACACTAGAAGTAGATTGACTGTATGAGACGTCAGTTTGAGTCGAGTCTTGCATGGTCATGGACGACTTGTCGACAAGGTAAATTTGTTTCCTCGGACGATAACTTGGGGCCACAGCAGGACCGTTCTGGCCTAGGAGAAAACTAGAGGGTGAATGTGAGCAGGATAGCTGAGCCTGGGGCAAAGTATTCAGTAGACGCTCATTGGGGCTAGCTACCCGCTTTGACCTATCAATCATATACTCAGCTAAAAGGGAGTCCACAATGGCTCTGGAAGCCAGTGACCAAATTCATATCGATGAGTCGGCATGGCGGCAAATCTGCGTGTATGCCTTTGGATTGAATCGAGTATTGAGTGTAGTATATCAAGGAAGTTGAGTTAAATGTGTGTGTATAGTTGGAACACAAAATATTGGGCCTAAGATTTGGCTGCAACGTAGGCGACGTGCTTCGGCATGAGATGTGGTGTCGAGTCTTGAGTTGTCGACATATAAGTTGCATAAGTTGGTTTGAGTTGTCTTGAGTTTAAGTCAGGAAATGCCGCAAGGCAAAGTTGGTCGAGTGACACTTAGTTCACAAGTTGGATGGGTCAGTTGATGATTTAGTAGCGAAGGGCCGCGAGACGGCGATATGATTGAGTCTCATCATTGAGTTGCGAGGCACGGCCTCAACAAGAACTTATAGCACGGTCACACGGGAATGGAATCTTATCGCGTAGTTGCATCTCTAATTTTAAGCCGTAAGACAAGCACGACTTGATAGGTTAACGTTGTTGAGTTGATGTTCCGTTGCAAGCACGAAATGATCTTGAGACACAAAATAGGCCAAGGCATCTGTCCTAAAACCGATCCTAAGGAAAGAGTAGAAAGACAATCATAAAGGGACTATGATACACACAAAGTAAATTAACGAGTTGATTTTGTATGGGTGGGCAAGGAGCTCATTCCACCAGTACAGTTGAGTACTGACACCCACATAGTCTTCATGTGCAGGCACAGGTAGAAGCTCGTGGCGTGGAGCTCGCTTGGATGCGTCGAGGCACGAAGTTCCTTAGCGATTCGAAGCGTGCGGCCGCATGTATTCAAGACTTATACAGTACATAATGTATGGACATCGCCTTCCAAAGCATCAGCTGGCTCAAGACATGTGTTGAGATATGAGAGAGAGAGAGCTGAGTGACTTGTAATGTGAGATGAGTGAGCTTGAGAGACTTGTTATCTGGGCCTTGCGCCCCATTGTAACCTTTGTTTCAATATCAATAAAATACATCTTTGAATGACTTGTATTTTGTTCTAATTTTTGCTACTATTATTCAACGTCTTTGCATGGGACTTCTGTGCGACGATCCCATCGCAGCCGTTGAAATCGGCCATTATGGAACCCACCTTGCACGAGCACAACCTAGGCTCATGCGGCATCACGCCTTAGCGAGGACGATCACTCCTACGGGAGCGGGGCGTGATAACCGCCTCCTATCTTTCCTCCGCTACCCCCGATGATGACTTTCGACGGTGCTCAGGTAATGGCCATGTTCCAGCAGTTCATGGAGGCCCAGAACCACCAGGCTACACAGTTTCGGGGGACAGTTGTTGATGCGCTCACGAATTGAGAGCCGACAGCACCAGCACCAGTAGCACCTTCAGCACCGACAGTACCGGGACAGGGGACGGCTAAGGACTACCAGAACCTCTGCCCGATAGATTTCTGGTGCCACGAGGAGATTGTATATGCGGATGAGTGGCTGGAGAATGCTAAGCGGTTGGCGCGGATCCCGGATGACCTGAAGGTGAAGGTGGCGAGCATGCGACTCTTTGACCTTGCCAGAGCTTGGTACCGGGAGGAGCCCCAGTTAGCTAAGCCACGGGTTTCTTGGACAGATTTTAAAACTCTGTTCAAGTAGAAGTTTTCCCCGATGTGGAGCGGGATGAGCTTCGGATGCAGTTCGAGGCATTGCAGCAGGGGACCATGACAGTGGTGGAGTATACTTCAAAGTTTACTCGACTCAGCAGGTTCGCGGAGAACCTAGTCAGAGCACCGGAGGATCGAGCTTGGAGGTTCAAGAAGGGCCTCACCAGGGAGCTGCAGCATGCAGTGGCTATTAGTCAGGCAACGACGTATGCGAGCATCCTCAAGATTTCTCAGGCTGTAGAGAAGGAGGCATATCTGAAGCTGAAGAGGGTCCGGGACATCGACAGCAGCAGCTTCCAGACGCCGGCGAAGAGGATCCAGTCTCAGATTTAGGCGAGGCCACAGCAGCCGACAAAGCAACATCACCGTCCAGCCAGAGTTAATGCACATCAGCCACAGAGACAGCAGCAGGCAGTTTCTTGCGCATTCTGTTACCGTCCAGGACACCACTTCGACGAGTGCTGCAAGAGGCTCGGGCTCTGCTTATTCTACGGGTCAGATGCACACCAGATAAGGGACTGCCCACAGGCTGTAGCTCGACTGACAGGAGGACCTCGAGGAGCTGGAGGACCACCACCTGTACCACCCAGAGCTCTACTAACTGCACCACAGAGGGTTCAGGATTTATCTACTCAACAGCAGCGTTTTGCACAGCACCAGCAGCAGAGGAGATCACCACAGCAGGGACGTGCTTATGTCCTGGCCGCAGTTGAGGAGGATGAGGCAGTTCCAGATGTGATCACAGGTTCTATCCTTTTACATTCATTTCCTGCCATTGTATTGTTTAATTATAGAGCCATACATAGCTTTGTATCATATGAGTTTATGCATAGACACGGCTTCACACCTAAGCCCACAAGGCGGAACTGTCAGATTATGACAAGAGGAGGGGTTGTGCCAGTTAGTGAGATGGTAGATTGCCCTATCACTATAGCTGGGAGGGAGCGTAGGGCTCGACTTCTAGTGATGCCATTGCCTGGATTTGATATAGTCCTCGGCATCGACTGGATGAGCGAGCAGTTTGCTGTAATATACTGCCATGAAGGGAAGGTTATTTTCAGTTTGCCTGGAGTTCTACCGTTCGAGATCAGCAGACGGATTGCAGAGAGGCCAGAAGGAGTCTACTTCGGAGCAGTTGCAGAAGACCAGGAGTTGCCGCATCCGCTGATTGCAGAGTATCTCGACGTCTTTCTCGAGGAGTTGCCAGGATTGCCGCCAGATCGAGATGTGGAGTTCAGTATGGACCTAGTGCCCGTATCAGTGCCGAAGTCCCAGCATTGCTACAAGATCAACCCGAAGGAAGCTGCAGAATTGAAGGCCCAGATTGATGAGTTGGAAGGCAAGGGTTTTATTCGATCCAGTGCTTCACCCTGGGGAGCACCGGTACTCTTCGTACCCAAGAAGGATGGGATTGTGAGGATATGTATTGATTACCGTACACTCAATAACATCACCATCAAAAATAAATATCCTTTGTCGCAGATTGATGAGCTGTTTGATCAGCATAGTGGGGCGAAGGTCTTTTCCAAGATTGACCTTCGACCGGGGTATCATCAGATGAAGATTCGAAAGCAGGATATTCCGAAGACAGCTTTTAATACCCGTTACGGCCAGTATGAATTCTTGGTGATGTCGTTCGGACTCGCCAATGCCCCAGCAGTGTTTATGAACTTGATGAATAAAGTTTTTCACAAGTATCTGGACAAGTTTGTCGTAGTCTTCATTGACGACATCTTGATATATTCGAAGACCGAGAAGGAGCATGTGGAGCACCTGCGGATTGTTTTAGAGATTCTGCGGAAGGAAAAGCTATACGGAAAGCTCTCGAAGCGCGAGTTCTTCTTGGATAGAGTGGAGTTCTTAGGGCATGTGGTGACTGGAGAGGGGATTTCTATGGATCCCAAGAAGATTGAAGCTGTGGAAGCATGGGCACCTCCCAAGTCAGTAGCAGAGATTCATAGTTTTCTGGAGCTAGCAAGATACTACAGAAAGTTCGTGAAAGATTTTGACAAGATAGCAGAGCCGATGACCAAGCTTACGTGGAAGGACGAGGAGTTCGTCTGAAGCGACGCCTGTCAGTCAGCATTTGAATAATTGAAGAGAAGACTTACTACGGTGCCAGTTCTAGCTTTGCCATCTGGATCGGGAGGGTTCGTCATCTACAACGATGTATCAGAGAAAAGCTTGGGATGTGTGCTTGAGGAGAACAAGAGAGTCATTGCTTATGCTTCTAGACAGTTGAGGATTCATGAGAAGAATTACCCTACACATGACTTGGAGCTTGCAGCAGTCATTTTTGCCTTGAAACTGTGGAAGCACTACTTGTATGGAGAGAGAGTGGACATCTTCACGGAGCACAAAAGCCTGAAGTATGTTTTCACTCAGAAGGGGCTGAATATGAGGCAGTGCAGATGGCTGGAATTCATGAAGGATTTCAACATCAATCTTCAGTACCACCCTGGGAAGGCGAATGTGGTAGCAGATGCTCTCAGTCGATATCTTGTTGCTATGTTTCTTACTATGGACCGGCATCTTCTAGGGGATCTTGAGAGTCTGAGGATTGAGATTATTCTTCCAGAAGTTGAAGGACAGCTGATGCACATGCAAATACAGTCAGGACTGATAGAGAAGATAAAGGAGGCCCAGTTTCTCGATGAAGGACTCTGATGTCTCAGAGGCCAGATAGAGGCAGGATTGCTCGATGACTTCACTATTGCAGATAATGGATCCCTGAGGCACGGGAACTAGTTATGTGTGTCCAAAGATCTACAGGAGGAGATTATGCAGGAAGCCCACCAGTCGCAGTATTCTATTCATCCTGGATCTACCAAGATGTACAAGGATCTGCGGAAGTATGTTTGGTGGTATGGGATGAAACGAGAGGTTGCCAGATTCGTTTCCAGATGCCTTGTATGCCAGCAAGTCAAGGCGGAGAGCCAGAGACCAGCAGGATTACTCCAGCCTTTACCTATTCCGAAATAAAAGTAGGAGAACATCACCATGGACTTCGTCTCTGGTTTACCGCGTACGCCTAGTGGCAAGGATGCTATTTGGGTTATCGTGGACAGACTGACGAAGTCTGCTTGTCATGACCCGCACCCAGTGTAAAGGCACGAGACGTAGGTACATCCAACCTATACCGTAGTGTCGGCGATAGAACGCTGTCCTGGGCCCAACATCTAACACAATCTAGAAATATGCTCCAAATGGAGAATGATAAATATATGGTACAACTCAATCATAATAACTAAGATAGAATGGAAGAAAGATAATCACAGCAGAAAGTCACAGTATGAAAATAAATCCCGGAGTAAAACCACACCATAACAAGTCTCAATACAACCACAACGTCTCATAACTAAATGATAATGTAAGTCTAATCTAACTCAAGGCAAGTCCTCAGAGGCTACTGGATCCTGCTAAGGGTCCAGGTCACCTGTGTCAACTAGGCCTGCTCCATAGTAAGTGTCGCAGCAATCCTCATCATCTGTAATATTTTAACAGGTCCAATCAGGACAAGAACGAATACATATCTCTCACACAGTTCATAACATGAAAGGAAATATAAAATAAGCTATAGAATAATATACATGAACTGCTGATAAGGAAATGAGACTGTAAAAGAGAGAACATGATATATGGAAATAAATATACACGATATAATTAGAGAACTGAACTAACTACGTGATGTAGAGCACAATCTGGTTATGTAAACTGGCTTAGGTTATACATGACTTAAATCTAGTTTGGAGTTGTACATAAAAAGGATGTAGATCACATAACCAAATAAATACTCCCCCTGCCCCATCATTACACAAGGATCTGTCCAGATTATGTTATTGCACATGAAAGTAGTGCTTCACATGGATAGCTAGTCCATATGCACACTGGAATATACATGAAGGCTCACATGATCATGAGTGTACATGAATGTCACATGAGTATACATGAATAAGTACGAATACAATGAGTAGACGATGCACATAATAAAGTACATGAGCACATATACCCGATGTATCCGAGGGGATAACATCGCATGAAGAGATCCATATAGTACTAATCCGTGATATATCGTGACAGCAACAAGTAAACTAGTCTATAACAAGTAAATATGTCCAAGCAAGAATGAAACGGTCAGAAAATGTACTCGTCTGACAATCTGAGCTGCTAATGAGGATGTGTAACTGTACCGGAGTGATACAAACCTATTTAAAACAACCACAAGTCACAACAAGGTCTAACATATCATAAGGAATGCCAACAATGCACTTCTACATGATTCTAGGTCCTTCTAGGTCAAAGTCAACCCTTGGTCAACTCTGGTCAAACCTGGTCAACTCTGGTAAAACCTGGTCAACTCAAGTTCAACTAGTCCGTTTACTAATTTCTAGGTCATACACAAGTTTTCAGGTCATTCAGAGTTCGTTTGAGTCAATTTGGATTAAGTTTGACCCAAAGTTGACTTTTGTCAACTTGGTCAACTTGTCGGCCAATTCGACCAAACTAGACTCCTAACGACGATCTTAATCTGTCCAAACACTTCCTATAGTCATATCACAAGCAATTATTACATTACCTATATTTATACATTCATCAAAAGTAATATATATATATATATATATATATATATATATATATATATATATATATATATATATATATATATATATATATATTTTTATATATATATATATATATATATATATATATATATATATATATATGTATATATATAAGGAAAGGAAACATGGTTTGTGAGTGTGAACGATGTTGGGGGCTGCTGGTTATGGGTCTAAATTCTGAGAAACGATTTAGAATGAGTCTACAAGAATATTCCAAGTACAAAATATTACAATCAATAGGAAAAATATCGATAATATATATATACACATATAGGCATATATATAGATATAGGTATATACCAAGTATAAAACCAACGAGGGTCGAGCTCGAACCCGGAGTAAGTTCCCAGGTCTGAAATCAAGGCCTCGGCCGTCAATAAATCATATTTTCGAAATTAGGCATATAAGGAATTAATATATATATATATATATATATATATATATATATATATATATATATATATATATATATATATATATATTATTAGGCATATAAGGAATTAATATATATATACATACATATATATCTATATACACATAATAGGTAAAACACCATAAATGCCTAAAAATGGCTAGAAAATATGAATCAACCCCAAGAGTCGATTCCCACAAGTCTCAAACAATGTCCAAGGACCAAAAATTCAGAATTTATCGCCATAAAACTCAGTAATCAAAATATCACAAAAATCTCAATTTTTAAATTCAATGAAAAACCCTATTTTCACAAAATGACCCAAAACTCATAATACTCAGAATTAACCCACGAAACTTGGAAAATACGTCGGTCTCGGCATGTGGGATGTGCTCGGATATTCCTCGGGTCGAAACCGTTTCCGTATCGTGTCCAGCGAACGAGTATCGGGAAACCCGATACGCGCGTGAACCGAATCGGTGCGAACCCGATTTCTCGCTCGTTTTCGATCCAACTCTCGTGAAACTTCACGTACACCTGGGTGTACACATATCCAACTTACTGGCCGAGTTAGCGTGCGAACAAGTGTCATGTCTGACATGCACGCAGAGGGTGTCCGTGCGCGGGTGTGCGTGCGTGAACAGCCCCGTGCACAACGTCGTGCACGTGTGCCATCGAGTCTAGGGACTCGTGTGTCCCACCTCGTGTCTCATGTTCGTGTCCTAGGCTAGGGTAGGTATAGGGCTACACGTTGTACACCCTAATTCGTATCTACGTGTCGTGTCGTGTCGTGCCGTGTCTGTGCGAACCGCGTTTCAGCGACGGCTGTCCCCCGCGCACGTGCGTGTGGCCGATCAATGCCGACTGGATTTCTCTCTCGTTTCTCGACGAAACTTTACGAAACTTTGGGAGCATGATCTCAGTCATGGCCTACACCTACACGTCAACTTTTATGCAACCACGTTGTCACGACCCACACCCCTATGAGGGTACGAGTACGTAACAGCGCCCAGCCTACGCCACAGTGTCGGCTGTAGAACATTGTTCTAGGTCATAAACTATAACTAATATAATATGAATACTCTCCAAAAGGAGGCCAACACAGAGGTACAACTCAATCACAATCTAAGGTAGAATGTAGCACGATGGAAATAGATAAAGAAATCCTCAACTGAGGTACAGCAGAATGAAATAACAAGTCTCAACAACTACCAGTCTCAACATCTCTAAAATATACAACTCCGAAAATAAGGACAATAACTAAACATAAAAAGAAAGAATAGTCTAAGCTATCTACACTATGCAAGGTATCGTCCTCAGCAGCTGCCTGAACCTCCCCAGGGGTCCAGGTCGCGAGTGTCAACTAGGCAAGCTCCAAAGTAAGGGGGTGCAGGGTTCCTCATCATCCTCTGTAAAATTTTTAACAGGTCCAGTCAGGACGGGAGCGAGCACAATATATCTCACGCGGTTCATATCAAGTTTGGAAATATAAAGCATGCAATAGAGTAAGATACAGGAAACGCTGAAAGAAGAATGTATATGAAAACAGCAGAGATTTGATAATAGGAAATATCTATATATGATAAGCAAGAACTGTAAGTAATATGTGATTTAGAGTACAATATGGTTATGTAAACGGTTTAGGACAATGCAATGGTAACTCCATTGTACGTGAGTGCACAATAGACATATACAATAGTTATACAATATTGTACAATAGGATTTTATTACATAACCAATTCTACTCCCCCTCCCCAATCAATACACAAGGATCCACTCCAGTTACGTTATTTTATACAATAGTGTACAATATTATACAATAGATGTACAATGTTATACAATAGATGTACAATGTTATACAATAGTTGTACAATGGTAACATCTCAAAAGAAGATCCATATAGTACCAATCCGTGATAACAATCGTGTCAGCATCAAGTACAGTAATCTAGAGCAATAATGTAATTCCAGACAAGTATGAAACGGTCAGAGAATGTACTCGCCTGTATCCTGAGTATCCGAAGAGAATATACTGTCCGAGGAGTGGTGTATGTCTCCTATAGAACAGTACAAGTCACTATAAGTCTAAAAATAATATAACAGACTGCTACAATGCATCTACATGAAGTTTGGGGTCAACTGGACTAAAGTCAACTCTCGGTCAACTCTAGTCAACTAGACTAGTCAAACTAGGTCAACTCTAGTCCAGTTAGGTCAATCAAGGTCAAACAGGTTTAAACTAGGTCAAACAAAGTTAAACTTGGTCAAACTAGTCTAGATTGGTCAACACTAGGCCATGTCATCTAGGTTATAGGCCATAGGCCCTATCCCCTAGGCAAATAGCCATACACTAGGCCATATACCTATGTACACATTACATATATAGCCTATACCTATATAGAATCACAACCACAATGTGGGCTATGAGCTAAATACAAGCCACATCACTATAGGCCAAACACTATATATATATATATATATATATATATATATATATATATATATATATATATATATATATATATATATATATATATATATATGTGTGTGTGTGTGTGTGTGTGTGTGTGTAAAGTAAAGCTATAGGGTGATATACATATTGCTATATGTGTATGTAGATATATATATATACATATAGTGATATATATATATATATATATATATATATATATATATATATATATATATATATATATATATATATGTGTGTGTGTGTGTGTGTGTGTGTGTGTGTGTGTAAAGTAAAGCTATAGGGTGATATACATATTGCTATATGTGTATGTAGATATATATATATACATATATATATATATATATATATATATATATATATATATATATATATATATATATATATATATATATATATATATATATATATATATATATAAAAATAAAAAAATAAAAAAAATATATATATATATATATATATATCACTATATGTATATATATATATATCTACATACACATATAGCAATATGTATATCACCCTATAGCTTTACTTTACACACACACACACACATATATATATATATATATATATATATATATATATATATATATATATATATATATATATATTCACATTCACTTATTGGTAATATATATATATATATATATATATATATATATATAGTGAATGTGAATATATATATATATATATATATATATATATATATATATACAAAATATATATATATATATATATATATATATATATATATATATATATATATATATTCACATTCACTTATTGGTAATTTCACATACACATAGATAGAGCTATGAAATAAAGGCAATGTGTGTGTCTGTGTGTGAACATGTTCATGTGTGTGTGCATATATGTTCCTGTTTATAGGGATACTAGAATATAGTGTGTGTGAGGTGAATAGTCTATGTGTGTGAGTAGCTAATATGTGTGCACAGGACCTGTGAGCTAGTGAAGGGAAAACCTGTGTGTCTCAGTCCAGGAAATGAGTGTGGGTTCTCAGGAATCTTAAACAGTATGATATGTGCAATTCAGTTTGTGTAAACATTCAATGTGGTTCAGGATTAGTGAAGGCAGTGTTTTAGGTGTTCAGGAATGTGAGGGTGAGCTGTGACAGGGAAACATGGGTGTGTGTGTGGCATGGTGTGTGTTGAACATTAGGTGGCATGACAGTGAACAATCCAACTCACATTCCTCACTTGCAAATCCTAGACTATAATCAACCCAATCAAATCTCACATGTAATCCATCATTAAATAACTAACACACATGTGACTGATATTGCCATTTAACATTCAAAACAGTTTAAAATGGAATCAATTCCAGATTTGAACAACAATCTCAGTTAACCCTGTTTTAACTCTCAAAATCAATCCAACCCATTCAAGTGCAATCTCAGAAATTAGTGAAAATGTGAGTGTGTGTAGATGAGAATACATGTTTAATAGTAAAGGGAAAATCAGTCATGTGTGTGTGTGTGTAAGGGTGTTCCTGTTTTACAGTGTGCAACAGTGAAATCTCAGGTTCATGTCAATAGGGAAAAACTCAGTTTGAATGCTAACCCATTTTCAGATTTGTGTGCACATGTGGGTGTGTGTAGCTTCTCAGTTACATGTGCAATGACAGCAAGTGATCTCGGGTTTTAGGAAATCTGTTGAACTTGAGTTCATGATTTCAGTCTTAACATGACAATTATCATATAGGTTCTCAGGAATGTGTGTGTGTGTATTATAGAGCAATGTGTGTGAAGTGAGTGTTTACAGTGTCAAACATGTGTGTGTTTTCAGTTTAGGGAATTCAGTGATGTGTAAACAAATCTCAGGAATCAGAAATTTAAAGTTCAATTGACATTCAAATAACAGTGAACATATTGACTAGTTACATAAATGCCCAAAACCAAATCGAAAACCTAAATTCTCAAACACAACCTTAAACTACCATTATCAGTAAACTATACACGTGTAAGTGAATCAAAGAATGGTAATTAACATCAATGAAAATCGAGTTTAAACAGGGAATTAAAGTTCAGACATTCAAACAGTGACTTTGTGTACCAGTCGACTGTTTCAGTCCAACCCCATTAGAAAATCTATTTCGAATCCAAAATTTCCAAAACTAGTAAATATCTAATCATAGCAGTAATCTAATACACCTGTGTGTGTGATTTAACATGGCAATCAATCATTAAAAATCAGTTTAAAAGAGGAATCAAAAATTAGTATTTAAATCCTGGACTGTATTAGAACATTTTCAAAAACCCAATTTCACATTCGAATTACAATAAAACTTCAAATAAATGGTTGATAAACAATCATGCACATGTGTGGGTGTTACACAAGTTGTATCATGTCCAAACAATGGACACAAACGTGTCCAACATCGAGAAGGATACACCCAGGCACATCCACACTGTGCAGTGTCGTGCTGTGAGTACGAGGTACCGTACACGCGACACAGGACACGTGACAGTTCGTGCTTGTGTCCATGTGTTCGCCACACATATGGCTACACATTGGACACAACACGAGGTGTCCAAGTAGCTCGTGTCAGGTGCACGAGACACGTATCAGAATGTGTCTCGCCCGCGTGCAGTGCAGTGTAGAAATCAGTGCGGGTCGATTTCCTCTCAAACCACTCGATGAAATCGTCCCAAATTTTGTGTGTGTTGTGTCAGTCAGTAGGCCACCGTGTCCACCAAAAATCAGGGCCTGAGTCATCGTGTCGTGTCCTGTATCAACCCCGAGTAGCAGGGCACTGAACCGAGTCAGTGCGCAGCGTGTCCAATACAGATTTGGACACGACAAGACACGAATTCGTGCTCAGTCAACCACGAAATCAATATATATATATATAATACAACAAATCTATTTAAACACTTTCCAAAAATATCAATTTTAAAACCTTTGTGGCATTTAATCAAACACACAGCTGTACCAACTGATATGTGTCCGATACGGACACGAAATTGACATGACTCGACACCAAACCTATGCTAGCAGCTAGGGGACTCCTAGGGCTATGCACTCATGCAAAGAAATCAAATTTTAATGGTGATTATGAGGGTTTATCTATTGGTTGAACTTCAATAAAAAAGCTTCAAAGGGGGAAATCTTCTTGATAGCCAAGATCTCCAAATTGATTCAAACCTGAGATTTCTCTCCATGAACATAAAGTAGGGATTAATTAGAACCTAATGCAAAAGATTTGAGCCAAAAAGGAATTGAAATGAGGAAGTTATGGATTGGGGAAGATGGCTCCTTACCTCTTTCTTCAAAGCTTGAAAAATTAATAAAAGAGGCAAGAACAAGGAAGAGATTATTTATAGGGAAGGGGGAGCCCTAGTGGCTGGTCATAAAGGAAAGAATTAGGGTTAGGGTTTCACTAATGGGCTATGGGCCAAGTTGCACTAGCTAACTAGCTCAAGTCCTTAGCCTTTGGTCCAATGCAAAAATTCTCCTACTCTCTCCATGAAACTTAGCCAACTTAAGTCGACCAAGACCAACTTAAGTTAGATTAGGGTCCCATACCATGTTAACAAAGTCACCATAGTCAAGGTCAAAGTCTAGGACAGTCTCTTAAGTCACAGCTAGCAAAGTCAAAATTAACAATCACTAATGCAATAAATCATAAAATAATTCCAAAAGGCCAAATGACCAAAATACCCTCGTTCTCAAAAGTAAAAATAAATCATTCTAATGATGTGGTCAGGCTCTAGGTCAGGCAGTCCCTCAGGTTACACTAGCAAAGTATCAAAATCACAAGCCATGATTTAAAACAGTTTTAAATTGATTTAAAAATTACCAAAAATCCTATCATGATTTAAATAGCAATAAAAATGATTATAAATGCAAAATTTCAAAAATACCCACATTTTAGAAACTGGGTGTTACACACGTGGCCTGTGCATCGAGGAATCACCCCCGAGCAGCAGGGCACGCGTGCGACCTGGCGTGCAGCGCGTTCGTGTCCTGTTTGGACACGGACACGAGTCCGATTCATGTCGAAACTTATGGGGTCTTGATCCTCGTGTATAGGGCTATCAGAATATGTAAATAGATTCAACAGAAATCAGAAATTAATTCATTGTGACATTTCATCAAATACCTGCGAACATTAGCCGATACGTGTCCGATTCGGACACCAAATTAATACAAAAGTAGACAAAATTGATCCTACAGGTCATGGGTACCTAGATGCTCACTACCATGAAGAAAAATCAGAAAAAAACTATACTAGAATAGGATTTACCTATTGAGAGTCAAGGATCTCAATGCAAAGGACTTCCCGAGCGCTCCAACGATCGAGTACCCTCGAGAAAAAGCCTCCACCACCTTGCTAGCAATGCTCCAGCAAGATACTCTCCTTCCTACAAGCACGACGGACTTCATTTGAGGAGAAACGGACTCCGGATACAAAAGTTAGGAATTTGGAAGAGGGGAAATCTAGGGTTTCTCTTGGAGGCTACAACTTCAATACAAATGAAAGGGAGGGGCTGCCTATGGCCGACCAGGTATGGGGGGATTAGGGTTATGTTAGATGCATGGGCCTAGGCTCCCTAAGTTGCTAATAAAGCACAAGCCAAAAAGGCTTTAAAAAGGCTAACTAGAAAATGGCTAAAAAACAATTATATCACTCTAAAAATAACTAATAAATTCTAAATTAAACCTAATGATAAAAAATCTAATTCTAATTTGGCATCAAGGTTCTTGGTCATGGTTGGCTAAGTTAAACCCATCAAGACTACTCAGACAACAAACCAAACCACACATCATCACTTGAATTCAATAAATTAATAAATTATCTAAAATTACAAAATGACCAAAATACCCTTGAAATGAAAAGTGGGTGTGACAAGTCTACCCCCCTTAAAATAATTTTGTCCTTGAAATTAAAGATAAAATTGAATAGACAAGAAGGATAGAAAGTCATACCTCAAGACTAAAAAAATAAGGGTATTGCTCGCGCATCTCATCCTCCCTCTCCCAGGTAGACTTCCCTGGAGAGTGATGCCTCCATGCTATGCGAACAAAGGATATCTTCTGGTTCCTCAGCACCTTCTCTCGTCGATCCAGAATCTCTACAGGCTGCTCTGGATAACTGAGATTAGGGCCCACCTCAATCTCGAAATGATCCAGTATATGGCTGGGATCTGCCACGTACCATCTCAGCTACGACACGTGAAATACGTTGTGGACTCCTTCTAATGCAGGGGACAAGTCCAGCCTATGTGACACGTCACCGACTCTTCCGCTAACAACGAAAGGTCCGATGAAACGCGGACTAAGCTTTCCACCTCCACCAATGCGAATAGTGCCACGCGTCGGAGATATCCTCAAGAACACCAGATCACCAACCTAGCACAAACATGGTCTCATCTTAACTATAACAATCACATGATCAACAAAAAATCACAACAAACAAGATTCTAATCCTAGTCTAAGCTGTACTTCAAACTTCAAAGGTCTCCGGTGGCTGTCGACCCAATGCCGATGTCTGTCCTACGCCACGCGAAGTCGATCTGTGATGAGCTTCACCTTTTCGGCTGCGTCAACCACCATCTCAGGTTCCAATAAAGCTCGCTCTCCAATGTCATCCCAAGATAAGGGTGTACGACATCTACGCCCGTACAGTGCCTCGAATGGTGACATCACAATGCTGGCCTGAAAACTGTTATTGTATGCAAACTCCACCAAGTACAGGTGATCCTCCCAGGATCCTCCAAAATCTAGAACACAGGTCCGTAGCATGTCCTCGAGAGTCTGAATAGTCCTCTCTGACTGTCCGTCCATCTGAGGGTGGTATGTAGTACTGAATTTGAGCTGAGTGCCCAAACTAGTCTGCAGACTCCGCCAGAAATAGAAAGTAAAGCGACTATCCTGATCCAAGACAATGCTCACCAGAACTCCGTGTATCCTGACAATCTGCCGCATATACATCTCCGCTAGCTTCTCAATAGACGTACCCACTTTAAATGGCAAAAAGTGGGCCGATTTGGTCAACCTGTCCACGATGAGCCAAATCGCATCTTTCCCTCCTAGTGAACGCGATAATCCAGAAACAAATCTATTGTAATCTACTCCCACTTCCACTCCGTAATGGGCAATGGCTACAACAGTCCTCCTGGCCTCTGCCTCTCTATCTTAACCTGCTGGCAGACCAAACACCTGGCTACGAAGCGTGCTACTTCTCGCTTCATCCCATACCACCATACATGCTCCTTCAAATCTCTATATATCTTGTTGGCACCTGGATGCATAGAGTACTGAGAGCGATGGGCCTCCTGCATGACCTGCTCCCGAAGCTCTCCGCTAGGTACACACAGTCTGGAACCGTGCCTCAATGTGCCATCCTCTGTAATGACAAACTCCTCGTCCACCAATCATGCCCAAATCTGCTCTCGGATATACTGCAGAGTAACATCGTTGAACTGAGCTGACTTGATCCTCTCCATCAAGTCTGACTAAATCTAAAGGCCCCATATCTGCATCTGAACTCTGGCACGATCACCTCGACCCCCAAGCTCTCAAAGTTTGCTAATAAGTGACGATCCATCGTCAAACACATAGCTATCGGATACCTACTCAAGGCATCGGTAACCACGTTGGCCTTCCCTGGATGGTACTACAATGAAATGTCAAAGTCCTTCATCAACTCCAACCATATGTGCTGCTTCATATTGAGCTCTTTCTGTGTAAACACATACTTCAAGCTCTTGTGGTCTGTGAAGATCTCCACACGCTCTCCGTATAGATAGTGCTTCCACAGCTTAAGAGCAAAGATAACTGCCGTCAACTCCAAATCATGGGTAGGGTAGTTCTTTTCATGCGAACGTAACTGCCTGGATGCATAGGCAATCACCTTCCCATGCTGCTGCAAGACACAACCCAAACCCTTCCCCGAGGCGTCACTGTAGATAGTGAACCCGGAGCCTGATCCTGATGGCAATGTCAAAATCGGGGCTGTCGTCAGTCGCTTCTTCAACTCATCAAAAGCAACCTGACACTCCTCTGACCAGATAAACTCTGTGTCCTTCCGGGTCAGCCTAGTCAATGGCTCTGCAATCCAAAAGAAATCCTGAACAAATATTATGTAGTATCCTGCCAATCCCAGAAAGCTCCTGATCTCTGCAACTGAACTCGGTGCTGTCCACGCCTCGACTACTCTGATCTTCTTCGGGTCGAGTGAGATCACATCTCCGATCACAACATGACCTAGGAAATCAACTCGATCCAAGAGGAACTCACACTTCGAGAGCTTGTCGTAAAGCTGCTCCTTTCTGAGAGTCTCCAGAACCACTCTCAAATTCTTCTCATACTCCTCTGGGATCTTCGAATACACCAAGATGTCATCGATGAACACCACCATGAACTTGTCCAAGTACTGGTGGAACACCTTGTTTATCAAGTTCATGAACACCACCGGGGCTCTAGTTAACCCAAACGACATTACCATGAACTCAAACAGGCCATACCGAGTCCTGAAAGCTGTCTTTGGAATATCCTTCTTCTTCATCTTCACCTGATGATAACCTGACTTCAGATCAATTTTAGAGAATACCTTCGCTGCGTTTAATTGATCGAACAGGTCGTCGATCCTTGGCAGCGGGTACTTGTTCTTGATCGAGAGGCTGTTAAGTGCCCTATACTCGATACACATCCGTACCGATCCATCCTTCTTTGGTACAAAGAGTACTGGCGCACCCCACGGTGAAGAACTCGATCGGATGCAGCCCTCGTCCTACAACTCATCCACCTGCTTCTTCAACTCCACAAGTTTACTGTTGTTCACTCTATAGACATACTGAGATATCGGCTCTACGCAGGGTACCAAGTCTATAGAGAACTCTACATCCCTTTTCGGAGGCAACCCTGGCAACTCCTCCGAAAACACATCCATAAACTCAGCTATCAATGGATGTGGCACGCTCTGCTCCTCTGCTGAAACTCCACAGAAAACTCCGTTGCTCTACTCTACCTCCCGCCTGGTGAACTCGAGCTCTGGCTCTCCTGGCATACTGAAAAGAACTCTACCACCACGATAATCTATACTAGCATGGTGCCTGTTCAACCAATCCATACCGAGTACAATATCGTAGTTCGGTAATGACATTACGAGCAGACTCACATCCATTTCTCGGCCTCCAAAAACTACTCTCTGATCCTTACAAACATCACGGACGAGGATAATACCACCCCCAGTCGTGATCTTACAAGTCCTAGGTATTGGTTCAGAAGAAAGCTGGTGTCTAATGGCAAATAATACAGACACAAAGCTATGGGAAGCACCCGAATCAAATAATGTGAATGCGAGAAAAGAGTCGATAAGAACAGAACCGGCTATAAGATCTCCGACTGGCTCGGACTCCTCAGCTGCTATGGCGAAAGCTCGCCCCTGCTGACCTCCTCTGGCCTGCTGCTGATGCTGAATGAACTTCTGCTGCTGGATCGGCAGTGGTCCTTGCTGCTGCACTACTGGGGCCTTGGCTCCTACCCCCTGAGTTGTACGTCCCATAGCCGTAGGATAATCCCTCAACTGGCACTCTGCTGCACCACAAAGTAGGCACTTACCGAGTCTCTTCCTGTACTTATTCCATACATGCCCCGGCTTGTTGCAGAAGGTACAACTAATGGTCTGCTGCTGTCTCGGTGCCTGCTGAAACTGCTTCTGCTGAAATGGATTCTGCTGATGCTGTTGCTGCTGATAATGAGGCTTCTTGGCTGGGCCCCCACTGCCACTGGCTCCGTGTGAATCTCGACCTTTTTTCGTCTTCAGTTCCAAATCATCCTCCGCTGCCATAGCTCCTACCAAAATCTCCTCGAATGTAGCATTCATGTTGCTCTTGGTTAAGGACTTGACTTCCTTAACCAAGCCCTTCCTGAACCTCCTAGCCTTCACTATCTCGCTAAGGCCCTCCACAAATTTGCCCAGGCGGCAGAACTCTCCGGCGTACTCCTCTACTATCTGGTTCCCCTGAACCAGGTTCTCGAACTACGTCTCCAACGCGCCAAGTGCGGTGTCGGGGAAAAACTTCTCCTTGAAAAGCTTCTTAAAAGCCTCCCAAGTTTGCCTCATAGTACCAACCCTGGGGTCGGTCTGGTACCAAGTACGGGCAAGGTCCTGCATCTGACTGCCTGCGGCTTCCACCTGGAGTCTAGCCGGTATCTCCGCGAGACGGAAGATCTCCTCTATATGCTCGATCCAGTCGTCGGCATATAGGATACCCTCGGTACCCTTGAAGTCTCGCGACCGCATCTTCTGGAAGTCCTGAATACCTGGAGTCCTCGACTGGTATGGCTGGATCTACCCTTCCTGCGGTTGGGCAGCCACCCTCTCTACTTCCACCATTGCTAACTGATGCGCATTATCAATGCCCTGCCTCATGTCCTCTGCCTGGCGTCGCTGTGTCTCCATCATCTGCTGTATGAAGGCGAAGAACTGCGCAACATTAACTGTCCCTTGGAGCGGTGGTGGTAGCATCCCCTGAACTCCTGGGGTAGTCCTCGGAACCGGTGGAGGAGCACCCCCAAAAGTTGCAGACAGGCCCACCTGAGCTGGAACAAGAGGTACTATGGTCCCTGGGTCCTGCTGAGTCGTGCGAGATGTGGCAGACCTCTCAGCAGTATCCCTAAGACCAGAGCGCTGCGATCGTGTCTCCACCATCCTGAAGACAGATCAAACAAGGAATCAATTACTGAAAAAGAAGCAAAATCATCAAAGAAGGACAGTTGTTTTCAAAAGGAGACAATTAACAGCAAAAATCAGATAAGAGATTTCCTAATGTGATTGAGTACCTTAACTTATATCCTATATCCTACTGCAGGCTGTAATGATACTCTAGTTCAAGTACCACTACGAAATCATACTAGTTGTGATTGGGACCTGCATGGGCCACCACTAAAAACGTGTCATGACCCGCACCTAGTGTAAGGACATGAGATGTAGGTACGTCCAGCTTACGCCGTAGTGTCGGCAGTAGAACGCTGTCATGGGTCCAACATCTAACACAATCTAGGAATATGCTCCAAATGGAGAATGATAAATATATGGTACAACTCATTCACAATAACTAAGATAGAATGGAAGAAAGATAATCACAGCAGAAAGTCACAGTATGAAAATAAATCCTGGTGTAAAACCACACCATAACAAGTCTCAATACAACCACAACGTCTCATAACTAAATGATAATGTAAGTCTATTCTAACTCAAGGCAAGTCATCAGCGGCTACTGGATCCTGCTGAGGGTCCAGGTCATCCGTGTCAACTAGGCCTGCTCTATAGTAAGTGTCGCAGCAATCCTCATCATCTGTAATATTTTAACAGGTCCAATCAGGACAGGAACGAATACATATCTCTCACACAGTTCATAACATGAAAGAAAATCTATAGAATAATATACATGAACTGCTTATAAGGAAATGAGACTGTAAAAGAGAGAACATGATAAATGAAAATAAATATACAGGATATAATAAGAGAACTGAACTAACTACGTGATGTAGAGCACAATATGGTTATGTAAACTGGCTTAGGTTATACATGACTTAAATCTAGTTTGGAGTTGTACATGAAAAGGGTGTAGATCACATAACCAAATAAATACTCCCCCTGCCCCAATCAGTACACAAGGATCTGTCCAGGTTATGTTATTGCACATGAAAGTAGTACGTCACATGGATAGCTAGTCCACATGCACACTGGGATATACATGAAGGCTCACATGATCATGAGTGTACATGAATGTCACATGATTATACATGAATAAGTACGAATAAAATGAGTAGACGATGCACATGATAAAGTACATGAGCACAATATGCCCGATGTATCCGAAGGGATAACATCGCATGAAGAGATCCATATAGTACTAATCTGTGATATATCGTGACAACAACAAGTAAACTAGTCTATAACAAGTAAATATGTCCAAGCAAGAATGAAACGGTCAGAGAACGTACTCGTCTGACAATCTGAGCTGCTGATGAGGATGTGTAACTGTACCGGAGTGATGCAAACCTATTTAAAATAACCACAAGTCACAACAAGGTCTAACATATCATAAGGAATGCCTACAATGCACTTCTACATGATTCTAGGTCCTTCTAGGTCAAAGTCAACCCTTAGTCAACTCTGGTCAAACCTGGTCAACTCTGGTCAAACCTGGTCAACTCAAGGTCAACTAGTCCGTTTACTAATTTCTAGGTCATACACAAGTTTTCTGGTCATTCGGAGTTCGTTTGAGTCAATTTGGATTAAGTTTGACCCAAAGTTGACTTTTGTCAACTTGGTCAACTTGTCGGCCAATTCGACCAAACTAGACTCCTAACGACGATCTTAATCTGTCCAAACACTTCCTATAGTCATATCACAAGCAATTATTACATTACTTATATTTATACATTCATCAAAAGTAATATAGATATATATATATATATATATATATACACATATATGTAAGTTAGGAAAGGAAACATGGTTTGTGAGTGTGAACGATGTTGGGGGCTGCTGGTTATGGGTCTAAATTCTGAGAAACGATTTAGAATGAGTCTATAAGAATATTCCAAGTACAAAATATTACAAACAATAGGAAAAATATCTATAATATATACATACACATATAGGCATATATATAGATATAGGTATATACCAAGTATAAAACCAACGAGGGTCGATCTCGAACCCGAAGTAAGTTCCCAGGTCTGAAATCAAGGCCTCGACCCTCACTAAATCATATTTTCAAAATTAGGCATATAAGGAATTTATATATATATATATATATATATATATATATATATATATATATATATATATATATATATATATATATATATATATATATATATATATATATATATATTAGGCAAAAATATATATATATATATATATATATATATATATTAGGCATATAAGGAATTAATATATATATATATATATATATATTTTATACATACATATATATCTATATACACATAATAGGTAAAACACCATAAATGCCTAAAAATGGCTAGAAAATATGAATCAACCCCAAGAGTCGATTCCCACAAGTCTCAAACAATGTCCAAGGACCAAAAACTCAGAATTTATCGCAATAAAACTCAGTAATCAAAACATCACAAAAATCTCAAATTTTAAATTCAATAAAGAACCCTATTTTCACAAAATGACCCAAAACTCATAATACTCAGAATTAACCCACGAAACTTGGCAAATACGTCGGTCTCGGCACGTGGGACGTGCTTGGGTATTCCTCGGGTTGAAACCGTGTCAGTATCGTGTCCAGCGAACGAGTATCGGGAAACCCGATACGCGCGTAAACCGAATCGGTGCGAACCCGATTTCTCGCTCGTTTCCGATCCAACTCTCGTGAAACCTCGCATACACCTGGTCGTACACATCCCCAACCTACTGGCCGAGTTAGCGTGTGGCCAAGTGTCGTGTCTGACATGCACACAGAGCGTGTCCATGCGCGGGTGTGCATGCGTGCACAGCCCCATGCACAGCATCGTGCACACATGCCATCGAGTCTAGGGACTCGTGTGTCCCACCTTGTATCTCGTGTTCATTTCCTAGGCTAGGGTAGGTATAGGGCTACACATTGGACACCCTGATTCGTGTCCACGTGTCGTGTCGTGTCCGCACGAACCGCGTTTCAGCGGCGGCTGTCCCCCGTGCGCGCGTGTGGCCGATCAATGCCGACGGGATTTCTCCCTCATTTCTCGACGAAACTTCATGAAACTTTGGGAGCGTGATCTCAGTCATCGCCCCCACCTACACGTCAATTTTCACGCGACCACGTGGCCTGTGCGTCGAGGAATCACCCCCGAGCAGCAGGGCACGCGCGCAGCCTGGCATGCAGCACGTTCGTGTCATGTTTGGACACGGACACAGTTCCAATTCATTTTGAAACTTATGGGGTCATGATCCTCGTGTATAGGGCTATCAGAATATGTAAATAGATTCAACAGAAATCAGAAATTAATTCATTGCGAGATTTGATCAAACACCTATGAACATTAGCCGACACGTGTCCGATACGGACACCAAATGAATACAAAACTAGACGAAATTGATCCTACAGGTCATGGGTACCTAGATGCTCATTAACATGAAGAAAAATCAGGAAAAACTATACTAGAATAGGATTTACCTATTGAGAGTCAAGGATCTCAATGCAAATGACTCCCCGAGCGCTCTAACGATCGAGTACCCTCGAGCAAAAGCCTCCACCACCTTGCTAGCAATGCTCCAGCAAGATCCTCTCCTTCCTACGAGCACGACGGACTTCGTTTGAGGAGAAACGGACTCCGGATGCAAAGTTAGGAATTTGGTAGAGGGTAAATCTAGGGTTTCTCTTGGAGGCTACAACTTCAATACAAATGAAAGGGATGGGCTGCCTATGTGTCACTCCCGTTTCCCATTATACGTATTTTCATATGCGTATACGAGATTTCTGGCATTTATCAGGTGGACCGTAGTTAGACTTGTCTTGCTTAGCCTAGTCTTAGTTTAATCTTGACTTGGTTTATTTGATGGGTTTGGTTCAATTTGACTTGGTTTGGCTTCGCTTGGTTTGGTTTGAGATGGAGAGGGTTGATATATAACCCAACTCCTTCTCTCTCTCTCCTCATTCACTTCTTCATTTACTTCTTCATCTTCTTCATTTACTCCTCCCACCTACCAAGTCCTAGGCAAGTGCAACTTGCTTCATGGAGGAACTCCATTTTTGTTGTTCTATTGTCTTCCTCACGAGATTCTAAGACACTTTAGTACTTAGCATTTTTAATTTCCATAGTTTATTTCTTGTAGATCTAAGTTGGTTGCATTTTCGATTTTCTTGGGTTTTGATCTACCAAACTTCATTATTTTCAAGTTTTGATTGTTTTATATTGTAGAGAATTCAATTTTACCCAAAATGGACCTTTAAAAATTTAGATTTTGACTTATTTTGAAGAAGTTATGGCTAAAATAAGATTTGGGTATTTTTCTAGTTCATCTATGCTGAATTTGACAGGGACGATGAATAGTACAGCATGAATAGTACCGCAGGAATGAATAGTGCCACAGGGATGCATAGTACCGCAGGAATGAATAGTGTCGCATGGATGCATAGTGCCGCATGGAATGAATAGTACCGTATGGATGCATAGTGCCACATAGAATGAATAGTGTCGCATGGATGCATAGTGCTACATGGAATGAATAGTGCTGCAGGAATGAATAGTGCCACATGGATGTATAGTGCCACATGGAATGAATAGTGCTGCATGGATGCATAGTGTCGCATGGATGAATAGTGCCACAGGAATGAATAGTGCCGCATGGATGCATAGTGCCGCATGGAATGAATAGTGTCGCATGGATGCATAGTGCCGCATGGAATGAATAGTGCCACATGGGTGCATAGTGCCGCATGGAATAAATAGTGTCGCATAGGCCGCATAGTGCCGCATAGGCTGCATAGTATCTCAGATGGCTGCATAGTGCCACAGATGGCTGCATAGTGCCGCAGAATGCTGCATAGTGCCGTATAGTGCCTATTTTGGCTGTTTTATGTCCTATTTTGCTAATTTATGGCCAGAATTTCTCCCAACTCCCAACATAAAAGTTGTAGATCTTTTCCTTGGCTTCAAGAATATGTTACTAGCTATTTTATGCAAGTTTCTCTTATTCATGATAATGTAAGGATAAAACACGATAGTGGCCTGTTAAGGCGCACTCTTAACTAGTAACAAGTAACATGACATGAAAGTGGCCCGTCGTGGCACACTCTTGACAAGCAACCTTGACATGATAGTGGCCCGTCGTGGCGCACTCTTGATAAGTAAACCTAACATGATAATCTTGATATGCTGTTGTGACGACTATCTTGACTTGCTAACTCTTGTCTTGACACCGTGGGTATTTGTGCTTGTATAAGCTATATGTCTCGTCTTGTATCATGTGTAGGACATGAATTCCTGGTTACCACGGTCAGGGATTCATACTTAATCTGACTAGGATAATGACTAGATTGATCAAGTAGTCATGAAGAGATTTCCCAGCTACAGATAGTCCCGTTATCTGGGCGCTCTAATTGGACTTGTAGCCTGCCGTCGAGTAGGGCACATTTCCAGCACACTGTCATGTGTTGCACCCCCAAGTTACCTAATCCAACTCTCTCAACTTATGACTGGATAACCTGGATTAAGTCTGCAGGGCTTGTGACTGTTGGAACATCACATTGCATCTTGTTAGTAATTAGGCTTGTGATAACCCTAGTTAGTTAAAGTATCAAGCCGTACTCATTGCTTCGCTGTGATTGATGGATGGAGTCCAGTCTAGTCTTGCCTAGGCAAGACCACTAAATGGTTACTTCAGCACATTACTGTTATGCTTTACTCTTGTCGATAATTGGTTGGAGACTAAGTTCTGTTCAGGTGAAGGGTTACAACCCTGGTCCTTGTTTGGTTTACGGATTGTAACTTGGCTACCGAAATAGTCCCTTAGTTATCTTATCGTTTATCACCTTGTTTTTTATAACTCATGTCTTTTATTATTCTTTTATGTCTCATGTGCTAATATGCTGGTTTTAGTTCTTAAGTGAAGCCTCCCTTGTGGCACTTGCTCTTTCTGGAGTCTAACCCAGCTGGTTTTGTATGGCCAGATTTCGGAGCAGCACCCGAGGATCTTCCAGCCTTCCAGCCAGATGGTGAACACTAGGCACAACCCTGGCAACGAGTGGGTTTTATTTTGCTCTCCCACTCTATTGTAAATTATTCTTTTGAGGCGTTTAGCCGCCGAGCAAGTGTTAGCTCGTGTTAAATTTACATTCCTGTCTGCCTAAGGGATGTAACATGATTGACAAATCCTAGGGTTGATCATGTATAACTTATACTCTTGCTAGTCTTCGCATTTTGTATGACTAGCTTCATGATCATCTGGATATGTAATATTTGGGACGCCTTACTTTGTATGTCTGATGATCTACCATCTTGTTACATTTACTTGCTTCGCTTGACATTGAGACACTAGGCTTGTTCTTGACCCTAAGAGACTAATGGCTTGTAGTAAACCCTCATGCATCTAGACAGCTGTGACCGTATTGCGATGTAGGATTCACTTCAATGTACGTAGCTGGCTGTGTATGTCCCCCGCTCTCCAGTATTCTAGTTCTGGGGCGTGACACTATGGCCGGCCAGGTATAGTGGGATTAGGGTTAGGTTAGATGTATGGGCCTAGGCTCCCTAAGTTGCTAATAAAGCCCAAGACAAAAAGGTTTTAAAAAGGCTAACTAGAAAATGGCTAAAAAACAATTATATCACTCTAAAAATAACTAATAAATTCTAAATTAAACCTAATGATAAAAAATCTAATTCTAATATGGCATCAAGGTTCTAGGTCATGGTTGGCTAAGTTAAACCCATCAAGACTACTCAGACAACAAACCAAACCACACATCATCACATGAATTCAATAAATTAATAAAATTATCTAAAATTACAAAATGACCAAAATACCCTTAAAATAAAAAGTGGGTGTGACACTTCTCATTTCATTCCGTTCAAGGTAGGGCTGTCGACCGAGAAGCTTGCAGACCTCTACATGCGGCAGATTATGCGAATCCACGAAGTACCAGTGAGCATTGTTTCAGACAGGGACAGCCGCTTCATATCGCACTTTTGGAGGAGTCTACAGCTGAGCTTGGGTTCACAGTTGAAGTTCAGCACCGCCTATCATCCACAGTCGGATGGGCAGTCCGAGAGGACCATTCAAATATTGGAGGACATGTTGCGGGTTTGCGCACTCGACTTCGACAGTTCGTGGGAGGATCACTTGCATCTAGTGGAGTTTGTCTATAACAACAATTATCAGGCTAGCATCGAGATGACCCCGTTTGAGGCACTGTATGGGCGAAGATGTCGCACACCTTTATCTTGGGACGACGTTGGCGAGAGGGCTTTGCTTCGGCCAGAGATGGTGGTAGACTCAGCTGAGAAGATCAGATTGATCAGGGAGCATCTCAGAGTTGCACAGGATCGGCAGAAGCACTGGGCGAACAGCAGCAGATCGCCACTGGAGTTCGCAGTTGGAGATAGAGTATTCTTGAAGATCTCGCCGACCAGGGGCGTCATTCATTTTGGCAGAGGTAGGAAGCTCAGTCGGAGGTACACCTGGCCTTTTGACGTGACTACGCGGATTGGCGAGGTGGCTTATCGACTAGCGCTTCCAGCCAGCTTGGAGGGAGTACATGATGTGTTTCATGTGTCCCAGCTTCGATGCTACATTCCAGATCTGAGCCATGTAGTAGACTACTCAGAGCTAGAGGTGGGTCCGAGCTTGACCTATAAGGAACAGCCAGTGGAGATCCTTGATCGGAGGGAGAAGCAACTGCGGAATAAGATTATTTCTCTTGTCCGTGTCATGTGGAAACACCACTCTCCGGGAGAGTCCACATGGGTGCGTGAGGACGAGATGCGGGAGCGATACCCTCATTTATTTGCTTGATTGTATTTTGTATTTTAGAATTTCCTTTTCAATAAAATTTTAAGACTGTGAGAATCATTTGTTTTTAATTAAATAAACATGTTGTCCTTCTTTGAAATTTCGGGGATGAAATTTTTCGAAGGGGGGAAGATTTGTAGCCCCATAATTTTGTTTTATATAAAAATTTAAAATAGAAATTAAATTCTATTGGAGCACATTTATTTTTTAAGAGAATTATTTATTGACTAGTTTCCAAACCCATTTCTAATAAATTGGGCCTGGCCCATGAGTCAACCATTGAGCCTATATCTATTTTATGAAATATCATCAATTGTGTTTCCTTCCTTGCATGACAGGAGGAGAATTTAATTCAAAATTCTCTAACTGCCAGCATCCATGATCGAGCTTCCATCATTTCTTCCATGTGCTTCTAACAACCTCTCTCTGTCTCTCTTTTTTCAATTTCCCTCCAAATTCTTCCCTCTTTTGAATTACTGTTTCCTATATAAAGCAACCCACACCCTCTTTCCTGATCATTCTTTCTTCTTCCTCAATTCCTTCTTCCCTGAGCAGTAATGGCAAAAATGTCAGAAGACTCCATGGAAGCAAGAAGGCAGTGAGCGAGTTCTATTCCCTTCGTCAGATCAACAACAATGGCTGGTGAGCATCGAATTGTTCAGACCTAAAATTTTGATTATTAAAAAATTTAGTGATTCAAATTTCTTTTGGGAAATCAGTCGATCGATTCTTCATTCCTTGAAATTTCAGTGAACTCCGGGAAACTTTCTTCGATCCAGTGATTGGTAAAATTGTATAATCCTTTGTGATTGCTCGATTTTAATTTAAGTGATCGATTGATTCAACTGTCCTTCTTGTGGATCGGAAATCCGCTGATCGAAGCAGCGTAGATCGATTGATCGATTCCTTGTCTCCATCACCAATAGTCCAGGTGAGTTCTTACCAATTTTTGAAGTAATACTCAACCTTTGTTAAATCTCCACAAAAGAGTAGATCAGTTCCGTTATTTGAACTCTTACTTAAACTTTTGGAATTCTTGTGAAACAGTTCTGTTAACATAACAGTAATTTGGGGATCTGAACATATCAGGGGTGGTTGAATCAATCCTTGGTAAGCATGTGGGAAATATTTCAAATCTGACATTATTGATTCATATAATCTGAGAAGACCAGCTCTCATGATTCCTTGTTTTGATTTTTGCCTGTCTCTGTTTTGTGTCACTGACCTGGGTTCAGAGAGATTGAGTCGTCTTGGCACAGGACTCGTATCCAACCTGAGCAATTTTGATCCTCTGCTGAAATCAGCTCATCACAGGTATTTTCCCTATTTTGATTAGTTCTTGTTGGGTTGAATCAAATATTTGTATCATGACTAGTTTAGCTGTGTTATATGTTAGTTTTGTGAGTCATTATCTCACATATTGGATGGGAATATCTGTTAGCTTAAATCTCAGGATTATATCAAGTCAATTATGTTGCTAATTTAAATGGCTTTATCAGTTAATTTTGAACTGTGTGATTATGGCAAATGAGAAGTTCCTCAGTATATTTCAACTCCCATCTGATACCAGGATGTCCTTTCTTTTTCGACCATTTTGGTTATAAGTAATCTGGAGATAAAATGGTATAGGTATCTTGTTTTAGTTATCCTAATTGAAGCTTAGATAGGACTGTGGGATTACTGAAAAGAGTAATTTGACAAAGGAAGGTGGGGACCATATTCTCAGGCTATATTCATCCTACAGTGATTTTTGTCTTTTGAATCAGTTAGGGAAACTGAATCTAGAACCCAGTTTTTCAAATAAGGAAATCAAATAATTTGTTTACTGTTCTGCAAAAGATGGTTGAGAGGTCAACTGACATTGATTTTAGTGACTGCTTATGTCTAAATTTGGACTTGATATTTTAGTATTCATTATCAGGCTAGCTATTACCTACCTGGTTGGCAAGTGTGTCCCTTAAAACCTTCATAAAAATCTTATTTAGATATCACCTGTGTACCATGCTTTACTGCAACAGTTGTGTTGATTCTGTTTTACAGGAGTTAAACTTAGGGTGAGTCGAATGTCAAGAAGTAGTTCAGTCACTAATAGCTAATTTGGATGTGTAAGTAAACTGTGTAAGAAGGAGACTGATCAGGATAGCAGGAGACTTCACATGCAGTAACTTGGTTCAGTTTAGTAAACCTGAGATTTATATAGCATTGTCTTGGTAAGTTGATGAACTGAGACTTTATATATCAGTGTCATGGTTCAATCTGTTGAGCCTGAGATGCATATTCTTTCAGGAAGGTTAATATTTTGTCTCAACCATTACATGTCAACTCTCGAGTTGTTCCAGTTTGTTTTATGAGTTAAAATTTAGCATTGGCACTTGAGTTTTGACTGAATGATCAGTCACATAGAACCAGTTTGACTGAATGATCAGTCTTCAGAAAGTTCAGTCTAGAAGCTAGACTTGGTTTCACATATCATTGCAGTTTTCTTTAAGAACCAGGTTCACTATATATATTAATTGGGTTGTTGATGGTTACCTGGATGTGACAGTAAGCTTTTGTTTCAAATACCTTAACTGAATGATTTTGAATATTGAAACTCACATAAAACTGAACAGTAGTTGAACATATGTTAAGGGTGGGATTAAGACTGTGATGATTTTAGTTTAGTTTTAGACTGAACCTGGGAATTTTGGTCTCAATACACACTAGTATTGAGAGTTAGGAAAGACCCTGTTATACATCTAAATCACCATGTGTATAAGAATAGGCAATAGTAAGGAGAAGTGCTTGGTCATTTATTGGCGTACATCCTAAATCTTGATATAACTTATGTTCAATTCATTCTTTTACTATAAGTTAGTTTTTCACATATAATGTTCAGAGTTACCTTGTCTATTTACTATAATATTTTCTTGGATAAATTTAGTAGTGTAGCAATGTCACTTTTAGGAAGTGAACCATACGTTTATAATCCTACAACCCTTAGTATAAACCTTGGTTAGTTATTACATCACATGTTTAGGGCAAGATAATAGCTATAATTGGTTAGTCAGTAATTATTAGAACTTAACTCCCTTGTATTTAATAAACCAGGAGGACATCCAGCTCCACTGATTACCTGTACCTTCCCGGAGCAAGACAAGTACTTTTCTATGATTTTTGTACATTTATATATCTTGTACCTTTCTTGTGACACGTCATGACACGATATCCTGTATTCCTGTATTTCATGTTCTTATACTTACTTGTGTCGGGTGGGGAAATACACTAGCTATGTGGCCAAACCCCGGTTACTATATTCATGTAGACAGCTTAGGCCTCGCATCGTGCACGCGGGTCCTAAGCCGTACTGATATTCATGTACTCATGTACATGCTCTTGTACTCACCCCAACCGGTCACATAGGCTAGTTGTATTTCAATTATGGTGCACTTGTCATGTCTTGTACTTCAGGTTCATAGTTACATTCATGTACTTTATTTCATGTACTTTCATTCCTGTACTTTCATGTTCATTTCCTGTATTTCATATTCATGTTCCCCTGTACTCATTTCCATATCATGTTCTTGTTCATTACCTAGAACTGTACTTTGCTCCGCTCCTGATTAGGATATGTTGCAGGTGAGATGGAGGCTTTGTGTAATACATATGGCCGAGAGTCTGTAGATGCAGTAGAGCCAGCTGGAGTTGCTCTTCACTTAGAGGCTGAGGAAGCCTAGCACTTTACCCTTTTAGTAGTCTATATTTCCTTGTATTGAGACTATAAGACTTTACTTTTCATTTTGCTGAAAATGTAATAACTTTGAGACGTGTATCTGGATTTTGGGATTCGTTTATAGAGGCTGTGATTGTACTTGTTCATGTTTATCTAGTTAGATATTCCCTAGATTGGTACAACTTACTTCGTCGTGTCTAACGACGAAGGCTGGGCGTGTCCGACTCGTGTCCGATTATTCGGGAGCGGGTCGTAACAATCATCCATATCCTTATGATTCCTGGAACAAATAATCCAATATTGTCGTCAACCAAAAAAATAAAAAGGAATGTAAAATAACGGACCATAACGCTCAGAGAAGAAAATCTAGGAATGAATGCAACTGGGGAGCAAACAAACAACAACAGTTATGAGTTAAACAACAACAATAATGGAAGGAAAAGTAATAGCTCATAATCATTTAAGGACGAATGGAGCCTCGCCATCGTTAGCAAGCAACCCAATCATCTAATGTTTGCAGCAAAAGTAAAGCTAGGAAGAAAGAAACCATAAGAACAAGAAATCTCACATAAATTTCCAATAATATTAATAGTGTTCTACTCAGGAGAATCAACTTAATCTAATAATCAAATAAATAAAATCACTAGAGAAAAAAATTATCAGATCTATAAGAGATCTCTGAACAAATAACGCTAATTTTTGACAAAAAAATAATAAACAAATCTAGATCCACAAACCATAAATTACTAAAAGATACAACTAAGAAACCCTAGAGAATCCATATTGGGAAACGAAAGAACAAAAATAGATCAAATGGGAGAACAAAAATTGAGAAACCAAAACCTTTATGATGTTACGATGGTGACGGGGCACAGAAGATGGAGAGGAGCTTCCAGACATCGCTGGTGATGCCGGTACCGAGGATGGAGAGGAACCATGTGAGGGCATTGTAGTGATGGAGGCCGCGAGGGCCTTGAGTATGACACTCCCATAGGCGACGTGCACGATAGGGTTTTGTTTGGATTTATGCTCCCATAGACGAAGCCCTTTCAGGATTGGGGGTTTCTATGCTTAGGGTTTGGGCTAGTTAGGGTTTGTGATTTCGTGGTGGAAGGAGGATGAGGGATTTGGGGTCTTCATGAGATGAGGAGGATGAGAGGAGAAGGAGGAGGAGAAGAAGGGTTGATGAAGTAGAGTAAGTAGGAGAAGGAGAAGAGAGAGGGAGAGAGAGAGAGAGAGAGAGAGAGAGAAAGAGAAAGAAAGAGACGGGTTTTTGATGAAAGATTTCGAGGGGAACGAAAATTAGAGCAGGTTGAGATTTGGAAAAAGATTTTTTTTTGAACGTTTTATGACACTTGAGTATAAAGTACGTACTATATATAGCGCTTATATATAAAAAATATTATAATAAGCCAAAAACTCTTCCAAAATATCATATTAAGGAGTTTTTCTGAACTTTTGTAACACTTCTATGTAAAACGTTATAATAATAATAATTTTACAAGCGTTATAAGAAGGTATTTTTGGTGGACAATATTTCAAGTAAGGCTGAATATTCCAAAAAATAGCCCATGATAATAAACTTAAGCAATAATGAATATCACTTATTCAGTGATCCTTACCCACGGCCGACGATCCATCCCTACACAAGACAAGGATTAGAACGAACACAATATATATCCACTAATGTTCCATGGTCGTCTCTACATTGTTAGGTAAGCAACAATCTTTTCATATCATGTCATTGATTAGCAGCTGTGACTAAAGGCTCAACTATGCACTAACACATGTGTATACCAGCAGCTATGACTCACTGTTCAGCTCTTTCACTAGCATTCGCTCATACTTGCAACTGTGACTCATGGTTCAGCTCTACATTGATGTACACACAGGCTAACAGCTGTGGCTCAGGGTTCAGTCTTCACTAATCGACACCTATCTATATAACAGTCCATGGGTCACTCCCATGATTAGGAGTTGAGACATTCAATCCTAACTCACTAATAAACACCACACCCCATAATTGTGAGGCCTCTTTTACCTTAGGGTATACAATCCTTCCACGGCCAAGCGACTTCCAATGTCCTAGGAACCGGTCGAAAGACTATACCTTGTGCACAAGTTGTCCAAAACCGATGCATGAATGCATTCTATCAGGTAAAATATCTACGATGCTACAGTTTATTAATAAGCAGAATCCATCTTTTCTTTGTTCTATATCTATTCTTAACACATGTGCTTTCTATACGATTCGATCAATTCAGTAGATGATGAGGAACATGTGATCATTTCAACTTACACAACATAGCGTCATTTTGGTATCATTTAACCTTTAATTCTTTTCTCGATAGCATAAAGTTTTGGGACCAATCAACATTCTCATTATACTAGTATGGCAACAGTTCTATAGTATTAAGCATGTCAAATATCTTATAATAGCATAACAAGGTTTCTTTCATTCAGCAACATACAAATTCTCTTATTAAAGTATATTGGGTCGTGTACTAACATTTCCAATGATTACAAACTTGTTCTTAGCAATAAGCATTCATTCAAAATCATGGATTCTTTATTAAGCGTGAAAGAATCAGAAAGTATAGTCCTTGTCCACTCACTCAAATCAATCATCTTCGTGAAGGTTTCTGTCACGACCCGTTACCCAAATTGTTGGGCCGGGCTGAGTCATGTCCAGCCTGTGTTTGGGATAAAACGCGGTAAGCTGTTCTAGAGATAACAAGATAAGACTAAATGTGCTAACAGTTCTATAAGTGAACAAAAGTCATAAATGCTCCAAACACAAACGTCGTCTCATAATAGTAAAATGTCCAAGTACAAGTCTGAAATGTAAAACTGGATACATGTCCAGTTACAAAATACGTAGTCTAATACATGACTACACTCAAAAGTCTAAAGCAAAAAGATAACTAGGCGAGGTTGCCTGCAGGAACATCCTCGTAAAGCAAAGCCGGGTCCTCGGAAGTAACTCCATAATATGTGTCGCAGAGTAACTCCTCCTCAGTAAGGACACCTACAACGTTATCCTGTCAGGACGAGAGCAAGCACTGATTCTAGCAAACTAAATATACTAAGCATAAACAAGAATGTAATAAACTGGAATCATGGCATATCATGGTTTAATTGGTTTTTAGAAATGACAACATATAGTTTAAAAGTTTAAAACTGTAGCATGTACGTGAATCGATCAATAGGTGAATAGGATATACAGCGGCACATATCAAGTTTTTCTGGCATGCACATACGTGCACGAACGGCATCGGTGTATATCCATACACAAACGCGAGATCAGAACCTACGGCACGGTTACATATAGAATGTCACCGAGCGCGGTAAATACATACGGAGAAGGGGGTCATGATCACGTACACTACTAGCAGTTTCCCCTTAACCCGTTATTTAAACATGTGAGAGATATGAGATACTGTCTAAACATGGTAGAGACTAAAAGTAATACAACATGTAAAGTTCTAACTTGCTACCCCAAGGATCAGCATTTAACATGGTTGGTAAATCGCAGTTTATTGTTATAGCAGTATGTAAAGTTCGTAGAAAGTACTTGCCTCTAGCAAAGCAAAGCAAAACAAGCTGCGATAAAAGTGCTGTAGATGTCTGATAACTCGTCACTGTAGAAATAAATATATAAACTTAGTCTTTACACTAAGCTAAAACACTAAGACACTAATTGGTGAAACACGACTTGTGACTGGGCACCTAGCCAAAATGATGATTTTAGCATAGGAAACCAATGTGGGATGACACACTACTTTAACTATCTTTCGAGGGTCTTTACACTAGTGAGGGGTGAGGTTTAATACGGCTAAAACTCAAAATAACACAAAAAGTTACAAGTCGTAATTAATCAATAAATAAATCAAATGATCATTGTGTTTCAACAAATTTTGAGATAGACAAAAAGCTTATTTTTACTTAAAGTAAAGTACCAAAATGATCCTTGCTAATTATAAAAATTTATTATAATTTTTTTGGAATTTATTAACCAGTATAAGTATTTTATAAAAATTAGTTTTCCTAAGTATACAGAAAATGAGTTTTGGTTTCATATGCCAAACTAGTGGCAAAACAGTAAATTAAATACTATAAAAATTATACTAAATTAGCTAAATTAACATAGTATCTAAATACTATTTTTCCAGAATTTTAACAGTAAACTAAGTATTTTTAGAAATCCAAAAACAGCATTGCACACAATTGAAATTAAATAATTAATTATCTACGTATTTTGTCCATGTACATAATTTGAACCAAAGTTCAAATACAGGACCCAAGGCCATGAATCAAGTCCAATATGACTTGTACAGGTCTTGAATGTGTGAAAACACATTTTGGCCCAAAAACCCATGCTAGACTTGGACACCAAATGGTTGCAGTAATTTAAATACACTAAAATACAAATTGGTAAAAAGTACAAAATAAATATTAATATTTGATAAGGTAAAATTATGCATAGTGAAAATATACATACATATGTTAAAAGTACATATATATATATATATATATATATATATATATATATATATATATATAAGGAAACACTTAATTATAAAGTGTATATATAATAATATATATATACACATGAAAATATATACATATATACATATATGTATATAAATACAAAAATATATATATATATAATTTACTAACTATAAAAATATATACACAAGAAAATATATACATATATACATATATGTACATAAATACATATATATATACATATACATACATATATATTATAATAAAGTACTAAATATAACATATATATATATATATATATATATATATATATATATATATATATATATATATATATATATATATATATATATAAATACAGTACATATATACAGTATAATAATACATATATATATATATATATATATATATATATATATACAAATATATGTATATACATATATATATATATATATATATAAATATATATATATATATATAACCAGAAAAGAAAAGAAAAGAAAAAGAAAAAGAAAAAGAAAAAGAAGAAGAAACAGCATTAAGGGGGCTCGAACCCGAGCCAGAGCGCGGGGGGGGGGGGGGGGGGGGGGGTTAGTCGGGTCAGGCTGGCCAGGGGGTCAGCCCGAAGCTTGTGTTAAGGGTTAGGTTTTAGTTTATTTTATTTATGTTTTAGTTAAAAATAATAATAACCCGAAAAATCAACTCTGTGTCCTGACTGTTTGGGACACAGAGTCTACGTGTCCGTGCTATGCACGACACGTACAAGTCATAAAATGCATGTCCAAGCACAGCGTTAGGTTCGTCGGATCCTGGCGAGTCTCGTACGTGAAAACGAGACACGCATGACACGATTCGAGTCCTGTTACTTACGTGTCCGACGGTTGATGGGGGTTTCGAGAGTCGTGGACGGCGGAGAAGGCGATGGGGCGGTGGCGCTCGGGTGGCGATCGACTCGCCTCGTCACGGCGCATCGGCTGATGGTGGTTAGGGCGGTGGAAGTCGTCAGGGAAGCGGCGCTGGGTAGATGGCCGGAGTTAGGGTTTAGACGAACGGTTGTGGGTGGCTGGTTGGTCGGGGATGGTCGAAGTTAGTCTAGGGCTAGGGTTTAGGGGTCGGGGAGTTTTTATAGAGGACTTAGGTCGGTCGGGCTGGCCAGAGTCGGCCGGGAAACGTGGGTCGTCGTCGACGTGGCGGTCGTCGGGGGTGGGTGAGGAAAAATTAGCACTAGGCCCCTATAGTTTAGGTATTTACACAATGGTCCCCACAGTAAACATTACAAATAAAATTTGTAAATCCCCTCCCGCAGCTATTATATGCAAATAACAAATAGGAAATTGCAAACTGATATCTAAACAATTAAATAAATTATAAAATGCATTAAAAACATTTTAATAAATTACAAAATGACATTTTAGCATTTTAAAACTCATTTAAAAATCATTTAAAAATTCTAGAAAATTTCCTAAAAATCATAATAAATATTTTAAGGCTAAAAATGACATTAATAATCAATTAACACTAATTAAATAATTTTTGAAAAATAGGGGCTTACAGCTTCCTCTCGAGCTAGCACCGATCTCTCTGTCCATATAGTGACTTCGCGAAGTGGGGCACCATACCCCTTCCAACAGCTTTGTGATTTTGAACCAAAAATGTTTAATTTGTCAATGAGGCCTACCATTTTCATATCAACAGTTCCGTGGCATTTGTGCCATAACTGCTCACTTCGTAAATGAAGCATATCTTTTGCATACTGATAGTTTCGTGGCATTGTACCACAATTGTCCATATCGCGTACGAAGCTGTCACGACCTGCTCCCGCTTTTCTGGATACGAGTACGTAGCCAAGTCCAACCTACGCCACAATATCGGTGGCAGTACGCTTTCTAGGCCTCAATAACAATCATCAACATAATATTTACTCACAAAAATCATTTATTTGCTCATTTACAATAACTATTCAATTTATAAATCCGATAATACACCAAAATAATATTCGAGAATAAACCCGCTAAATATTAAATTCAAGAACTATCTAATCTATTTAGAATCTAAGATCGGCCTCCAAAAGATCTATATTTCCTCCAACAAGGTTCCAAGTACGAAGGGTACGTAGCAACTGACTAAGCTGAAAAACTAGATTTTTAGTCAGGAATAGAACAAGTACAACTCTAGCCATCACAATACAAGTACGATATCAAGTAATATAACACTAAACATGGAAAACAATGATCAAGAGAAAACATGTACTATATGATCAAGAAATCATGCAATAAAATGAACTAATAAAGGAAATATCAAGTATGAAAAGATGAAGAAACTCATGTAATCAATAATAGTGCATATGTCATGAGAAGTACAACGTTTCTACACGTAGAAGGCTTGGACGAACGATGAGGATATAAAGGTCCGCCCCCGTAAATGGGAGAGTTGCCAACAATACAATCGAGCTTTTTCCACGTGCCTAGTAATTGTACCTCTCTAATATCCATACCTCATAATCATGTAAACACGATCACGATAACGATCACAATAATGATAAGAAAATATGAACTTAATCAATCACTCTGCTCTTGTGTGTGTAAACAGTCAAGACACGAAAAAATAGCATACATAGATGAAATATAACAATATAAAGTAAATGCACATAAAAGTATAAACAAGTACTTGCCTCAGTTAGTTTGGAGTCGATGTGGAACTACGCAAGATAATTTCAGATGATGGAACAGACCATGTCATGAAGTCCAGAATAGTCAAATTAGCTATGAACGATATAAGAAATTTCAAATTCGTAAGGAAATAGGGAACAAATAGATTAGTCATGGACAAGATTTGATAATCAAAGGAAAAATATAAATAAATATCTATATTTATTTTTAGAAAATATTTACCTTGAAAACTATATTTCGAATATTTTTTGATAAATACCTTCAAAATCCATATAAAATCATATTTTTAGGTCAACACTATGATTTAGAAAATACAACAATAACATTTGTAGGTCAAAAGTCATATATTTAAAATACCATAAAAATAATATAATAATATATTTTAGGGCTTCTAAACCCAAATTGGAAAAAAAATATAGGCCAAGCCCAATACAATATTTTGTTACAATATAATTTAGAAAATACTAATATATAATTTCCAAAATAAATAATAATTTTAATAATAATAATAGTAATAATATTAATAATACTAATAATTAAAATTAATATTAATACTCATTACTTCTCATTTCCTCCCTCATTTTCTACAACCACTAAAATAAATAATAAAGAAAAACAAGTGATGAAAAGAAAATAGGGGAGAGGAGAGAGAGGACTGCAGAGTTGCAGCAGAAAGAAGGAAGATGGGAGAGAGAGGAAGACTGGGAGAGAAAGAGAACAGAGAGGGAAAGAGAGCAAGAGAGAGGAGGAGCAGGAGAGAGAACTCCAGAGTTGTCGCCAGTCACCGTAGCGGATTTATGGTGCTGGAGCGGCGGCTCGGTGTTCTCCGACCAAGGCGACGACAGATGGTAGCAAGGCCGAAGGTTCCAGGCAGTGGAGGAAGCGATGGCTCGAGTTGGTGGTTGACATGGTGAGCAAGAACGAGGGGTTCGTACGGTGGAAGAAGTGCCGGTGGTGACGTTTGATGGTGGCCAGGCTGTGGTAGGGATGATGGTGGCTGAAGTTTGGTTCGCCGGTGAAGCGTCTAACGGGTTGGACCGGGTCGGTATCCAGTGGGGGTTGGTAACAGGGGCTATGGTCCAGGCGACGTGGCAGTGAGAACGGCCGGAAGGATTTGGGGACGGGAAGCTAAGGTATTTTCGAAGATAGATCTCAAGTCTGGCTACCATCAAATCAGGGTCAGGAAGGAGGACATCCCAAAGACGGCGTTCAACACCAAATATGGACAATATGAATTTTTGGTCATGCCGTTTGGACTGACGAATGCCCCTGTGGTATTCATGAACCTTATGAACATGGTCTTCCATGAATATCTGGATCAGTTTGTTGTTGTCTTCATCGATGACATTCTGATCTACTTGAAGAATGAAGAAGAGCATGAAGAACACCTGAGAAAAGTTCTTAGAACTTTAAGGAAGGAGAAGCTCTATGGTAAGCTATCTAAATACGAATTCTTCTTAGACAAAGTAGATTTTCTAGGTCATGTTGTCACAGGAGAAGGAATTTCGGTGGATCCAATGAAGATAGCTGCTATTAAGAAGTGGACTGCACCAAGTTCAGTTACAGAAATCAGAAGTTTCTTGGATTTAGCTGGCTACTACCGAAAATTTGTAAAGGATTTCCAGGATTGCTGAGCCGATGACGAAGCTCACCAGGAAGAACGAAGAGTTTGTTTGGTCTGAAGCTTGCCAGTCAGCATTTGAGGAACTGAAGAAGAGACTTATTACGACGCCGATACTTGCGCTACCCTCAGGTACCGGCGATTTCTCAATTTACAGTGATGCTTCCGGTAAAGAATTGGGCTGCGTTCTTCAACAACACGGGAAAGTAATTGCTTACGCATCTAGGCAATAACGGACACATGAGAAGAACTATCCCACGCATGATTTGGAGCTTACAGCGGTTATATTTGCATTGAAGCTGTGGAAGCACTACCTCTATGGAGAGAGAGTGAAAATATTTACAGACCACAAAAGTCTTAAATATGTTTTCACTCAGAAGGAGCTGAACATGCGACAAAGACGATAGCTGGAGCTGATGAAAGATTCGACATCAACCTGCAGTATCATCCGGGTAAGGCTAATGTTGTTACAGATGCACTTAGTCGATACCCGATGGCGATGTTCTTGACCAAGGAATGGCACTTGCTGGAAAACATAGAAAAGCTTGAACTGGAGATTATACTGCCCGAAGGAGAAATGAAAAAACTAGAAAGAGAAGCCATTGTACCAAGAGCTGATTCATCAATGATGCAGTTGCAAGTGCGTTCAAGTCTGATGGACAGAGTCAAGGAGGCACAATTCTAAGACGAGACGCTTTGCAAACTCAGAGATCAAGTGCTGGCAGGAACACTTGAAGGATTCTCAATCGCCAGCGACGGAGCACTGAAGCACGGTACGAGGCTTTGCGTACCAACTGGCGAGCTGAGGAACGAACTGATGCAGGAAGAGCACCAGTCGCAGTATTCCATACATCCAGGAGCTAAAAAAATGTATCGGGATATGCGTACTGTAGTGTGGTGGTATGAAATAAAGAAGGACGTATCCAGGTATGTAGCTAGATGCTTAATTTATCAACAAGTGAAAGCTAGCAGACAGAGACCAGCAGGACTGTTGCAGCCGCTAGACATCTCGGAGTGGAAATGGGAACACATAACGATGGACTTTGTGTCAGGACTGCCTCGATCCCAATGATGGAAGGATGCCATTTGGGTTATCGTGGACCGACTGACGAAGTCAGCCCACTTTATTTCTTTCAAGGTGGGTCTATCCACCGAGAAGTTGGCGGCATTGTACATGCGGCACATCTACCGGATTCATGGAGTTCCGATAAGTATCGTATCTGACAGGGATACTAGATTCACCTCTTATTTCTGGAAGAGCTTACACGACAGTTTGGGAACGCAACTGAAGTTCAGCACCGCCTACCATCCCCAGACTGACGAACAATCGGAGAGAACAATCCAGACGCTAGAAGACATGCTGAGATCTTGCGTCTTGGAATTTGGAGGGTCTTGGGAAGAACATTTGCACTTGGTAGAGTTCTCCTACAACAACAGCTACCAAGCTAGTATCGGTATGACTCCGTTCGAGGCACTTTATGGACGTCGTTGCCGTACTCCACTTGCTTTGGATGACGTAGGAGAAAGGGTATTGCTTGGACCAGAGATGGTGATCGATGCAGCAGAGAAGGTAAAGATGATTAGGGACAAGCTCAGGATTGCCCAGGACAGACAGAAGCATTTGGCAGATAGCAGCCGACGGCCGTTGGAGTTTGAAGAAGGTGACAGTGTGTTCGTGAAGATCTCCCCTACCAGAGGAACCATCCGTTTCGGCAGAGCATGAAAGCTAAGTCCCAGGTATATCGGTCCTTTTGAAGTACTGAACAGGATTGGAGAAGTAGCTTATCGGGTGGCTCTACCCCTAAGTCTCGAAGGCGTCCACAACGTCTTCCATGTTTCGCAGCTGAGACGCTACATCCCGGTCCCGAGCCACATCTTGGAACATTCGGAGCTAGAAATTAGACCCAGCCTCACAGTGCCAGATAAGCCAGTGGCAATATTAGACAAAGGAGAGAAGAGAACCAGGAATTCTGTGACGCCGATAGTCAGAGTTATGTGGCGGCACAACTACCCAGGCGAGTCTACCTGGGAGCGAGAATATAAGATGCGGGAGCAGTATCCGTATCTGTTTGAAACTTGAGGTAATTTCCTAACCCTATCCTTTAATTTTGAGGACGAAATTTCCTAAGGAGGGAAGGTTGTGAAACCCGCAACTCAGAATTTCTGGAATTTGTAGATAATTGAATTATTGCCTCTTGGTTTGATCATTAGTTTCTGTTGTTCATTAGTTTAGAATAAGTTATTAGTTATTATTATTATTATTATTATTATTATTATTATTATTATTATTATTATAGTCGGATCAGGAAAACATTATTTTTCAAATTAATTATTGGATTTTTTTATTGTGGCCTGTCCCGATCCCGTGCCGGGGTCCGACCCCGAGTCCGAACACCAGATCCTGTTTTCCGAACCCATGTTTGGATTTACCATTAAACCCGAAATTATATAAAATGCATTAATCTTTATACATATATATATATATATATATATATATATATATATATATATATATATATATATATATATATATATATATATATATATATATATATATATATATATATATATATATGGTTGGTTTTAATAAGAATTATTAAAAATTAATAATAATAAAACAAAAATCTATTTTTCCCCACTCGGCCAGGACCCAGCTCTTCCCCACGACCCAGCTTCTCCCTATTTTTTCCCTACAAACCCTCCCCATCACTCCATTCCCTCTCCCACACTCCTTAACACCATTCCCACTCCCTCCCTCTCTCACCAAAAGCACCAGCACCATCACTCCACTCCATTTCCTTCCCTCTCCTTTCCTCTCACTCCCCTTCCCTTTCCTCCAAATTTCTGCTCGACCCCGTGCCGTCGGCCCGCCCCGGCCGTCTGACCACCCGTGCGCCCTGCCACGTCCGACCCAGCGCCCGCCTCCGATCCGAGCCCAGCCGCTCGGCCGTTCCCCGTGGCCGCCCGCCCGGCCAGATCCGTTTCCCAGCGACCCCGCGTCCGCCCCGACCGCTCGGCTCCGCCGAGTTCTGTCCCGGCCAGCGCCTCCCCGCGCGGCTCTCCGCGCCATCTAACCCGTGGCCGTGCCGGACCGTCTCCCCGTCCGCAGCAAGTCGCCCATCCGCGTCCGCCCGACCCTCGGGTCCCGATCCGTGCTTTCCAGCGCTGTCCCGAGCCGATCCCGCTGTCCGCACGGATTCTTTTTCTATTTTTTGCATCTGAGAGCTCTCGTCGAGCAACTGAGATATAATCCTGTGTCCCTGTGTCCCTCCCGTAACTTAGTCAATGATGACACGGTCCCGACCCCGACATGGGGATCGGTTTTATTTAGTTGCATAGGGGATACACGCCGTGCACGATTCGGATTCTCTTGGTTCTGTTGATTAATTCATTAGTTTTGGTTTTGGTATGGTTCTGTTGGTTAATTCATTAGTTTTGATTTTGGTATGGTTCTGTTGGTTAATTCATAAGCTTTGGTTTTGGTATGGTTCTGTTGGTTAATTCATTAGCTTTGGTTTTGGTATGGTTCAGTTGGTTAATTCATTAGTTTTGGTTTTGGTATGGTTCTGTTGGTTAATTCATTAGTTTTGGTATTAGTATGGTTCTGTTGTTTAATTCATTAGTTTTGGTTTTGGTATGGTTCTGTGGACTAATTCCTTGGCTTTGGAAAGTCTTTGGGTTGTTGTTGGTATGAGTGTTGTATCGCCTCGTGGCTAGATTGTCCTAGTTACAGAGGAGATGCTGTCCAAATTTTTAGTAAAGAATTTCAAAATAATATTATTTAATTAAGTTCATTAAATTAAAATCTATTTTCAAATTCGGTCTTTGCAAACGATTTACAAAAAATTGGTTTTGTTGGTTTTAAATACGGATTTTGTGAGTTTTGTATCCCCTGTTAGGCGACGACCGTATCGGTCGGATGAGCCTCGGCGAAACGCAAACGCTACAGGATTTCCTGTACGTTGAGGCGTAAGCCAGTAACGTGAGATTGCATGACCAAGTCTGAGACGCCCATTTTTGCTAAATTATATTTAATTTATATTATGTTTTATTTTTAGAACTAGTTACTGGCCTCTAGTATTTTGGGTGCAGGGCTTCGGCCTCCTGACTGGACCGCTTCACGGCATTCAGAGCTCGCCTCAGCTTTTAAATTAAATTAATTAATTTGTTGTAAGGGCATAAGCCCAGTTTTTCTTTATTTTTCTGTGGCCCTGTATTTGTGTAGTTTAGGATTTTCTGTTCCTTTTTGGTTGCTGTTTTGCATAATTAGACGCGTACTTAAAATGGGTATTAGTTTTGTATGAAAAATTATAAGAGTTTTCTCACTTCTAAATAAAAAAGATAAAATTCAAGTTTGTATTATTTAAACAAATTCACATTTTTTTTCATTAAAAGAAAAACCTAATTTTATGTATATAATATTAAAGTACAAAGTTTTGTTAAATGAATTGGAAAATACGATCTTTACCAAATAAATCAATAAATCGGTTCCTTTTTCGTTAATTGATAATTATATCCTGCGACGGTAGAGTAGATTGATAGCTTTATTAACAATTTAAAAACTGGACTAGGACCTGTTTCTAGAAATTGTAACTAGCACACCTAGATTTGGCTCATCTATATTTCTAAGTCAGGGTTCTCAACTGAAGGGTTTCGAGGACGTATTTGACTTCATCCCCGGTACCGACATCCTATTTCCAATCATTAAACAAAGGTAAGTTACGGTTATGTTTTCTTGCATTTTATTTAGTAATTGTCATGATTGCATGCTTAAACCACATTGCTACACGAAACTCTCTCCTTGAGTTCGATTATTAATTGTGGGGATATTGGGGGAGTAGTGTAGCGTTTATGACCAATACCCTCATATTGCATTATTGTGCGAGCTTACCCCTCTTACACATGGGGATAGGCCGTATCGCATCGCTAGGATGCTATTGTACAACCCAAGTCGGTCATAGACGTTACCTATTCAAATCACATTATTTCAAATACTAAATTGCTGAAAAATATTGTTCAAAAAATTTTAACTGTTTAAAATTGCATCTTTCCATTATTATTTAGAATGTCGGATTATGTACTCGTACTTGCTCCTTTCCTAACTGGATCCCCCCATAGGTGATGTTGATGATGCTGAGCTATTATTCAATAGCTACTATGACCCAGTATTATATCATTTGTGGTGTTGCCAGAGTCCCCCTTGGAGGATGCAGAACCTGAGGCCGATGAGCCGACCGTTTAGCTAGTTGTTTTTCAGTTAGCTAGTTTTATTGTATTGGAGTTTGTTGATTTGAATTCAGTATTTTATTTCAGTACTTTCATTTCCAGTTGTACTTTTCAATTGTTGAATAAAAAGTTTTTAAAATTTTCGTATATTCGAGTTGTGACAAATATATAGATGTTGTTGATTTTACCTGCAACTAGAAACAGCTTACGGCCGCCGTCTCACAACGGTGCAGACTGGACATGATCCGATTCGACCCAACAATTTGGGATCGGGTCGTGACACCGGTTAAACCCAGTTATGAGAAGAAGAAAAAACCGACCGTTCTTAAAAAACTCCGATTTACATTTGATCGGACCGATTTTTTTGTCACCGGTCGGATCCGGTCGGACCGCTGGTCCGGTCCGGTTCTGATAACACTCCATAATACCCATCAACCAAACATCTCTCTACTTTACACGTCCATATACATTCTGAGCAGGGCCGGCCCTGGCCCAGGGCGGCCAGGGCGACCGCCCAGGGCCCCCGGATCATGAGAGGTCCAAAAAAAATAGTTTAAAGATAAATATGTTAATAATTTTGTATCTCAAAATAGAACTAGTCTATACCATGGACCTTTTTAGACATAAAGTTATTGTGGTGTAGTGGTTAGTACTTTAGACTCTTTACTAAAGGTCCTAAGTTCAATCCTTGGTTGTAACTATTTTTTTAAAGTTTCTTTTAATATTTTTTACTATATATGGGGGTCTTATTTTAAAAATTCGTCCTAGACCCCCATTAGCTCAGGACCGCGCTGATTCTGAGCAAAAACTAGAAGAAAACGAAGATGTGAAGCACATGGAATGGTATGGTCCCTTCAGTTCCGGCCCCACAATCATTTGCATTAGGAAACTCGAGAAATAAAAAGGGATGAGCTTAGCCCACAACTACAAGCAAGCCATGCATGCAAACAGTTGAAGCAAAGTCAATCCATCTTGTTGGCTGTGGCTTGTTCACAATATTCCAATAAAATGCATGTTGGCCTCATCACAATCCTCCTCCACCCAACCACCATAGATCCTCCTCTCTACACACCCACACATCCCTATCCCCTTCCTCCAACGTGTCCGCTCTTCCTCGACTCTATCCCCAAAAACCCTTACTTATCACTATGTCCTTCTTTTTTTTCCTTGTAAGAAAACACTCCCACCACCTTTCTCCCCACCCACATGCATGCATGACCGACTCTCCCCCCTTCTTTGAAGATTCTCTTCTTCATCATCATAGGATACTCTCTCCGCACGTGCACGTGGCACGTGGGAAGGAGGATGACGATGCTCGGTCTGCACGGAAGTCACGTGTCTCCGTGCATCGCGGTCCACGCACCGCCTCCTTGCACGTGCGAGGCAGCGTAAGATTCTGGTTACCTATTCTTGGTACACTCCTCCTCCTCCTCGACTTATATATATTACTGTGTTCTTTACTATATTATGCTTACTGTCTGGCAGTAGCAACGGGCACTGTAGTAATTAACTAGGACAAACGCTTGGTTATAAAGGGGTTCAAGTAACGTGAAGGAATAATTTTCCTTTCTTTTATTTATTTTTTTACTGCGAGCAACAGTAGAGATTAGTTTAACCTTTCTTTGACTGTTGACTCCCGTCACCGCCGCTTTCTCCCACCATCTTTCCCACCAGCTAATGAGACCATGTATATTTATTAAACAACAAGTAGAGTTTACGTATCCTCGTCACACTCCAGCTTACAAGTTTGTGATTTTATACTTTATTCGTATTTGTCAAGTGTTCGTCTTCTTTGACCATTCAACGTATGTGTAAATATTATTTTCCAAATTCTAGCAATAGTTATATTGAGGATTTATATTTGTCTACTGTTTATCTTTGACCATTCAACCTATATGCATGGATACAATTAACTACAATACCAATAGTTATACAGTCCATTTTTATTCACCCATTAAAACTATAATATTTGTTCACTCTCTAATAAAAAATTGGCACGTGTCAAATTCATTCAACATAAACCACTTTGGAAGAAGTTTTGTAACATTCAAAGTGGTTTATGTTGAATGAATTTGACACGTGATAATCTTTTATTGGAGAGTGGACAAACATTCTAGTTTTAGTGGGTAAACAAAAATGGACATATAACTGGCCAATGTTATAAGCAAAACTAACTTTGTTATGGGACACCACAAGATAGGAGACAGTACACAGTATTGATTTTTCTTTTTGGTTAGGGTCTATCATTGTGATTACAATAATGCTATTTGGCTCCCAAAATATTTGGGTGATGCCATCTCCCATTATGTGGCATATGACATGGTTGGTGACATTACAAAATTTAACCTTAAAATTAAAATTAAAATTAATATAAAATTAACATGATAATTAACCTTAACCTTAACATTAAAATTAACCTTAACATTAAAATTAACATTAATATTAATATTAAAAATAATTTTAACATTAATATTAATATTAATATTAACATTAACATTAATATTATTATTAATATTAAAAAAATTGGATAATTAATGTTTTGGGTTAAAATTTGTCATGTCAGCTGTTATGTCAGCTGCCATATCAGATGTCACATAATGGGAGATAGCATCATCCAAATATTTTGAGAGCCAAATAGCATAATTGTTGTGATTAGGGACATCACAATCTAATTGCTTTCTTCCTAACAGCCAATTCTCTTCATTTTTTCTATTTACTTTTTTTTCTTTCTACTTTTTCTCACTCTTCAAATCCTAATAGGAGATGATACACATATTACATGTCTCGTATCTTTCTATTTATCTTCTTATTCTTCTATGTTTTTCAACATTTTGTTCCTCTTCCAATCCTAGTTTTCTTCCTATGATTGTAGTTTCTATATTTATTTTATGTGCTTTTAAACATCACTTACTAGATTGGATAATTCTACGTATATATTAGGACTGTCATTTTATGTGCTTCTATATCCTGACTATTATTAGGACTGACAGGATCTTGACAATTTTGACTTAAGTGGATGATGTCCTCTAACAATTTCAAAAGGATATTTTGGATAGTTAAAAATCAAATTTATCGATGCCCCATAACAAACTATGTTGGAGATATATTGAGAATGCAATGGAAGAGAGTTTTTGTAGACACCTTTTTTTGGGTGCTAACCAAGCCCTGCCTGGCCCAGGGCCCATGGATCACGAGAAGCCCAAATAAATTAGTTTAAAATAAATATGTTAATAATTTTGTATCTCAAATAGAACTAGTATGTACCATGGGTCTTTTAAACGTAAAGTTATTGTGGTGTAGTGGTTAGTACTTTAGACATTTATACTAAAGGTCCTAAGTTCAATCCTTGGTTGTAATTTTTTTTTAAAAAAATTTACATTATGTATGGGGGCCTTATTTTGAAAGTTCGTCATGGGCCCCCATGAGCTCAGGGCTGGTCCTAGTGCTAACCAAACTTAATTTTGTCAACTAATTAGTTGGCTGACTTGGTTCCGCGCTTACATTTATGCGAAAAATATTTAAGAAGTTATAAGAATATCAAGATCAGTACTAAATTAAGGTTACAAGAATTCAAGATTACTACAACTTTACAATACAAAATAAAAGAAAACGTACACAAATAAATCCCAAAAAGTACCTACGGGTTATACAAAAAAAAATCAGAAAAACCAAATCTCCATCTTCTTCACCTTTTTTTTCTTCTCTCATTTCACAACTATTAGTGGCTACTCAACACCTCTTTCGAGCACAGTAGTCTACAAAAGACCCTATGCCCCTTCGTATAACATGACATATACTTATACATATAAATCCATTCCTATGTAGACATGACAATGATTTACTTATTTGAAAACCCAATTTTGACTAAGACTTTTAATCGATCATATTATCATTAGGAATACCAAATATGAATCAAATCCTAACAATTAACACATTAAAGCATATTCACCATCCAACTCAACACACATCTAGCAACCTTCAGCCTTCAATCTTTAAACAGTAGTCTTGATCTCACGAACTACTACATTTCCCTAGGGCATCATCCAACTAGTCGCAAGTTGACTCTCAATAAGACTTAGGCTCGAATTTGTACTTCATCTCCACAACATACCTATATCAGAGCATTCTAAAATAACCATCGTCGTACTTGGATCAGTAGAAAGATGCCTCTACATTCTCGAGCTACGTAATGTTGATTGTTGACCCCCCTACAAATGAACAATCAAAAATCCAGCCCTATTGCATTAGAAAATATAGGAGCATCATCTCGCAATGTGTCCTTTATCAATCGATAAATATTGTCATGGTTTTCTCCTTTCATGAGCATGGTGCAACTATGTTTCGCCCTTAGAACTTCACTTCTCACAAAAATCTAAAGCCCGCATAGTCTAACGAGCCCAATAATATGAGATTCTTGTGCATCTTTAGTATGTACCATATCCACCAAGCATGTGCTTCAAGCCATCATGCATCTTACTTTATATTTTTTCTACACTATCAATCTCACAAACCGAGTCATCACCCAAACGAACAACCAATGTTTTTCTCCCAAAAAAGTAAAGGAAGATGCATCTAAGCAAATATAGCAAGCTACCAGAGTCCAAAATCCATCCAGGAGTAGCTTCCTTACCTTGAGAGATCATGAGATGATTATTCCCTGCTTTTTCACCAAAGTCATAATTTTGAAATCTTTCTTCACCACACACTGCGAACATTTTCTTCTAATGTGGTTAACATCCTTGCTTTGGCAATACTGTGCACCCTTCTTCTTTGACTTCAATCGAGATTGTATTGTGTTAGAGGTATTTTTCTTTGAAAATGGTAATTAGTTTCCAGAATCGCTCCTACGAGGATTCGAACTCCGTCCACAAGGACCATATGTCTCCACACATGCCTCCACACTAAGTACTGGGCTAGCAGTTTGTTTTTGTGGAGGGAAGAAAGGGAAATTTTTTTTGTTTATTATTATTGCTCTGATACCAAGTAGAGAATAATAATAATGGGATGATCTTTATTGAAGTAATGGATCTACATATATAGGAGAGACTAACCTCCTCTGCTCTTACTCCACCCAATGTGGGACTAAAGCCTATTATACTAAATAAAGAAAATACCTCTAACATCCTTCCTCAAGATGGAACATATAGATCAGACATGCCCAGTTTTCTACATAAAATAGAAAATGGATCGCATGTAAGTGGTTTGGTAAAGATATCTCCTAATTGTTTTTCTGACCGAACATAAAGAGTGACAATCTCCTTTTTCAGCAATAGATCACAAACAAAATGACAACCCACCACGATGTGCTTTGTGCGTTCAGGAAATACCGGATTACTTGCGATAAACATTTGTCACGACCCGCACTCGGTTTTTGGGATACGAATACGTGGTCAAACCCAGCCTACGTCGTATTATCGGCGGTAGAACGTTGTCTAGACCTCAATGATCAAACTCACAATATTTTCTCATAATTAATCTATTTGCTTATTCACAATACTAAATCAAATTACAATATTCCAAGATTACATTTGAATAAAATACAATGTCTTATAAATTAGAAAATAACTCATCTATCTAACTGGTCTCTAGGTTCGGTCTTCAAATATATTCGTATATTTCACAAGGATCCAACATATAGAGTAGCAACGACTAATTTGAAAAATAAGTTTTCAATCAGGAATGGAACAAGTACATACATAATAAATTATTCAAGACATAATAGAAACTATAAAATAGAAATATTATATGATGTACATGGTGACATAGTATGACAAGTAGAGAAAACAAGTAAACAAGACAATCACGACATACACGAAACAACATGTAAACACACAACTATCATGGCATGTCAAATAAGACGTAAACACGACGAATAATACATCTAACTAAGTGATTTGAAATACCACTTTCGACATGTGTCTATGGATAAATACTGCAACTCGCACGTGAAGTGTACGAGAGCTATCGTTCTTGTTTGGAGTGCTTCTTGTTTTGGAGAATATTCACATGTCTACTAAAGTATTTCCCCACCCGACTCATGGATTCACGTCACGATAAGAAAAAAAATCATGATATACGATAATCACGAACACGAAAATCATGAAATGCAAATCACGAAACACGATAAATAACGTAAATCACGAAACTCAATAATCATGAATGTGAATCTATACTCGTGAGAACAACGTGTCAAGAATCATGAGTCTTGTAATGCATATCTAAAACATGTATCATAGTAACTATTAGGAATTGAAAGTAATCAGTGTAATGTACTTACCTCAATAAACTGAAGTCGATGCATGCGACACGAACATATCGGCAGAGAATAGGTTCAGTGCTACTCTTCACAAGATGATATCAAAAGATGGGACAGACCATTCCTTTGAGTTTAAAATAGTCTAGTTGGCTAGGATTGATGTGAAGAAGTTCAAATTTACAAGGAGAATAGGAAGTATGATTAGTCACGATCAAAGATTGATGATCGCAGAGAAATTTGTAAATAATATATGTAACTATTTTGGAAAAATATTTATAATATTAAAAACTATATTTTTCTAGCCAAAATACTTTTAGATAAATACTTCAAATTCAAGAAAATTATTTTAGGGCTAAAAACCCCTATTTAGTCAAATATAATTTATAGGTCAAAAGCTATATTTTAGGATAGAAAAATAATACTATAATAATATATTTAGGTTTCTAAAACCAATTTTGAAAATAGGAGTAAGGCCTAAACCCATCAAATATAATTTTGGAAATACTAATTATATATATACATATATATATATATATATATATATATATATATATATATATAACAAATATTATTAATAATATAAATAATAAAACCAATGCCAATACTAATAATATTAATATCAATGATGATAATATTAATAATACTTACATTAATTTGTATATTCATGTATACTTATAATGACAACATTATATATTAGTTAATCATAAAAATAGATAATACTTAAACTCTTCACTTGCCCCAAGCATCCAAGCAAGAGAGAAAATTGGGAGCAAAAAAAGGAAAAATTCGAGGGAGAGTGCGAGTTCGAGAGAGAAATTGAGAGGGAGTGAGAAAGAGAGCGGGTGAGAGAGGGATTGTTCGTGGGAGATGAAGAGAGAACAGAGTGAAAGAGAGTGGAGAGAGAAGAGCAGAGAGAGGGAGAGGGTCCGGGAAGAGAGAAGCCTCGAGAGCGAGAGAAAAGGGGGTTCCGGTGCTCCGGTCTTGCGGAGGTCGCTTTGGAGGCGGCGATCGCTGGCCCACGCTGGGAGAGGAGGCACGCTCAAGGACGGTTGGCGGCGAGGAGCGTGGCACGGCACACAAGAGCGATGGGGCCAATTACGAGGAGGTCGAGGCTCGGTTTGCTCAGGGTTGCGGTCACAGCGCTCTGGAAAATGGTCGGGTGGCCAAGAGCTGGTGGCGAGTGGGGTGTTGTGGCACAGGGGTTAAGGTGATTGTGATATGGGGGCTCGCCAGTCGTGGCGGTGATGGTGTGTAGGTTGTGGAGCGCTGATGTGTCTAGGGCGACCACAGGTGGAGGATGGACGGATATTGCATGTGGGTGGAGGCTCGTGGTTGTGGCCACACGGTGAAGGGTGGTGGTTCGAGACATGAAGGGTGGTGGTTCGAGACATGGAGGGGGAGGCTGGTAGTTAGCTGGGGTAGAGGTGGCTTGGTGTCGGGGCAGTAGGAGGAGCGGCAGCCATGGTGTGGTTCTGTCACGATGGCGGTGACGCCGGAGTTGGTCGGAGGAGTGGAAAACGAGGAGGACAGCGGTCGAAAGTCGCCGGATCTAGGCGTCAGTGGACTGGAAGATAGGGATTTCAGCCGGGATGGAAACTGGTGGTTGTAAAGGCACGAGGGGACGACGTCGATGGCCGAGGGGATAGCCGAAATATCTTTAGGGTTAGGGTTAGGGTTAGGGTTAGGGTTTGTTTTGTGTAGTGTCTTGTCAGACACTATGCATTGGATATGGCCGGTGTGTCGGACACGCGACGGTGGATGAATGCTTATGTATAAGATAATGGTAAAATATGTGGACACGAACACGGTGCACGACACAATGGTTGTGATGGATGTGGTGTTTAGTTGGCTAGATGGATGAAAATTGTTTGGTAGAATAGCAAGGAATAGTTCTCCTTATATAGGAGGTTAATCTCCTAGTTGGATATGAATTATCAATCCTTGTAGATAAATCTCCCTTTTTAAAAATATCAAATAACTTATTTAAAACTAGTTTAATTTAATCTTAATGAAATAATTGATCATACCAATAATTTAAATCAACACTTAATATTTATCAAATAATAAAAATTCAAATATCAAATAATTAATTAAATAATATTCTATGTCATCAAGATAATTTAAAACATATTTTTTATAAATCTAAAATCTCTATTTAAAATAAGTGGTTATTGTTCAAAGTATTTATTATTATTTTTAAAATCAGTTTAGAAAATGATATGTTGGAAATCCAAAATGATATCCAACATCCTTCATAATTACAATAATAAAATTCAATAAAATATTTTTATTAAAATAAATTAGTACTTTAAATTTTAAGCTAGTCTTTGATAACATAATTAATCACAAAATATCTTTCATATAGTCTCGATAAAAAATTACCTTTAAACCCAATAATTAAAATAAAAATATATAAAATAAAAAATTTGAAAATTCGGGAATATGAGTTACAAATCTACCAACCTTAGAAAATTTTATCCTCGAAATTTAAGGATTACTAAGATAGAAGGACTTGGTGGATCGGTGAAAATATAGAAAAAATTTATGATAAGAAAATATTGATCAAATAGATGAAAAGGAAAAGAAAAATTCTTTAATAAGAACATTAATCAACTAGGGGAAATTGAAGAAGTAAATAGATATGGCTTGGTGTTGTAATTTTTAGGCTATGGTCTTTAATCCTAAATTTTTTTCTAAGATTCAATAGAAGAAAGACCTATAAATAGAATATGAACGAAAATAGACAAATTTTTGATAAGTAGGAAAATACGATCAACGAACATTATTTAAAGGAGTATTACCTATATAACATCTAAACCTATCATCAAATCAATCCTATAAATCCGTATCCTCAAGAATATTGCAAAATTCCTCAATTTCAATCATAAAAAATTTAGATCACAAACTCAATTTAGTATCTTGATTTAGCAATTCATCAATATCATCTTATCAAATTCACAACCCTTAATCCAAGTGATAATTATCTTCAAAATCTAACTTCACAAAATTTATAAGTTCCTCAAAAATCAAATCCAAAATTTAGACTTTTCAAAATAGAAGCACTTTAAAATTTAAACTTTCACAAGCTTCTCAAAATTTCAAATCCAATAAATCTCCAAAAATTTCCACGATCTTATTTGTCATCATCTAAATCAAAAATCACTTCAAATTTTTAATATTATCTTAGCAAAATATTCATCGATCCATATAGAGATTTAAGCCCTAAAACATCAAAACTTAACAATACTCACCTTAAACAATTGATTAACCTCAAAGATTTAATTTGGCAATCGAGAACTCTACCCACCTTTGATTAGAGTCATTATACCACAATGCAATATAATCACATAAAATATTTCAAATTCATCAAATGGGGTATCTCAAAACTTGACGTATATCACTACCTTAATCATGTAGCCTACGTATGTCTCGAAACTCAACGTATGTCATTACCTTAATATATGTAACAACCTTAACTACCCAAGCGATCAATTCGAAATAATTATGTGGGTTGGCCATGGGGTACCTAGTCCTAGGCCTAGTCATTTTGCTAAATCAAATCAACCAAATTGTGAATGAGCATCCTAGTCGTAGGCTCGCTGCAGTACGAAGAATATGGTAATACCACGAGTTCGCACAATTTGCGAAGACTGACCTGTATGGGCCACCATAAAAACTTGTCACGATCCGCACCCGCTTTTTGGGATACGAGTAAATGGCCAAGTCCAGCCTACTCCCGGTATCGACGTAGAACGCTGTCTAGACCTCAATAATCAAAGTCACAATATTTGCTCATAATTAATCTCTTTGCTTATTCACAATACTAAATCAAATTAGAATAGTCCAAGATTACATTTGAATAAAATACAATGTCTCACAAATTAGAAAACAACTCCTCTGTCTAACTAGTCTCTAGGTTTGGTCTTCAAATATACCCATATCTTTTCTAATGATCCAACATTTAGAGTAGCAACGACTAATCTGAAAAATGAGTTTTCAGTCAGAAATGAAACAAGTACATACATGGTAAACTATTCAAGACATAATAAAAATTATAAAACAGAAATAGAATATGATATACATGGTGACATAGTATGACAATTAGAGAAAACAGGTAAACAAGACAATCATGAATGACACTAGAAAGAAACATGTAAAACACAACTATCATGACATGTCAAGTAAGACATAAACACGACGAATAATACATCTAACTAAGTGATTTGAAATACCACTTTTGACATGTAACAACTAGAGGTAAATACGGCAACCCGCACATGAAGTGTACGAGAGCTATCGTTTTTGTTTGGACATGAGGGAGTGGTTCTTATTTTTGGAAATATTCACATGTCTACTAAAGTATTTCTCCACCCGACTCATGGATTTACGTCACGAAACAAAAAAAATCATGATATACGATAATCACGAACACGAAAATTGCGAAATGCAAGTCATGAAACAGGATAAATAACGTAAATCACGAAACTCAATAATCATGAATGTGAATCCATACTCGTGTGAACAACGTGTCAAGAATCATGAGTCATGTAATGCATATCTAAAACATGTATTATATAAAATATTAGGAATTGAAAGTAACTAGTGTAATGTACTTGCCTCAATTAACTGAAATCGATGTGTGTGACACGAATGTATCGGCACATAATAGGTTCAATGCTATTCTTCACAAGATGGGATGGACCATTTCTTTGAGTTCAAAATAGTCCAGTTGGCTAGGATTGGTGTGAAGAAATTCAAATTTGCAAGGAGAATAAGAAGTATGATTAATCACGATCAAGGATTGATGATCGCAGAGAAATTTGTAAATAATAAATGTAACTATTTTGGAAAAATATTTATAATATTAGAAACTATATTTTTCTAGCCAAAATACTTTTATATAAATACTTGAAATTCAAAAAAACTTATTTTAGGGCTAAAACCCCCTATTTTGTCAAATAAAATTTATAGGTCAAAAGCTATATTTTGGATAGAAAAATACTATAATAATATATTTAGGTTTCTAAAACCAATTTTGAAAATAGGAGTAAGGCCTAAACCCGTTAATATATTTTTTACAAATATAATTTTGGAAATAGTAAAAAACATTGTTTTTTTAAATTATATATATATATATATATATATATATATATATATATATATATATATATATATATATATATATATATATATATATATACAAAAATGCTCCAAAATCAACCAGTTGGTTTTGTATTATAGAGCCGCCCTATGTTTTATGGATTGAATTAAAATTTAGTGGTTGAGATTAAAAGGTGTAGACCCCACCACCTTTTTAAGTTATTTAATCTCAACCATGCAATTCCAATCCAACGTTTATAACATAGATTGGTTCTATAATACAAAATCAGTCGGTTGGTTCTAGAGCACTCATATATATATATATATATATATATATATATATATATATATATATATATATATATATATATATATATTTAATATTATTAATAATAAAAATAATATAACTAATGCCAATACTAATAACATCGATATCAATGATAATAATATTAATAATACTCACATTAATTTGTATATTCAGGTATACTTATAATGACAAAATTATATATTAGTTTATAATAACAATAGATAATACTTAAGCTCTTCACTTTCCCCAAGCATCCAAGCAAGAAAGAGAATTGGGAGCAAAAAAAGGGAAAACTTTGAGGGAGAGGGGAGTGCGAGTTCGAAAGAGAAATTGAGAGGGAGTGAGAAAGAGAGCGGGTGAGAGACAGACTGTTCGTGGGACATGAAGAGATAACAGAGTGAAAGAGAGTGGAGAGAGAAGAGCAGAGAGAGGGAGAGGGTCCGGGAAGAGAAAAGCCTCGAGAGCGAGAGAAAATAGGGTTCTGGTGCTCCGGTCAGGCGGAGGTGGCTTTGGACGCGGTGATCGCTGGCCCACAATAGGAGAGGAGGCGCGCTCAAGGATGGTCGGCGGTGAGGGGAGCGGTACAGCGCACATGAGCGATGGGGCCAGTTACGATGAGATCAAGGCTCGGTTTGCTCGGGGACGCAGTCACGGCGCTAGAGAGCGGTCGGGTGGCCACGAGCTGGTGGCAAGTGTGGTGTGGTGGCACAGGGGTTAGGGTGATGGTGAATATGGGGGCTCGTCGGTCGTAGCGGTGATGTGTCTAGGGCGACCACAGGTAGAGGATGAGCGGAAAGGGCGTGTAGGTGGAGGCTCGTAGCGGTGGCTATATGGTGAAGGGTGGTGGTTCGAGACATGGAGGGGGAGGCTGGTGGTCAGCTAGGGTGAAGGTGGCTTGGTGTCGGGGCAGTAGGAGTAGCGGCGACCATGGTGAGGTTCTGGCACGGTAGCGGTGACGTCAGAGTTGGCCGGAGTAGTGGAAAATGAGGAGGATAGCAGTCGAAAGTCGTCGGATCTAGGCGTCAATGGACCACTACTAAAATACAACGATTTAGCGATGGCCATATCCGTCTGAAATCCATCGGTAAATCATGTTACCGACGGATTTCCGACGGATACGGGCTAAAAAAATCTGTCGAGAATATCCTCGTCGCTAAAACTAGCTCATCGCTAGTCCGTCGCTTCGCGACTAATTAGCGACGGATTTCCGTTGGCAAAATAAAAACTTTTAGCGACGGCTAACCGACGGCTTCCCATCAACATCGACAGTTTAAAATTTTAATATATTCATAAAATTAGCGACGGACAATTTGTCGCTAAATCGTCACTAACCGAGTATCCGAGGGTTTCTGATACGCAATATCCGTCGCTCAAAGCGTCGCTAACCACGACGGATTAGCGGCAGAAGAGCGACAGATAATACGTCGCCACCCTTCTGGAAATCTTCCATATTTCCAGAATATGAGCTACGGAAAGTCCGTCGCCATTCCGTCGCGACATTTTTCCAGAAACAGGCTGACGGATAATCCGTCAGGAAACCGTCGCTAGCTGCAAAAGTCAGTCGGTAATCCGTCGGTAATCCGTCGATACCTGCAACAGTCCGTCGGCAATCCGTCAGAAATTCGTCACTAACTGAAATATTTTTGAAAAAAATGCAGGAAAGAGACTATTCCCTGTAATATAACATATTCAGCATCCACCATACGCAAGTATAACATATCCGACATCCAATATATCCAACAAATATCTATATTGCCAACACAATATCTCCAAACATCTAATATATCACAACATACACAAAAAATATCCAACACAATGACCAACAAAATATCCAACACAATATATAACACACTATCCCAATATACATAGCAAAATATCCAAACATAAACAACCCAATACAAATAGTCCAATACAAATAAGTACTAATAGCTAATAAGAACCACGCAGCTCACACAATATCTAACACACTATCCCATCAGATGTGATACTTGAGTATCAATACGATACTCGAGTATCGGTATTGTGATTGCGATATCGATACACATAGGAATGGTCTGATACTCAGAGTATCGGTATCAGACCATTCCGTATTGCGAGGGGAACAACACTTGTCACGCCCCAGAACCAGAATACTGGAGAGCGGGGGAATGACTCAGCCAGCTACGTATTACGGGTAGAAGAATACCGTATAATACGATCAGTGCTGTCTAACCAGACGAGGGGGTGCATACTACATGAAAGTCTTACTATGGTCACTTCACATCTATTGTCTCAATCATTCAAACAAGAAGCAAAAATAGAGAACGTGTAAGATAAAGCAGTAAGGCGTCCCAAACGCTTAGTCAAGATGTTCTTGAGATCTGGCTTTACAAACGTAGCTAGATGATATAGTTATATATACACAATTGTTATCAGCTGCAGTCTGACTTAGTTACAATTATGTAAAAGCAAGTGCAAGACTATCCGACTAACATGTCGGTGCCAAACGGCTAAGTATAAAGTAAATAACAAAACGAGCGGTGGAGTAAGGAACCCACTCGAGTCCTCCTGCGATCATTTCCCTAGTATTGACCATCTTGGAGGTGGAAGTAAGCTGAGTCCTCGGGAACCGGCTCTAAATCTGGCCATGCAAAACCAGAGAGGTTAGACCTCTAATAGCAAGTACCACAAGAAAGCACGATATGAAGGATTAAACCAGTAAGTAAATGAATATAATAATAGATCTCTGCTTTCCACTAGGATTCACATAACATCACGACACTTCGAACCAACCTTCAAACCAAACAAGGACAGAAGTTGGCCCGTCATGTTCTGATATTCTAATCATCTCAGTTAGGCAACAGAGTAGGTACAGTACACAAACAAATCATTTTGAACGGCCAATCAACTCCTACGGCTTGCTATTGTGAGTCCCAAGTTATCCTGGAATTATACAATTAGGGATTCCTTAGTTCTTACTATGTGCGAGCAAGACTAGTCTATCCAGTCAATCAATTGCGCCAATCATGAATTAGACGAGTCCCAGCGGGACGCCCGTCATCAATATACAATATACAATAATAATATAAGCAGATACCGCTCCCTACCCGTGTGGCAGGTTTACAGTATCTGTGGGAACCAGTCGGCCTGTCGGGCACTACTAGTCCCAAGAGGGCTGCCATGTAAGAACTCGGGGATCCATTCTCTCCATGCAATCATTATTTTATTTAACTTAATAGTCTCTACGTTGAGTGAAATCCCATGCCGTGGATCATGGTCATTCAAATGAGTACTTTCGTACGGGGTACGATATGCGCAACTCTACAATGATACCCGTGCGTCTAGGTTGTAGGTCTTACATAGCGTAATACAACAATCAAATCTAACCACGGAGTAATCATGCCTTGACCATAAAGTACACATGTTGCTTTGTAGAAAAATAAATAAATTGAAGCCTGCACATGCCTGTATGTCAATATTCGGGATCGGCTAATCGATTACAATAGCTCATAACATGAACGTGTCTCATTCATTTAATTTGATAAGACGACTAGCCAGTCTCATATTTCCAACTAGGAACGCATGATCAATTCTAGTCAAGATAACCATTATTACCAATGGTGACAAGGCATGAAAGTCAATTAGTATTAAATGGGGTCGAGTCTATAACTCTCAGGGTTAAGTTCCAGTCTCACTGGGTATCCATAAATCAATCAAGACACAGGGCACGTTCTACACAACCATATATATTAAAAATATTAACATGCTAAGATTATCGAGTTCATGCGAAAGGCATAAGGATATAATAGGAAAATTATCATGCTACCATTAAATAAATAAATTAGAGAACAAATAGAAACACCCAGGTCAGGAAGTCACGCCAACAAGTCTATGCTAAGGCCAACAAGTCACGCCAGAATCGTACGCGTAAAAAGGGTACGCCAAGTTAAGTAGGTAGGAGTGAGCGTATAAACAGCGTGAGCGAGAAAAGTGGTTCACGTTGGCACGCACAGCGTGAGTGTGAAGGGTAATTCACGCACGCACAGCGTGAGCGTATGAGCGTGAAAAAGCGTGATAAGAAATTCACGCACACACAAAGTAAGCGTGGAAAGAAATTTACGCACGCACAGCGTGAGCGTGATAAGAAATTCACGCACGCACAGCGCGAGCGTGATAAGAAATTCACGCACGCACAGCGTGAGCGTGATAAGAAATTCACGCACGCACAGCGCGAGCGTAACTCAAATGTCATGCTAACACGTAAAGACGTGAGCGTGACTCAAAATTCACGCTGACACGTAAAGACGTGTGCGTGACTAAAATTCACGCTGGCACGTAAGAACGTGAGCGTGACTCAAAATTCACGCTAACACGTAAAGACGTGTGCGTGACTAAATCTCCCGAACTCCAATCTTAGGGAGCCTTCGTTCTAAGCCAGAAATGAGGTTCCCATGGTTCAGAATGGTGTGGAATGAGAAGCTCTACAACATGAACTATCTATTTTCGAAAATACGCCAGGTTGGGAGATCAAAACCCATGGACAACCGAAAACACAACAACTTAGATCTGGAAGAAACGAACCAAAGAAATCAAAAATGCTAAGTAGTAAACTCTCTTAGAATCACAAGAAGAAGACAAATGATCCATAAAAATGGGTGAAGGAGAAGCAAGATGTACTTGCCTTCTCCTGGTAGGTGGAAGAGAGTGATGAGGAAGGAGAAGAAGTAATTGGTAAAAGAGAGTTATGAGGAGAGAGAATGGAGATGGGGGCTTTAAATGGAAGGGGTGGTAGGTGGGGTTCGGTTCATGTGAACCACCATGAACTCGAGAAGAACCCTCCTAGGCCGAACCTATAAGCAAGACTAAAAGCAGAGAATAACAGCAGAAAATAAAATGCAGGAATAAAATGCAAATAATTAATTAACATGAAATTAAAAGAATTTAAATACAGGATAATACATGATAAATATTAAATAAATATATATGAGTTGCACATGTATAAAAATACGCATTCTGGGAACGGGAAGTGACAACACTATAGCGTTGATAGCGAGATAGATAGAGAGAGACGCAACTAAGTAGCACTTGAACTTTAACTAATTAGCACTTGTAACTAATGTATAAAATCACCTATTGATACGATGCAATGATCGATTTTAATTACAGTAATACAAAATGAAAAAAATATAATACGTATAAAGAATTAGAAAACTTACATAAGCTTTGGCAGCCATCTTCTTCGTCATCTCTGTCCAGAAATCCGCTCTGAGTCAATCCTTTGCCCCGGAGCTCGAGTGGACATTCTTAAGTAGAGCTCGAGCGAGAGGTTCCTGACAGCATGGTGGTCTCCTTTGTCAAAGAATTCTTGCTCATCCCACAACCAATCAAAAATTTCTTCATTTCTAATATCTTGAATATGAAACTCTTTTTCACATTTGGTTCTTATATACCAGAAGGTAGAGCCAAATGTGAAGCAGAGCTTCATATTCAAGAGATTAGAAATGAAAAAAAATTGATTGGTTGTAGGACGAGCACAGATACTTTAACAAAGGAGACCACCATGCTGTCAGGAACCTCTCACTCGAGCTCTACACGAAGGATGTCCACTTGAGCTCCGGGGCAAAGTTTTGGCTCAGAACAAGAATCTGTTGACGGAGCACATCCACCATCTGTAACTGTGAGAGACCCATATGAGTAGGACGTATACTCTGATAATATCTCCTCCAACGCTCAATCCCACTACTGATATCATTCTTGTAAAGGTGATCTCTCAGAGTATACATCCTACTCAGATGGATCTCTCAGAGTATCCTCTCCGGTTGGTTGTCGAGCCATAGAGTACAGTCTCTCCCGGCTGAGCCAGCCCCACCGGCGATTACATGTCATTACCTACATTAATGCTTCCTATACATTATATTTCATATGTTATCCATACATTGCATTTATAATACGTAGAGAGAAAGGGGTTCATTTATTTAACCTAACCCCCTATTCTATCATACATATGAATGAAACAGATTTCTACGTCCTTCTCGGTCCTCTCGTACTAGGGAAATGTCCTCTCAATGCTCTAACGCCCACACCGGATATGGACCGAACTGTCTCACGACGTTCTGAACCCAGCTCTGGAACAATTAGGAGATTCTCTGGAAGAAATACGGGGTTCTGCTTCTGGTGGCAACATGCTATTGGGTGGTGGTCCCGCTTATGGGGTCAAATCAATATATATATCCATGTATTCCTATTTGCATACATATATGCATATTGCATTCATATGTGCTTACCAACATGCATGACATTACACATATATCATTTATTACATACACATGTTGTGTGTCCATGTGTTTTAGGGAATCAATGCAAGGTGAGTGAAACTATAGGGTATGTGTAGTGGAGAAACAGGGAATAGGTTAGTTCTCAGGTTTGGATGAGTGTGACTGAAATAGTGATGTGTGTGTAAACTGACAGAAAATCATATAGAGTGATGGGTGTAATGTGACAGGAATTAATAGGGAATGTGTGTGTATGTGTGTAACATAATGTGTAATAGGAAAACTGTAGATAGGTTGTGTCAAAATCAGTAAAATTTGCACTTAATCTCAGAAATTAGTTCTCAGGAAAACAGAGAACAATACAAGTCCTATTGATAGTCTATATTTTAGTAATCTAATATATGTGTAAATGAACTAATCCCAAAGGACACACATGTGTACGTGTCTCCCAAAGGGTCTGTGTGTCCAACCAAGTGGACACAACCGTGTCCACGACACCAAAATCACTACACGAGCACACACGCAGTGCACACGTGTACGCCAGGGGTAGGGATATATGCCCAGTGGCCTGATGCGTGTCCACGTCGTGTCATGTGTAAACCCAAACTTATCCCAAAGTGGTATGTAAACCCATAAACTAAACTGAACTACAACCCAAGCTAACTCAGAGACTCACAAACTCAACCTGGGAATCAAACTAAAAATCAAACCCTAACTCAGAACTCACCCAAACTCCCAAACAACATACAACATTCAATTATATAGCCTATTTATATAAATACAGAAAAATAATGGGGGAAGAATAAAAACTGAAAGCCCTATATTTTCAATTTAGCGACGTTACACATATACGTCGGTAAACGTCGCTATTATTAGTGAAATTAGCAACGTTACAATATTTACGTCGGTAAACGTCGCTAATATTAGTGATATTAGCGACGTTTGCCGACTTATCCGTGACGGATGTTTTCTTATACACAAAAAAGTCGCAAAATGTCGCCGATCGTCGGTAATAGTGACGTATTGCGACATTTTTAGAGTATGTCGCTAATTTCTTAAACGTCGACTATGAGCGACGTTTAGACAAAACGTCGACTATGAGCAACGTTTAGACAATTTGTCGCTAATGTACACAATTTAGCGACATTAATCGAACGTCGCTAAATATATGTCGCCAATTGAGCAGAGTATCTGCTTATAGTATCGGTCAGTATCAGTTCGATACCGATTTCGATTCCGATACCGATTCGATACCCCCCTCCCCCGATCCGATACTCATAGGATTGGTTCGATCCGAAACCACCTATACCCCCTCCTCCGATCCGATACTCCGATTCGAAACCACCGAAACTCATAGGAATGGTCCGATACGAAACCACCGATACCCCCCCCACCCTCTCCCCTACCCCGTCGGACAGCAAACCCCCCTCCCCCTTCCACACCCTCCCCCTCCCCCCCCCCGACAGCAAACCCCAACCCCACCCCCTCCCCCCCCCGACAGCAAACACCCACCCCCTCCCCCTCACCCCCCGACAGAAAACCCTCAACCCTACCCCTGTCCCCCGTCCCACGCCCAACACCATCCACCCCCCGTACCCTCCCTCCCCCCATCACCGTCGGCCCACCCCCCATGACCCGAAACCCTACCCCTGCCTCGAAACCCTAAACCCTACCCTGCCCCCCGTCCTCAACAACCTCCCCCCCGCCCCCACTCCCTCTCCCCCAGCCCACCGGCCCCAGCGACAGTTGACCCCCCCACCAACCCGAAACCCTATATGTTATGCTAAACAGAGAGAGAGAGAGAGGGAGAGAGAGAGCATACCTGAGAGAGAGAGATATCCCGTCGGAGAGAGCTTCGTCGGAGAATGTGACCCGTCGGAGAGAGCTCGTCGGAGAGAGAGAGAGAGAGAGTCTTTTTGGGGGGAATGAAAAATTCTCTCCCGTCGGTTCAATTTAAGTTAGGTTACAGTACTTAGCGATGGATTACCGACGGATATATCCGTCGGAAGGTAATCGCTAAATTCCTTCTGGATTACTGACGGAACGTCCGTCGCTAGATAGACGCTAATTTAGCGCGCCATTTTTTTACAGATTTTGCCGCCATAATGTTCGACATATTAGCGACGGACATGAATCCGTCGCTAAAGTTTCGTCAAATGAGCGACGGATGTGCGACTGATTTTAACGCAAAAAGCTAAAAAAATTATCCATTGCTTTCTGACGGTAGCCCGTCACAAGGTAGTCGCGAGGCCGTCGCTATGGCCGACGGATACGGTCCTTCGCTAAACTTTCTTCGCCAAATTGCTGTATTTTAGTAGTGGACTGGAAGTAGGGGTTTTGGTCGTGATGGAAACTGGTGGTCGTGGAGGCATGAGGGGACGACATCGATGGCCGAGGGGATGGCCAAAATATCTTTAGGGTTAGGGTTTTGTTTTATATAGTGTCATGTCGGACACTATGAATTGGATGTGGTCGGTGTGTCGGACACGCGAGGATGGATAAATGTATATATATATAAGATAATGGAATAAAATGTGTGGACACGGACATGATGCACGACACAATGGTTGTGATGGATATGGTGTTTGGTTGGCTAGATGGATAGAAATTGTTTGGTAGAATAGCAAGGAACAGTTGTCCTTATATAGGAGGTTAATCTCCTAGTTGAATACGGATTATCATTCCTTGTAGATAAATCCCTCTTTTTAATTTAAAATAAATAACTTATTTAAAACTAGTTTAATTTAATCTTAATGAAATAATTGATCATACCAATAATTTAAATCAACACTTAATATTTATCAAATAATACAAATTCAAATATCAAATAATTAATTAAATTACATTCTATGTCATCAAAATAATTTAAAACATATTTTTATAAATCTAAATTTGTATTTAAAATAAATGGACAAATCCTTTTATGGTTCAAAATATTTTTTTACTTTAAAATCATTTTAGAAAATGATATGTTGGAAATCCAAAATAATATCCAACATTCTTCATAATTCCAATAATAAAATTCAATAAATTATTTTTACTAAAATAAATTAGTACTTTAAATTTTAAACTAGTTTTTGATAACATAATTAATCACAAAATATCTTTCATAAAGTCTCAACAAAAATTACCTTTAAACCCAATAATTAAAATAAATAAAAAATAAAAATTTTGAAAATTCGGGAAGAGGAGTTACAACATTGCTGACTGATTTCACAATACATCTCTATCAGAATGGGAATCATAATTCTCATTTCCTGAAGAAAAGACTTGACCCACATCATCACAGAAGCTGTATGAGCCATCGCACGATACTCAGCCTCTGCACTAGAACGAGCCACAACATTCTGCTTCTTACTACGCCACGTGACAAGATTGCCACCTACGAACGTGCAATAACCAGAAGTAGACCTTCTATTATTGCGACTGCATGCCCAATCAGCATCACTGAACCCCATTATTGTAAGCGACTGGAAAGGTTTGTACAATAAACCTTTTCCAGGTGCACCTTTTAAGTAACGAAGAATGCGAGAGACAGCTTTCCAATGTGGTTGCCGAGGAGCATGCATAAACTGACTAACTACTCCGACGACATATGTGATGTCTGGTCGAATAACAGTAAGATATATAAGTTTTCCAACCAACCTTCTACATTGTCCGACATCGTCAAATAACTCACCATTGTCAGCATTAAGCTAGTTATGATAATCCATAGGAGTCTTCACTGGCAGACACTCCAACATCCCAATTTCGGAGAGTAAGTCTAGAACATACTTGCGTTGTGACAGCTACACACCACCCTTCTTAGAGGGAGCAATCTCGATTCCAAGAAAATAACGAAGAAGACCCAAATCCTTGGTATTGAATTGACGACTAGGGTTTCAAGTCCTCGATCCCACCATGATCACTCCCAAAGATAATAATATCATCAACATTAACAATTAATACGATAATTCTTGCTGAGGAAGAATGGCAAAACGCCGAATGATCAAATGTGGTATGCCGAAAGCCATATTGAATAAGAACTGAACTAAACTTGTCAAACCAAGCATGAGGTGATTGTTTCATCAGTCCATATAATGCTTTCTTCAATCGACATACGAGTTTGTCATTTCCTGGACAACGTAACCCGATGGTTTTTCCATATAAACCTCCTCCTGTAAGTCACCATGTAAGAAGGCATTCTTGATGTCCAGCTGATACAGAGGCCATTGGCGATTAACCGCAACAAAAATAAGAATTCGGACTTAGTTCAGCTGAGCCACTGGAGAGAAAGTCTCCATATAATCTACACCATATGTCTGTGCTTGTAAGTTGTAGGGATGAAAGTAGAAGATAATGAAGCAGGAAATGCATGAATAAATGATGAAGTACGGTGTAATGAAACATAATTAGAAATAGAGTACTTAGATGGTATGGTACGAGGTCGTTTACCTTTTCTGAGAGCAATGGAAAGATCATCTGAATCTGTGGAAATAGAAGCAGGAACCTCAGGCACGGAAGCTGATTGATTGAGGGCTGAATTCGACATAATCACTGGCCTGTCCTTGGATCTCTGATAAACCTATAAGGGAGGAATCAAGACAGAAACATGTTTAGGAATGACTGGAAGTGGTATATGTCACGTCCCGCTCCCAGAATACGGCGAACCGAGTACGTAACACCATCCCTAAGCTACACGCCATATGAATACTCCAGTACTCATATTCACGATTGTCGCCCGTACAGTTCTAGGATAGGATTATACAGGTCATCGGGTACATAATATAAAATGACAATAGAAAATTTATTATTCTACCCGATTACAACCTTTAACCCAATATACATATAATACATAACCAGCTACAAAATACTACTAGCTGATGCCCAAGGTCGACCTCCTATTTGTCTTATTCATTAAGCTCCTCTTCAGTGTACGTTGGCATTCCCTCCTGACCTTCATCAAAATCTAGTGAACAAAACTAGGTCGTCAATACGACGAGCAAACCCTCAGTAAGTAAGGTGATAAAATTATCGAAATTGAACTGGAGGAAATAATAATTTTAAAAGTAGATTTACTAATTAAGAATTTTCTTATAATTTTAGCATCTTTTTCCAAAAGAATTCAGGTGTCAGGTATAAATGTGTAATCCTCAGAAAAATCTTGTATACAAATACAATATTTAGAGAAACACTTCTAGATCACACAACTTTTATTTTCTTGGCAATAATCTCGTTTACCCGGGATCAGGTTTATACTTAATGGGCGGTGCTTAGATTTATCCGTCCTATTAGTATCAGGAATCACATAATGATGTGATATAATCAGGATAACACATGAATTATTTTTTGAGTTATCGAAATCAAGTGTTATAACAATTGTCATATGACTTGAAAATTTTCAACAATATCAGAACCATGCTACATTGGACATTACAAGGCCGAATTCGAAGATTCTGAATCCAATGAAAAAAGGAAACAGAAAAGTAAGCTAAGCCTCACCTCGGACATCGTATGGCCGTACGAATGCCGATAATAGGAACTGATCAGTTTTTAAAATATAATATTACCAGAGTTTGAAGGTGTGATCCAAAGGTTTCTCTCCCATCCTGATGCAATTCTAACTTACAATGTAATCTAGGTTATTGATTAACCTCGATTTGTACCTCATTCATCATGTAATAGGAAAACACATATTAAACGAAAAAAATGGATAATCATGGAATTCTGTCTCCGTGAAATAAAATATTAAACTAAAATTTGTGTGTCGAAGGCAATACTTCCAAGGATTTCAGGATCAAAATCGCATTAGAAATTTAATAAAAATATTAGGAAATAGGTTTCAATTATTTCAACTTCCAAAAATGGCTTATTTCAGGATCAGAACTGTATTAGGAATTCAAAAAATGGCTAAATCTGGAATTTCTTAAAAATTTCGGCAGAATCATCTTTGTATTTTGGAGTCTGAATTTTTTTACAACAGTATAAAACACACCCGGAGCAACCCTCCGAAGAATTCTCAGGTACGCCGACCCCTTTGGAGGAGCAATTCTCAACACCGAAAATCACACGCAATATATATTTATAAAGCAAAAATTGCATAACAAGAATCTTCTTACCAATGGTACACTTTACTTTAGCAATTAGCTATATTAGCAAATTAGCATTGATCCGGATTTGCTACACAAGTTCAGAAAACTCAAAGCAAGTTAGAGATCGCAATTTCACAAAATACTAATGACACAACTACACAAGAATAAGGAGTACATTTAATAGATTGTGTGTATATCAAATATCTTGTTGTTGTTTTTTAGGATAGTGATTATCTATATATAAAGAAATTCCTTAATTAAGAATATGTACTTCCAAACTTAGAGATACTTGCTATAAAAAAATTTGGAATTTCATAATCTGACAATTCAGAAGTACTAGAAACTTGATGCTACCTTAGTAATTGAACCGATTTACTTTTATTTACAAAATTAGAGTCAATATTCAGCGTATATGCTAAATTGTAAGTAAATTAGGTTAAATATATCAAAATATCAATTTTGGACCGATACACTTAAGCTTACCCTATACTATGAATTACCTAACCAATTTATGTTAGAATTCAATTCTCCAAATGGATATAGAAACATTACAATTCATGCTACTGCTGAGTTTACATTTTTAACCCACAACTTTTGGATTTTCGAGTTCAAAAGTGATCCGATCCGGTCAATTCTCCTAATATTAAAATTTTTTCATGTTAATTCCATAAATTTCCATTTCTAGGGACTTATACTTATGCAAATTGTTATAGCAAATCCTAAATAATAATTAACTCCTTAATCTCGAGGTCCAGAATCGAGTCTCACATAATATTTTCATATCCAAAATCCATCCTACGCCTACACAAATATCTTTTGTCCAAAATCTATATTCAAGTCGGACAATGACATTTATTTTAGGCTCAATTCCTTCTTTCTTTCTTTTTTCGGGACTATATTAGCAATATTTTCTATTTCTGTTATAAAATGGAAATACAAATTTCAAGGTAAAGTTTCAAATGAGGTTAAACACTAAGCATTACATACCCAAGTCTGTTAAATGCTATACATATAATTATATATATATATATATATATATATATATATATATATATATATATATATATATATATAATATATTCTCGATATAAAAAAATATATATATATTCTCGATATAAACATCACAAAATTTTGATACCAAATATATGTATGGTGTCCTAGTTCTATATCGAATTACTCAAAACCTTACCAATATGCTTACCCGTGTTATAATTTCAAATATAACCATTTCGACATGTCTAAATCGTACCCAACTTGTGTGTCCAAACAATTATTCCAAATAAACCGTTTCGACGTGTCCGTATCATATCTTCATGATATATATATATATATATATATATATATATATATATATATATATATATATATTATATATATATATATATATATATATATATATATCTCCTCTCTAAAAAATATTTCAACGAAATAATTATAAATGAACATGGTAATTAAACAAAATTGAATTATATGAAAAGGGTTGGGAGATGGCTTGCCTTGAGGAATCTTTGGATTTGAGCCCTTTTCTTCTTCCAATTTCTCATTCTTCTTCTTCTTCCAACAAATTATTCTTCTTCTTCTTCTTCTTCTTCTTTAAGAAAAGGGGTTTGGGTTTAAGTTTTGATAGTGGTGGTGATGATGGAGAAGATGATGATGATGGAGGGGACGGTGGTGATGGCGGCGGTCGGCCAGCCTGATACTGATGTTGCAGTACATTTGATATAGATTCCAAAATGTAACACCGTGCCATCTTATCTGTCTTTTTCCACTTCTTATAAGCCTTTTTAACCTCTTTATCAGAGTTAGCATCAGGCTTAGGTGGGCATTCCCCAATAAGTACATATTTGTACTCCTTAGTAGTCAGGACAATGTCCAAATTACGTTTCCAGTCAATATAATTAGGTCCAGTAAGCTTATTTTCTTTAAGAATGACCATAAGTGGACTGAAAGAACCCATTTTTTGAAATTCTGAGAATAACAAAAATAAAAATTATGTAGGGCAAAAAACTTTTTGAATTAATTAAATATTGATTCCCTCAAAATAATAATAAAAAATTCACCAACACCTTGAACATCATGAATTTAGCATGCCACGATAGTGTGGACGTATACAAATTCAACTTTGTTCAAGTAGGTACTTTTTATTAATTTTACTATCATGTCAACATAACTTTATGACAAATAAAATTAATCTGTTGGTTTTGCTCTGGTCATACAAATAATAGCAGTGACTCCGATGGGGAGGATACCATTATTTGTATCTAAGTGTATACCATTACTTAATACTAAGTCCATTACCTTGTAATGAGTTTCTTCAGATGGAGAAGTGTACCCATACTAGATAACTTTCTACAATTATTCCTAAGGAAGTTTGTACTGGTGATCCATAATTATACTGATCCGATATGGAGAAAAGTACTAAAGCCAACACGCAAGTATAATTACATCACCTACAAACCAGTAATGGAGACCATAGGATTTATGCTAAATAAATTTCCTCTCCCACTTACTTATTTAACAATGAGGATTTTCTACTAGTTGATATTATGTCCATGTTGTCCATTATTATTGTAGGCTTAGTTTTTCAAAAAAAAAATACACATAACAATAAACATGCATAATCAAAAAAAGTAAAATGACAACAAACAAGAGAAAAATATCCAACTATTATGATCATCTTTTCTGCCCCTTCCTCAATTATCTGAATCCTAAATCTGGCACTGTGCAGATTTATTCGACGTTCGCAAATTATACCTGCAGCGGAAAGAAGACAACAGTTCCTAGTAATCTCAAGCAGTCACGACCCCAAGATCTTCTGCACGTATTCCTTCCTTGGGTTGGACGTTGTGTGGGCAACGATCTCCCAACCTTTTTTTTCTCCTTGGCAGCCCCTTCTTTCTTTCCTTACGTGGATCACGAATTTAGAGAAAGCTTCTTAGTTCTAATGATCATATGGCGACCAGAGAATAGAGGATATATATAATGCTACGACAGGGACCATGAGGAGAAATTAGTGTTAGGTCTCCTAACGGATCTGGGTGTCCTGTGTACAATCCGAACACATAACCCAGGCCTATTAACAATAGCTCGGTCCACTAATGAGCTATTTTTGCACTACCTTCCTAATCCCAAATTATGATTATGGGCTCCTTCTATTATATGTTCGTTTGGCTCCCCATGTTAAGATATCGAACCTCCGTCGATCATATTAAGTTACAGACAACTATATTGATCGATATTTTTTATCCGTAAGTAGTACCACTCAAATTTATTTATCATGTTGGATATAATCCACCTGCAGGGTTTACATGACAATCTTTATGAGCTCCTTAAGGGGACATCATCAATCCGACGTATCGGGACATGAATTCCTTTTATAATCAATAGTCCATCATACATACAATGTTATTACCCAATTTATAGAGGTTGTTGACCCATAATGAATCTCACACTTTTATAAGTCAAAGTAATGCACACTACATATACATGTCTGTTATTATATTCGGATTAAGAGCACAAGCATCCATAATAACAGAGGTGTCTATTCCCTTATGTAGTCAGTACAAAGAGAACAACCTCAAGTGGTACTATTCAATACACACAAAGTGTACTAGTATAACCTATAGTCAAGATAGACTAATACCAGATTACACTACAACCTTTCTAATAGATTGTCCAAGTCCATCTAGGTTGTGAACCATTTATATATTCTGTAGGAAACTGATAATATGATCTTTTGTGTGACATCACACACCATCTTATCTACAATATAGAGTATCAGACACTTGCATCAACATTTGTAACAAATAATACAAACATTGTCCATGTGATTCTCATTCAAAATTTAAGAAAATAAAGTTAATACAAAAGTGATGCTTTTAGTATATAACCCTAACAATCTCCCACTTATACTTAAAGCATTACTTTTCAGTATTCTGTTACAAATCTTCCACTTATACTTAAAGCCATGCTGTTACACCTCTGACTTCCAAACCCTCAACATAACTATCAAAAGCCTTAGTCGGTAAGCTCTTTGTAAAGGGATCAGCTAGGTTGTCGACTGATGCTATCTTGATCACAACAACCTTTCCTTTTTTTACGAAATCTCGTATCAGGTGGTACTTGCGCTCAATGTGTTTGCCTGTCATATGGGCTCGTGGTTCCTTCGAGTTTGTAACTGCACCAATATTATCACAATAAAGTGTAATAGCCTTAGGCAAACTAGGTACCACATCCAAGTCCAACAGGAAGTTTTTGAGCCAAACCGCTTCTTTGGCTGCCTCAGAGGCTGCCACATATACATTTTTGCTTGATACTCCTCCATATAATGGCTCCACCTCCCAAAGTAAATACATAACATGAGGTAGATTTTTTAGAATCCCTATCTGATCGAAAATCTGAGTCTGTATACCCCAAGGGAACTCAACTATCTGCTTGGTAAACTAGTATATGCTCTTTAGTCCTTTTCAGGTACTTCAAAATATGCTTTACAACAGTCCGGTGCTCTTATCCTGGGTTAGACTGATATCTGCTAACCATGCCAACGGCAAAGCAGATATCTGGTCTCGTACATAGCATTGCATACATTAAGCTTCCTACTGCTGAAGCATAAGGAACTACTTTCATGTTCTCTATCTCTTTAGGTGTCCTCGGTCACTGCTCCATTGATGGAGCAATTCCATGCCTAAAAGGTAAAAACCTTTCTTAGAATTTTGCATGCTAAAGTGAGTTAGTACAGTATCGACATAGGAATATTGGGACAAGTCCAACATCTTTTTCTTGCGATCTCGTAGAACTTTGATCCTAAGGATGTGACCTACTCCTCCCAAGTCCTTCATATCAAACTGTTTGGATAACCATACCCTTACATCAGATAACACCTTCACATTGTTTCCAATGTGCAAGATGTCATCTACGTAAAGTACTAGGAATACCACCACGTTTCCGTTACACTTTCTGTATACACATGATTCATCTTGACATTGATCAAATCCATATGATTTTATCACCTAATCAAAACATATGTTCCAAGATCTGGAAGCTTGCTTAAGTCCATAAATGGACTTCTTGAGCTTACAAACAAGATGCTCTTGGTCCTTTTCAATGAACCCATCTGGTTGCTTCATATAGATGTTTTCCTCAAAACTTTCATTAAGGAAAGCTGTCTTGACATCCATTTGCCAAAACTCATAATCGAGATGAGCTGTAATAGATAGAAGAATCCGGATAGACTTAAGCATGGCTACTGGAGAAAATGTTTCCTTATAATCGATACCCTCTCTTTGAGTAAAACCTTTTGCAACAAGTCGAGCTTTAAAGGTTTCAACCTTACCGTCTGATCCTCTTTTTCTCTTATAGACCCACTTACATCCAATGGCTTTTACACCAACGGGTGGTTCTATAAGCTCCCAGACCTTATTGGAATCCATATATTCTATTTCAGATATCATTGCTTTTTGCCAAGGCTCTGTATCTTTATCTTGTAGTACTTCATTGTAGGTACAGGGATCATAATCTTGTTCCTCAGGGACGAAGTCTGACGACTCTCCCAAGAACATATATCTATTAGGTTGTATCATAACCCTCCCGCTACGACAAGGCACTATTGGTTGTGGTGTAACACTTGTGACACGTTGTGCAGTTATTTGTGGTTCATCCTCTTCTACTGTTGGTACTGAAGTATTTGGTGTCTCACCTCTCAGTTCTTCTAGAACAACTCTTCTTGTGGGTTTATGGTTCATCACATAGTCTTCCTCTAAGAATCGGGCATTGGGGCTAATAATGACCTTTTGATCCTTAGGACTATAAAATAAACCTTCTTTTATTCCTCTTGGATAGCCTACAAACAAGCATACTTCTATATGAGATTTCAACTTATCTGCTTTTCTATTCAGCACATACGCTGGACTACCCCAAATTCGAACATGTTTCAGACTAGGCTTACGTCCAATCCATAGCTCTGTGGGAGTAAGAGGTACTGACTTAGAAGGAACCAAGTTCAGAATATAAGCTGCAGTCTCTAAGTCATATTTCCAAAATGAATCTGGTAAATCTGAATAACTCATCATTGACCTAACCATCTCCATAAGAGGTCCATTCCTTCTTTCGGCTACACCATTCTGCTGGGGCGTTCCAGGTGCAGTCAATTGGGATGTAATCCTAGCCTCTGATAAATAATCCCTAAACTCTCCAAAGAGGTACTCGCCACCACGATCTGATCGTAATGACTTGATACATTTTCTATAACGTTTCTCCGTTTCAGTCTTGTATACTCTTTGAATTTCTCAAAGCACTCAGACTTACGGCACATTAAATAAATGTATCCATACCTTGAATAATCGTCAATAAATGTGACAAAATATTCAAAGCCACCTCTAGATTGGATAGTCATGGGTCCACACAAATCAGAATGAACCAATTCTGATACATCTTTAGCCATATACCCTTTGCCGTAAAAGGCCTTTTGGTCATTTTACCTTCCAAGCAGGATTCACAGACTGATAGTGCATCCACTTACAATGAACTCAAAGGTCCATTTTCAACTAGTCTTTGAATCTTTCTTGGGTTAATATGCCCCAATCGCAAGTGCCAAAGATATGTTTGGTTCACATAAGAAGGTTTCTATCTCTTATTTAAGTTAGATGACATATTATTCATTTCCATAAGTTGCATTGTGGGCAAAATAGGATTAATGACATACAGATTATCAACTAATGTACCAGAATGGATAAAATATTTATTCTTTCTAATAACAATATTGTCATTAAAATAAACTGAATATCCATCCTTAACTAACATAGAAACAGAAATTAAATTCCTTCTAAGTGAAGGTGCATAAAGACAATCTTTCAATGTCAAAGACTTATTTCTACCCAAAGATAAAGTAACATCTCCTAACACAACGACCGCTATTTTTGTAGTATCACCCATGAACAAGCATATCTCTCCATCACTGAGTCGTCTGGTTTTCTGGAACCCCTGTAATGTGTTGCAGACATGATTAGTGGCTCATGTATCTACACACCAGGTACCGGCAGATAACACCACTAAACATGTTTTAACTACCAGTAAATGAGATATACCTTCTTTGTTCCCTTGTTTGAGAAGTGGACAGTCAGTCTTCCAATGTCCTGACCCTTTGTACTTGAAACATTAGCCTTTCGGCTTTTTCACAGCACCTTGAGGTCCCATGCCCTTTTTTGTTGAGTTTGCCTATTTCTGAATGTTATTCTTCTTCTTACCGCCTTTTGGCTTAGAAGTAGAATCCTTTTCAGAAACAAAAATATGACCACTCTGCTTAAAGAGAGATTTAGCATCATGTAGCTCTTTTGTAAGTTCTGCCAAACTATATAACCTTTTGTTCATGTTGTAATTAAGGCAAAAATTGTCAAAACTTTTAGGCAGAGTCCCGTGAATGATATCGACCTGGGATTCTCCATCAATTTCAGCTCCAAGGATCTCCATCTCATTCAGATGATCCATTATCTTGAGAACATGATCCCTTGCTGGTGTACCCTCAGCTATTTTTGTATTCATCAAACACTTCATAGCAAACTGCTTAGCTGCTCTACTCTGATGTCCGAAGAGTTCCTTGAGGTTATACATCATGCATAAGCTGTGGCCACGGCCTGAAGCTGATGTTGCAGTACATTTGACATAGATGCTAGAATGTAACACCGTGCCATCTCATCTGCCTTTTTCTACTTCTTATAAGCCTCTTTGACCTCTTCATCAGAGTTAGCATCAGGCTTAGGTGGGCATTCCTTAACAAGTACATATTTGTACTCCTCAGTAGTCAGGACAATGTCCAAATTACGTTTTCAATTAATATAATTAGGTCCAGTAAGCTTGTTTTCTTTAAGAATCACCATAAGTAGACTGAAAGAACCTATTTTTTGAAATACTGAGAATCACATAAATAAAACTTATGTAGGACAAAAAACTTTTTAAATTAATTAAATATTGATTCCCTCAAAACAGTAATAAGAAATTCACCAACACCTTGAACTTCATGAATTTAGCATGCCACGATAGTGTAGATGTATACAAATTCAACTTTGTTCAAGTAGGTACTTCCTATTAATTTTACTATCATGTCAACATAACTTTAGGACAAATAAAATTAATCTGTTGGTTTTGCTCTGGTCATACAAATAATAGCAGTAACTCCGAAGGGGAGGATACCATTATTTGTATCTAAGTGTATACCATTACTTAATACTAAGTCCATTACCTTGTAATGAGTTCCTTCAGATGGAGAGGTGTACACATATTAGGTAACTTTCTACAATTATCCCTAAGGAAGTTTATACCGATGATCCATAATTATACTCATCCGATATGGAAAAAAGCAATAAAGTCAACACGCAAGTATAATTACATCACCTACAAACCAGTAATGAAGACCATAGGATTTATGCTAAATAAATTTCCTCTCCCACTTAGTTACTTAACAATGAGGGTTTTCTACTAGTTGATAATATGTCCATGTTGTCCATTATTAATATAGGCTTAGTTTTTCAAAAAAAATATCTACATAATAATAAACATGCATAATCAGAAAAAGCAAAATGACAACAAACAAAAGAAAAATATCCAACTATTATGGTCATCTTTCCTCCTCCATCCTCAACTATCCGAATCCTAAATCTGGCGCTGCGCAGATTTATTCGGGGTTTGCGAATTATACCTGCGGCGGGTGTAAACTCCCTAAATATCTACTACGATTTATTTTAAAATTTTGGTATTATTTTTAAACTTCGGAATTGTACGTCGCATACAAGTTTGCATTGGTCGTATTTTCTCGTCGAGTGCGAATATGTGGGATGTACATATTTTATAAAATATTTTTACTTATTTATATAATAATATGGCTTTCAAAAATATGGGTGATAATTATTTGTTCATTTTTAAAATACTAATAGTTGTGAAAAGATCGCATCAAAATTTTTTAACGCTTTATGCTTTATTGTAAAAATGCTACTTAATTTTTATTTGTCATTTAAAACTAAATTTATATGAATATTCGATATTTATTCGAGCTACATGAATTTAATTCATGTATAGAATATTGATTTTCAAAATTAATATATATTATTATTTTATTATTTCAAAAAAAAATATTTTAAATATTGTTTGATTTCATATTTAATAAATTACGATAAATTAAATTAGAAAAGGTTTTATTTACTTATTTTGAAATAGTTTTAAATTTAAGATGGTATTAAATGAGTTTAAATTAATTTGAATTAAACTATGAACAATCTGTAGGAGAATTTAAATCCCTCAACTCCCTATCCAACTGGGAATTCCCACCTCCTATATATATGAGAGGTACTCCTCCACAATTCTACCATTCACAGATGTGTATTGTGTCTGTGTTCCCTGTCCATCCACTATATATGTCTGTTACATATACAACCGTTCCCCATCTCGTGCCCAATAATTCCGAGCATCCTTTCCATCGTGTCGGACACAATCCGACATGATATCAACCCAACCGACAATACCAAGCAGAATCCTAAACCTACTGCTCCACCACTCCCCATCGATCATCGTAGAACACCATCACCACAGCCAATATCTTGGCCGACCGCCCGCACCTTCGACACCCGGCCATCGCCAGAATCCTGTCAGTTCTTCCCACACCGATAACCATCGCCACCAAAACCATCACCCTCGACAACCGCCAACGGCCGCCCTGCCGTTCCTCCGACCAACAACCCCTAATAACCAAGGTAAACCATCACCACCGTCACAAAGGAAAGGAGGAGGAAAAAACAAACAATCACCTGACTCTGGCCCGGACCGGCGACCGCCGCTCCTGCGACCGCCGCTCCAGCTCGACATGCGCCACCGCCATCTCATCTCCTCCACGCCCGAGATCCCGATCGGCCGCAAGACCGAACCCGGAGCCGCCCGCGCCATCGGCCACGACGCCGAGCTCTGCCGCTTCCGCTATCCCGGCCGCCGCCTTCTTTCCAGGTGGCCGCGCCACCACCGACGCCGCCTCCTCCCAGCCGGACCCCGCGCGCAGATGTACCATCAACCGAAGCCGCCTCGCCTCCTCCACTCTTCCGCCTCTCCGGTGGTCGCCTCCCACCAGCATAGGCCTCCACCAGCCGACTCTCGCCGACGCCGCCCCTCCACGTATGCCGGTCGCCGCCGTCGGTGAGTAACCCTTCTTTTCCCCCTTTCTTCTTCTTTTTCCAACTCTCTCTCTTACTGGATTAGGATCAGTAGAGGTTTTAATAGCTTATATCATTATTTTTATTATTATTATTATTATTATTATTTCTATTATTATTTCTATTATTATTATTATTATTATTATTATTATTATTATTATTATTATTATTATTATTATTATCATTAGTATTATTATTAGTATATTTTATTATCCTGGTTATAATACATATAAATATTTTGCTAAATTTATGACCAATTAATTATAGCTTTTGGCTTAAATGAGTTATTAATATTGTCAAATATTTATTTAATATATTTCGTTTACAAAGTGTAGTATTTTCATCTAATTTCAAAACTGAAATTTTTGAATTTTCAACTACTTATCTAAAATAATTTTTAAGGAATAATTATCTACGAATATTTTGATCAATAAAATAGTTTTCCATTAGTATAAGTAAGTTATAAATATCTTCTAAGTAAAACATATATCTGGTTTTAAATAGTATAAATATTTTCGAGGAATAAGTTATAAATATCTATCTATGCAAACCCTTCGATTTTGAATCCTTACCGTAACTAATCTCATTCATATTTTCTTGCAAATCCAGACTTCTTCAATTGGGCTTGGCCATTAGACTAATCGAAATGCTGTCAGACAACACACCATGCCAGGCAACACACCAGGCAAGACACCTTGCCTTTACTGTTTAAATTTCTTGCTCAATATCATGCACGCTTCTTCGTAATTATTTTTTACAAATAAAATGTTGTTCTTTCAAAATTATATGTAGATGCAAATTACTATATTTTATGCAATTGGCTTAGAGTTAAGTGACTACCATATGTTTAGAGCATCTCATAAACTGTCACGATGTGCCACGGATTGTGTGTGAGTTGTGAGTCGCATATAGATGCGGACTTGCGTGCTGACTGATCATTGGTGCGTACAGGCCGTGCGTTAGGATATAACTGCCAATAGATTGTGTAGAAGACTTGGCAGTTATTAAGAATTAAACATTGTCGTGGAGTCGACACATGTATAGTATCATTGGGGGGAGGGGACAGCTATTAACGTAGGGACTACATTTATTTTTACACACATTTTGGGCCTATAGTGTCTCGTATGAGCGCTACTTGACGGCCACTCTTTATTACTTGCTTGCGTGAATCCGTGACAGTCCCTGCGTAGAACGTTGTCCTCACAGTGCATATCACATAGAATGGTTAGGAACCTTTACTCATGCATACTTTTCTGTTGAGCTTTATTATTCAGTTTATCGGCATGATATTATGTGTCTTGTTACGTCCCTCTGAGGACCTGGTGATCTCTCCAGGTGTGTTTCGTGATTTCTTGCAGGTGCTCTAGCTAAGGTCATTCCTTCCTTCGTGATGCTTGCTTTTGGATTCGTCATTGGCTTCGCTCGACCAATCAATTTCTTTGTATATTTCTTCCCTATTTAAATTAGTTGGTAGTGAATTTGTCTCCGCCCAACTATTGTATACATGACAAACTCAAAGTTGCTTTTATATATCATTATTTATTTTTGTGGATGAGATTTAGTGTCTTGGCTTTCTACAATTACAGCTTATGTATACATACGAGTCGTATATTTACTCGTATGTATACAGCTGATATGATACGTATCTAGTCTCAAGTATTTGGGACTGGGGCGTTACATATTTTTATGGTGGTCCATGCAGGTCAAGTTTGCCGTTTCGGTTATATGACTGTACCGAACGGGCCTGCAATATAGGATTAGAGTCTAGGATCTCATCCACCTGCTTGACCCTCGTCCTTGACTAAATTTTTTTCGAATCACTTGTTAAACTTCACTGATCTACATCTTGCTTGACTCCTTCTACCGTAAATTCCTAGTTACGTGCTTAGTAAGATGACTACACTAGTATATGCTCATAGGTTAAACACGTGGCTAGAAGGTTACATTGACAATTAATATGCATTGGGATTTTATTTGAGTTATAAAGGCATTTATTTTCCTAGAAATATGAACTTAAGGATTAGTTAATTCCAAGTTGGGTAGCAGCATATTACCGCCATCAAAGGATAAGTTATTTTGATATTACAAGGTGGTATACACAAGAGGATAGCTAGATCGAAAAAATAAATTTTGGAATTATGATGTTTGAAATTGAGAAATAGTTTTGATTTATTGGAGGATGAAATCGATTTGAGAAATATCTTAAAGTTTTAAATTGTGACACATGATTTACGGTTAAGTTTAAGTTTGGAGTGTAATATGCTAAAGTTATCTCGAGATTTATTAAAGAGTCTTAAACTATAACTTATGGTTTTGTAGATGACTAAAGAATATGGAAGCTTAGTAAAAAAAATTAATTTTCAAATGGTGTCATGTGATCAATAATTTATAAAGTTATTTTTCGACGTTAAAGTCTTGATTATGGTTATTTAAATTTTGGTAAAAAAAAGATTTAAATTGAGTCACATGATTTGCGATTAATGAAATAGGCTAAGAGTTTATCTCGAAATGCATTTGAGAATTGAGAATTTTAAAAGTGATGGCTTATTATGAAAGTTTAGTTGTGCTGCATTAGATATGATGAAGGTTATTTGGAATTTATTTAAAGGAAATTAAACTTTAAGTTATGATTAAATATTTGATGGAGTATCTTAAGATTTTATTTCGAAACTTTTGAGGAACTTGAAATTTGAAATTAGATCATCTATTGGTAGAGGACCAAGAAGCAAGCAAGTCACCCTAATGGGATACAAGTATTCCTCATTAATTGCCATGATAGTTGTATATACTCGAGTGTAGTTAAGTCATCTGCCAAACTATGGAAAGATATCTCAATCTTGACATACTCGACTTTCCCTCAAATCTAGATCTTTATTCGTAATAGTCTAATCGTTGACACTTAGAAATAAATAGAATCATTCCCTTGACCATACCCTTATCTAAGAGACTATCTTCTCTCTAGAAACTGTCACCCTAACTTACTTTACCTTAATCTATGAGGTTTCCTAAATTATCTTATTTCGTGTTTTAACTTGGTCATTTATTTTGTGCGTTAATCATTATCTCATGAACTCCCACTTTCTATTTTAACTTCTTTTGTCCTTTACCGTGACTTGGATATTTGAAGCACGACACAAGACTTTTCCCTCCAACAAATTCCATATGTAAAACCTAGACGAGCCCACCTTCATGTAGGTATAACACGTGCCACTAAAACACGTCCCCTTGCACTATATTTTTATGATGCGACTCTCAAGTCAAATGGTTAGCTATAAATCCCTACCATAATACCCTTATCCTTTCTGTCTTCAGCTAGAGACGAAAACTTGACTCAATTCTTTCAACCCCATATATGATTGTGATCTACTTAATTCCTTAAATGCTTATCTTGTGTTTTATTGGATCGCAAAATCGTTGTCCTTTTATTTAATGCCTTACCTTGATTTACTTAGACCCATACCATCTTTACTCTCCATGCAATATTAGCAACTTTACTTTCCTCCTTTCCGATTAAATTGCTTCACTCATATTTCACCTTAATTCTACCGCGGTTCATGCAACCTTGTTCATTTTATGATTCCTCGTTTTAAGATGGAAATGGATCATGACTTCCTTTGGATAGAAAGAGATTGGACTAGAAAACTCCATAAAGGAGATTGGTGGGATAAATAAATAAAAGAATAATAACATTTTTGAGGCATAAGTTGAAATAAGTGATAAGTGCTATTAGATGGGATTGAGAAATGTGTATATTTTTACAAAGTGATATGATCAAAAGTAAGTATACTGGCGATTGACAAATCATTTCGGAATTTAACAGATGATTGAAGAAAAAAATTTAAATACAAGGAATGCTTTGTTTCGGTGAAATTGATTAAAGGTTAATTAAAAGATTAAGAAGGTTATAAAAGAAAATTTTTGATTTAAGGAAGATACTTATATCTATATATGTGTGTTGAAGAAGTAAATTTCGAGGATCAGTAAATTAAAACTTTTTGGGACTTAATAAATTTCTATCTTTGAGATATTAGATTTGATATATGAATATAGATAGGATTCCAAATTATGGGAGAAATTTTTTGGAGGTTAACTATCAAATTGAAGGGAAGAAAAGAAAATTAGATTTCAAGAAATTAAAGAAATTATCGGATAATAGAAAAAAAAGAAAAAAAAAAAGAAAAAAAAGGGGGTTATAATCAAGGTTACGAGAGTTATGATTTGAGAATATGTTTCGAGGAACCTAAATTTTTATGAGTTAAGATTTGAGGAGAAACTCCAATTTGAGGAAACAAAAAAAAGATTTATGAAAAATTTAAATTTTGTGGATTATGAAATTTGAAGAGACTGTATAAGGTTACTATTGATAAGACGATTCGAGATATGACGAGAAAATTTTAAATCAAGAATATCGAGCTAGTAATTTTTGAGATTTGAAGATCGTTGCATTTTGTGAGCTTGCACGTCTTGGATAAATGATAATCATTTTATTTAGACATTGAGTGGGATGCCATGAAATATCTTATAAACTATACCAAATTTTTATCTAGATTATTGTTGTTCAAATTGCTTGCTGGATTTCGTTTCAAATCGTCGCTTAAACTTCTTATCAATAAACTCTCGTGCCTATGATTTTACCATCTTGACTAATAATGCTGTTATAATCTAGTTTTACAAGCTCGTTGGTTTATCGAGCTTGTTCATGACTTATGTTATTGAGCGAGCTCACTAACATATAGTCTAATCAGAACCGGTGCATGATGGTCCGATCAACCAAGTGCACTTTGGTTCGCTTTTACCTATTCTTCTACGTGGATGGGATATAACTAAAACTTGGCCTCTAGAATCTCATCCACGACTGCCTTGAAGATTTTTTTTGAAATTATTCGGTCATCTTTGAACTACGTATTCGTAACATCGTCTTTGGACTCTCTATTGCTTTCGCCTTCACCTATTTTGGAAGGACGAAGGCACTTACACTAGAATTCCCTCTAGCCGACCTATCACTTATGACCATTGTGACTATATCTTCGTCTTAAACTCCTCGTCCTTTCCTCGACCCTACATTATTTATCACCACTCAAGTTAGGAGAAAATCATTCTCGTAATCGTGCACTCAACCCTACTAATTCCTAAATTTCGAGGACAAAATTCTTGCAAGTTGGGTAGGATGTAAACCCCTAAATATCTACTACAATTTATTTTAAAAATTTGGTATTATTTTTAAACTTCGGAATTGTACGTCGTATACAAGTTTGCATTGGTCGTATTTTTTCATCGAGTGCAAATATGTGCGATGTACATATTTTAGAAAATATTTTTACTTATTTATATAATAATATGGCTTTCAAAAATATGGATGATAATTATTTATTCATTTTTAAAATACTAATAGTTGTGAAAAGATCGCATCGAAAATTTTTAACGCTTTATGCTTTATTGTAAAAAAGCTACTTAATTTTTATTTGTCATTTAAGACTAAGTTTATATGAATATTCTAGATTTATTCGAGCTACATGAATTTAATTCATGTATAGAATATTGATTTTTGAAATTAATATATATCATTATTTTATTATTTCGAAAAAAATATTTTAAATATTGTTTGATTTCATATTTCATAAATTATGATAAATTAAATTAGAAAAGGTTTTATTTACTTATTTTGAAATAGCTTTAAATTTAAGATGGTATTAAATGAGTTTAAATTAATTTGAATTAAACTATGAACTATCTATAGGAGAATTTAAATCCCCCAACTCCCTATCCAACTGGAAATTCCCACCTCCTATATATAGGAGAGGTACTCCTCCACAATTCTACCATTCACAGATGTGCATTGTGTCTGTGTTCCCTGCCCATCCACTATATATGTCCGTTACATATACAACCGTTCCCCATCTCATTCCCAACAATTCCGAGCATCCTTTCCGTCGTGTCGGACACAACCCGACACGACATCAACCCAACCGACAATACCGAACAGAATCCTAAACCTACTGCTCCACCACTCTCCGCCGATCACCGTAGAACACCATCACCACAGCCAACATCTTGGCTGATCGCCCGCACCTTCGGCACCCGGCCATCACCAGAATCCCGTCAGTTCTCCCCACACCGACAACTATCGCCACCAGAACCATCACCCTCGATAACCGCCAATGGCCACCCCGCCGTTCCTCCGACCAACAATCCCCAATCACCAAGGGAAACCATCACCACCGTCACAAAGGAAAGGAGGAGGGAAAAACAAACAATAACCTGACTCTGGCCCGGACCGGCGACCGGCGCTCCAGCTCGATATGCGCCACCGCCAGCTCATCTCCTCCACGCCCGAGATCCCGATCGGTCGTCGGACCGAACCCGGAGCCGCCCGTGCCATAGGCCACGATGCCGAGCTCCGCCGCTTCCGCCATCCCGGCCGTCGCCTTCTTTCCAGGTGGCCGCGCCACCACCGGTGCCGCCTCCTCCCAGCCGGACCCCGCGCGCAGATGTACCATCAGCCGAAGCCACCTCGCCTCCTCCACTCTTCCGCCTCTTCGGTGGTCGCCTCCCACCAGCATAGGCCTCCACCGGCCGACTCTCGCCGACGCCGCCCCTCCACGTACGCCGGCCGCCGTCGTCGGTGAGTAACCCTTCTTTTCCCCCTTTTCTCTTCTTTTCCCAACTCTCTCTCACTGGATTAGGATCAATAGAGGTTTTAATAGCTTATATTATTATTATTATTATTATTATTATTATTATTATTATTATTATTATTATTATTATTATTATTAGTATATTTTATTATCCTGGTTATAATACATATAAATATTTTGCTAAATTTATGACCAATTAATTATATATAGGCTTAAATGAGTTATTAATATTGTCAAATATTTATTTAATATATTTTGTTTACAAAGTGTAGTATTTTCATCTAATTTCAAAACTAAAATTTTTGAATTTTCAACTACTTATCTAAAATAATTTTTAAGAAATAATTATCTACGAATATTTTGATCAATAAAATAGTTTTCCATTAATATAAGTAAGTTATAAATATCTTCTAAGTAAAACATATATCTAGTTTTAAATAGTATAAATATTTTTGAGGAATAAGTTATAAATATCTATCTATGCAATCCCTTCGATTTTGAATCCTTACCGTGACTAATCTCATTCATATTTTCTTTCGAATCCGGACTTCTTCAATTGGGCTTGGCCATTAGACTAATCGAAATGCTGTCAGACAACACACTATGCCAGGCGACACACCAGGCAAGACACCTTGCCTTTACTGTTTAAATTTCTTGCTCAATACCATACACGCTTCTTCTTAATTATTTTTTTGCAAATAAAATGTTGTTCTTTCAAAATTATATGTAGATACAAATTACTATATTTTATGTAATTGGCTTAGAGTTAAGTGACTACCATATGTTTAGAGCATCTCATAAACTGTCACGATGTGCCACGGATTGTGTGTGAGTTGTAAGTCGCATATAGATGCGGACTTGCGTGCTGACTGATCATTGGTGCGTACAGGCCGTGCGTTAGGATATAACTGCCAATAGATTTTGTAGAAGACTTGGCAGTTATTAAGGATTAAACAATGTCGTAGAGTCGACACATGTATAGTATCATTGGAGGGAGGGGACAGCTATTAGCATAGGGGCTACATTTATTTTTACACACATTTTGGGCCGATAGTGTCTCGTATGAGCGCTACTTGACGGCCACTCTTTATTACTTGCTTGCGTGAATCCGTTACATCCCCTTCGTAGAACGTTGTCCTCACAGTGCATATCACATAGAATGGTTAGGAACCTTTACTCATGCATACTTTTTTGTTGAGCTTTATTATTAAGTTTATCGGCATGATATTATGTATCTTGTTACGTCCCTCTGAGGAACTGGTGATCTCTCCAGGTGTGTTTCATGATTTCTTGCAGGTGCTCTAGCTAAGGCCATTCCTTCCTTTGTAATTATTGCTTTTGGACTCGTCATTGGCTTCGCTCGACCAATCACTTTTTTTGAATATTTCTTTCCTATTTTAATTAGTTGGTAGTGGATTTGTCTCCGCCCAACTATTGTGTACATGACAAACTCAAAGTTGCTTTTATATATCATTATTTATTTTCGTAGATGAGATTTAGTGTCTTGGCTTTCTATAATTACAGCTTATGTATACATACGAGCCGTATATTTACTCGTATGTATACAGCTGGTATGATACGTATCTAGTCTCAACTATTTGGGACTGGGGCGTTACAGCGGGAAGAAGATAACAGTTCCTAGTAATCTCAAGCAGTCACGACCCCAAGTTCTTCTGTACGTATTCCTTCCTCGGGTTGGACGTTGTGTGGACGACGATCTTTCAACCTTTTCTTCTCCTTGGCAGCCCCTTCTTTCTCTCCTTACGTGGATCACGAATTTAGAGAAAGCTTCTTAGCTCTAATAATCATATGGCGGCCAGAGAATAGAGGATATATATAAGGCTACGATAGGGACCATGAGGAGAAATTAAGGTTAGGTCTTCTAATGGATCTGGGTGTCCTGTGTTCAAGCCGAACACACAACCCAGGCCCATTAATAATAGCTCGGTCCACTAATGAGCTATTATTGCACTAACTTCCTAATCCCAAATTATCATTGTGGGCTCCTTTTATTATATGCTGATTTGGCTCCCCATGTTAAGATATCGAACCTCCGTTAATCGAATTAAGTTACTGACAACTATATTGATCGATATCTTTTATCCTTAAGTAGTACCACTCAACTTTATTTGTCATATCGGATATAATCCACCTGCAGGGTTTATATGACAATCCTTATGAGCTCCTTAAGGGGACATCATCAACCCGACGTATCGGGACATGGATTCCTTTTATAATCAACAGCCCATCATACATACAATGTTATTACCCAATTTATAGAGGTTGTTGACCCATAATGAATCTCACTCTTTTATAAGTCAAAGTAATGCACACTACATATACATGTCTGTTATTATATCTGGATTAAGAGCACAAGCATCCATAATAACAGAGGTGTCTGTTCCCTTATGTAGTCAGTACAAAGGAAACAACCTCAAGTGGTCCTGTTCAATACACACAAAGTTTACTAGTGTAAACCTATAGTCAATATAGCATAATAACATATTACACTACAACATTTCCAATAGATTGTACAAGTCCATCTAGGTTGTGAACCGTTTATATATTCCATAGGAAATTGATAATATGATATTCTGTGTGATACCACACACCATATTATCTACAATATAGAGTATCAGACACTTGCATCAACACTTGCAACAAATATAATATGCAAACATTGTCCATATGATTTTCATTCAAAATTTAAGGAAATAAAGTTAATAAAAAAGTGATGCTTTTAGTACATAACCAGCAACAAAGTACTACTAGCTGATGCCCAAGGTCCACATCCACTTTGTCTTATTTATTAAGCTCCTCTTTAGTGTACATTGGCATTCCCTCTGACCTTCATCAAAACCTAGTGAACAAAATTAGGTCGTCAGTACGACGAGCAAACCCGCGGTCAAGGAATAAGGAAGGTAGAGTAAGATGATAAAATTATCGAAATTGAACTCGAGGAAAGGATAATTTTAAAAGTAGCTTTACTAAATAAGAATTTTCTTATAATATTAGCATATTTTTCCAAAAGAATTCAGGTGTCAGGTATAAGTGTGTAAACTGAGACAAATCTTGTATACAAGTGCAATATTTAGAGAAACACTTCTGGATCACACAACTTCTATTTTCTTGGCAATAATCTTGTTTACCCGGGATTAGGTTTATAATTAATGGGCGGTGCTTAGATTTATTCGTCCCATTAGTATCAGGAATCACATAATGATGTGATATAATCAGGATAACACATGAGTTGTTTTTCGAGTTATCGGAGTCAAGTGTTATAACAATTGTTGTATGACTTAATTTTTTTTAAGAATATCGAAACCATACTACTTTGGACATTACAGGGCCGAATTCGTGAATTCAGAATCCAATGGAAAATAGGAAACAGGAAAGTGAGCTAAGCCTCACATCGGACATCGTATGGCCGTACGAATGCCGATAACAGGAACTGATCAGTTTTTAAAATATAATATTGTAATAGTTCGAAGGTGTGATCCAAAGGTTTCTCTCACATCCCGATACAATTTTAACTTACAATATAATCTAGGTTATTGATTAACCTTGATTTGTATCTCGTTCATCATGTAATAGGAAAACACATATTAAACGAAAAATGGATAAGCATGTAATTCCGTCTCAGCAATAAAATGTTAAACTAAAATTTGTGTGCCTAAGGCAATACTTCCAAGGATTTCAGGATCAGAATTGTATTAGGAATTTAATAGGAATATTAAGAAATAGGTTTCAATTACTTCAACTTCCAAAAATTGGCTTATTTCAGGGTCAGAATTGTATTAGAAATTTAATAAGAATATTAGGAAATAGGTTTCAATTATTTCAACTTCCAAAAATGGCTAACTCTGGAATTTATTAAAAATTTCGACAAAATATCCTTTGTATTTTGGAGCCCAAATTTTTTTACAACAATATAAAATACACCCAGAGCAACCCTCCGTAGAATTCTCGGGTACGCCAACCCCTTCGGTGGAGCAATTCTCAACACCGAAAATCACACGCAATATATATTTATAAAGCAAAAATTGCATAACAAGAATCTTCTTACCAATGGTACACTTTACTTTAGCAATTAGCTATATTAGCAAATTAGCATTGATTCGGATTTGCTACACAAGTTCAAAAAACTCAAAGCAAGTTAGAGATCACAATTTCACAAAATACTATTGACACAACTACACAAGAATAAAGAGTACATTTAATAGATTTTGTGTATATCAAATATCTTGTTGTTGTTTTTTTTATGATAGTGATTATCTATATATAAAGAAATTCCTTAATTGAGAATATGTACTTCCAAACTTAGATATACTTGCTATAATTTTTTTTTTGAAATTTCATAATCTGACAATTCAGAAGTACTAGAAACTTGATGCTATCTTAGTAATTGAACCGATTTACTTTTATTACAAAATTAGAGTCAATATTCAGCGTATATGATGAATTGTAAGTAAATTAGGTTAAATACATCAAAATATCAATTTTGGACCGATACACTTAAGCCTACCCTTTACTATGAATTACCTAACCAATTTATGTTAGAATTCAATTCCCCAAATGGATATAGAAATATTACAATTCATGCTAGTGCTTAGTTTACATTTTTAACCCACAACTTTTGGATTTTCGAGTTCAAAAGTGATCCGATCCGGTCCATTCTCCTAATATTAAAATTTCTTCCTGATAATTCCATAAATTTCCATTTCTAGGGACTTATACTTATGTAAATGGCTATAGCAAATCCTAAATAATAATTAATTCCCTAATCTCGAGGCCCAAATCCGAGTCTCACATAATATTTTCATATCCAAAATTCATCCTACTCCTACACAAATATCTTTTGTCCAAAATCTATATTCAAGTCGGACAATGACATTTATTTTAGGCTCAATTCCTTCTTCTTTCTTTTTTCGGGACTACATAGCAATATTTTCTATTTCTGTTATGAAATGGAAACACAAATTTCAAGGTAGAGTTTCAAATGAGGTTAAACTCTAAGTTTTACATACCCAAGTCTGTTAAATGCTATACATATAATTAAATATATATACATATATATATTCGATATAAACATCACAAAATTTTGATACCGCCTAATACCAAAATATATGTATGGTGTTCTAGTTCTGTGTCGAAGTACTCAAAATCTTACCAATATGCTTGTCCGTGTTATAATTTAAAATATAACCATTTCGACATGTCCAAATCGTACCCGGCTTGTGTGTCCAAACAATTATTCCTAATAAACCGTTTCGACATGTATAACACCCAGTTTTCCAGATGAGGATAATTTTGAAATTTTGTAATTATAATTATTATTTATTGATATTTACTTCATATTATGATTTTGGTAATTTTTAATCATTTTTAAACTATTTAAAATCATGACTTGTGATTTGGTGTTTTGCTAGTGTAACCCTAGAGATAAGTGACCTAGACCCTAGCCATGTGATTAGGGTATTTCATTTGTCATTTTTAGCTTGAGGGTATTTTTGTCATTTTTGGGTTTATTTGATTTTAATATTATTTATTTGAATTTATGGAAATTTTTAGGATTTAGTTTGGAATTATTTGAATGATGGTTGACTAGGTTGACTTTGACTAGCATTGACTTTGGTAGACTAACCTAGAAGCTAACCCTAGTTGTGTTTAGACTTGGTTAGGTCATGTAACCCTAGTTAGACTAGAGTTAACCCATGGTTAGTCATTAGACTCAAGTTAACCATAGAATAGATAAGTCATAAGCCATGACTTATGGTTTGAAACCATTAATTAGCAACTTAGCCCATAGAGGCCCAAGCCCAACCCATTAGCTAACCCTAACCCTGATTCAATGGCCGGCCACCTACATTGGAAATCCCACTCTATAAATACTCTCTTCCTTTAGGGCTAGCCTCTTTAGGAAAGTTCATTTGGAAAGAGAGGTATTTTTCCAACTTCATTAATTCATATAAAATCTATTTTATTTCCTTTTTTCCTCAAACAAATTGCAATAGGTTCTAAATTAGGTATCCTTGCTGTTTGTGTATTTTATTCTCAGTTTGTTAGTAATTTGGTGATGTTTGGGGAGCAAGGAGACACCCCCTCTTTGGAGCTTTCTTTGGTTTTTGACACCTATAGGTAATTCCTCTAAATCTCATTAAAATTACTGTTATTATTGTATATGGACCTAGATCTTGGTGTCCCCTAACTAACCCTAGATTTCTGTAGGATTTTGTGTCTATTTCGTGTCCTAAATGGACACGAATCAGTCCTCTAGTGTAGGTGTTTGATTAAATGTCCCTAAGGATTGAATATTGCTATTTTCGAAATGTTTTTGCATAGGAATGTAGATCTATGTGTGGCTTATGGATTTCCATGTGACTGAGTTTAGACTAGTGTCGTGTCGTGTCGTGTCGGTTTGGACACGTGAACACGCACGATTCAGCCCGTACACACTGTCCTGCTACTCGGGGTGGATTTCTCCACGGACACGGCGACTTGACACGAACCACTTGACACGTGGCTAGGGGCATTGACTGACACCACGTGTGTCAAGTCTCATGTGTCCCCGTGTCGTGTCGAGCGAGCACGAGCTCGTACACTAATTCTGTACTGCACGCGTACAGTGGGTTTTCGGCCACTGATACGGCTTGATAAGTCTGGACACGACACCTGTGGACACGAATCAGGGTGACACGAACCTAGGTGGACACTAGGCGAACTATCCTGTACAGGGACACGACCCAATTCATGTCGTGTCGGGTGCACGACACGCGTGCACACACGCACGAGGCGGCACTGCTGTGCAGTGTCCAGTTGTGTTGCCTTGGGTTTAATTGAATGTGGACACGCCTGTGTCGTGTGTGGTGGACACAAATTGGACCCTAAGACACATGCACAAGTTATATTTGCATTATCAACCATTACATTTACATCTTAGCATGTTTTAACCCATCAAATCACATTTACCCTAAAATCCTGATACCAGTTTACATTTCAGAATTTTTTCCAGTTTTTAAATCGAACTTGGTTGATTTATTAACCCATTTAAATGTTATTAATCACTGTTTAGTCCCTAATGTTGTTCTTCTACATGTTTCCTAGCTATATGTCAATTTTGGAGATGTTTGGTTGAGTTTTTGGGTTTCGAATTGGAATTAGAAGTATTGGGCTGAAAACTGTTTTGAAGTTGAGCATTGAGTTGATTTTAAATCCAAAACTGAGTTCTTTGTGTATTGAATGTGGGTTGTCTTGTGAAAACCAAGTTTTCCTTTATGTTAATCCTGTGTTTTAGTTATAGGTAAACTGTCATTTGGGGTTCTGTCAAATCCAGGAAACTGAATTGGGTTCCTTTCCTAAATTTCTGAAAACTGAACCCTATGTTGTTTCCTCTTGCACACTCACACATATGTTGACACCCTCTCACTCTTCACACACACTTCACTGTTTTTCCTGTGCAATACATACACACAGTTACTCATACACACACACATTTCCTGTTTTTCACCCTTTATTGATACACACCTACACACACACACTAAACTGTCCAGATTTGGACTGACCCTTAGTCCTCTCACACACATTGCACACTCACTCTTTATCACACACTTGTCACTCTCCCTTTACCTCACTCTTTCTAACTCTCTATCTTTCTATCTTCCTGTATATATATATATATATATATATATATATATATATATATATATATATATATATATATATATATATATATAAAAAAAAAAATATATATATATATATATATATATATATATAATGTATATAAATATGTATGTGTATCTAATATATAAAGTATATTATGTATATATGTATGTATCATATATATTATAATATGTGTGTGCACTATTATATATATATATATATATATATATTATATATGTAAGTATGGTATACATATAGGTAGGCTATGTGTATATATATGTATGTATTATGTGATTTCCATGTGTAGGCCTAGATGCAATATAGGTTGTGTGATGTTGGTTTTGACTTTGTGTTGTATAGGTTGTATGGACTTGATATACTTGCATAGGCTAGTTTAGCCTTGTTTAGACTAGTATAGACTTGTTTAGACCTAGAATGACTTGTTTGACCTAATTTAGACTTATTGGACCTAGTTTGACCATAGTTGACCTAGTTTGACTTCTAGGGTTGACCAGAGTTGACCAAGAGTTGACTTTGAGCTAGATTGACCTAGATTCATGTAGAATGCATTGTAGCGCATCTTATTACCATTATGGACATGTTATGACTTGTGCTGTTCTAAATAGGAGCCAGACACCACTCCTGAGACGATACTCTCATCTTGGATACTCAGATACCAGGTGAGTACATTCTCTGATCATTTCATATCCTGTTTAGAATTATTTTCTGCTTTAAATTACTTTACTTGATACTGTCATGTTGGTCACACGGATTAGTACTATATGGATCCCTTCTTGAGATGTTATCCTTCAGGAACATCGGATATTACATGTTCTGTGCGTTTCACTTACATTGTGTATCACTATGCTTCATAGTTCATTAATCACTTGTGACATGTACTCTCATGATCACAGAGTCTCCTTGAATCTCCCATTTATGGGCATTCCTAGAATCACCCATTTATGGGCATACCATGTATCACCCCTTGTGGGCCATTGTATGGAATCATAACATAACTTGGCTGAATCCTTGTGTATTGATTGGGGGTACGGGGGAGTAGAAGTAGACATGTGAATAATATCCAAGTAGTGTAGCATCAGAATCTTTCCGTAGTGTAGCATCAAAATCTTCTATGCCATTCACATGTTTATATTGTACTCTGACTCACTAGCCATTGTTATTTCTTTACTTATAGTAGATATTTCTATTACAGTTCTCTTCCTGTTTACATCCTGTACTTTCTTCCAGTTCATGTATCTTACTTTACTACATGATTATATTTTCTAACCTGCTATGATCTGTTGAGATGTATTGTGCTCGCTCCTGTCCTGACTGGACCTGTTGAAAATATTACAGAGGACGAGGAGGAGGCCTGTGTGGATACCTTCTACGGGGCAGCCCTAGACGACACTTGTGAGCTGGACTCTCAGGAGGACCCAGCTCTAGCTGATGACTTTACCCCTACTGCCTAGACTAGCTTAGTTAGGCTTTATCTTACTTATGTTGTCTTGAGACTAGTTTAGTTAGGCTTTATTTCTGTCTTTGAGATCTGGGTTGTATATATTCTTTCATATTCAGTAGTTGAGACTTGTATTTCTGGATATTTGCTGAGATGTTGTCTTAGACACTTAGACTCTTTTGATCATCTATATTTTCTTTGAGTTCTATATCATATCGTGCTTCATCTTCCTTAGTTGTGATTGAGTTTACATTCTGCTATGTCACCCCCATTCGGGGAGTATAAACTGCTTAGCATTATATTGTTAGATGTTGTGACCTAGGACAATGTTCTACCGCCGACACTGCGGCGTAGGCTGGACGTACCGACGTCTCGTGCCCTTACTCTAGGGTGCGGATCGTGACACATTTTTTAGTGGTGGCCCATGCAGGTCGAGATTCACGTTAGTTCGATTTCGTAGTAGCGCAACGACTTAGTTGTACTACTACGAGCCTGCTATAGGATATAGAAATTAAGATCTTAGGATGAGAGGATACTCAATCACTGTTAGGATTCCTTGAGAGATTCCTGGGATGACCCTTGATAATCTCATTTTGAACTCTGATTTAAACTCCCTTTCCCTTATTTTGATTCACCCTTTCCTTGGTTTGAATTTGATTTTGGTGGATTCATTGTAGAACCTTGAATCCTGGTATTAGTTGATGATTTTGATAAAATTCTGTAGTTGTTGATTTTAATTATGTATTAATATTTTTAAATTCAAGGCACTCAATCACACTTAGGATTCTTTGAGAGATCCCTGAGAAACTTATTTTTGATATTCAATTGGAATTCCTTTTTTCTCTTGTTTGGATTCACCCTCATTTCTTGCTATTGAATTTGAGCTTGATGGGTTCATCTCGTTTGAACAGATGAGAAAGAAGAGATCTTCATTATTCCTTCTTGCCATTATTTTCTTGTATTCTTATTTTCTTCTTATCTTAAACTCTGTCTAATTACACCAATCACCCATATCTTATCATCCCTACTAGATGTACCTCGAAACCTTTGAATCTTCATATCTTCTGCCTGGAAAAGACTGAAGAAGTGCCGTGAATCCTGTAGCTCGGAGGAGACATAACTGATTATTATATGATGATCTAGAGGAAATCAAAATGTGGAGTGTTCAATATTGAAACCTTGAGATAGAAATGTGGTAAAGGTCTCGAATAGAATCAAGAGATGTATACTACCAATCTGGAAACAATCACACTTAGGGAGATTTTGGGGTTTTGAGATAGTTTATTGGTGTATTCAAACTGATGAGGATATTCAAGGTCAACCTAGATTTGAGAACCTCGAAACTCTGGTTATTGATTCTTGGGAAGTTTTACCCTAAGGCTATGTAGAAGGTTAGTAATGGAAAAGAGAAATTAATTGCATTCAATAAGGATATTGAACAAGATATTGCAAGGAAATGACTAGGGATAGAGGGAACATAAAGTTATAGAAATTTAGAGAATGTTGTGGAAATATTTTTTTTAGGAGAATAATATTCAAAGGTGTATGTCGAAGAAAATACGGAAGTTGATTTTATGATGGAGGATAAGTTTTGTAAGGCCGAAAGGTATTTAAATTAAATAACACGAGGAGGACCATTTGAACAAGTTCAAGGAATTCGTAAACGGGATTTAGAGCTTTCGGGCCAAATTAAGACAAGGTGAAAGAATTTGGAAATTTAAATAAATGGTTAATGTTGATTACTAAATATGAAGGCTATGCTTCATGAGTAATGTTTGGAAATTAAAAATTGCCTACGGTAGTCAGGGAAAAGGCTTAGGTAAAGGTTAAATTTTTATATGGAGACTGGTGAGGTAAGGATACGATTGGCAAGTTATGACCAGATGAACTTAAGGGTATCAGAAACAGATGATTAACTTGATCTTCCTTATCTTGTGCATTTATTTACTACCTCTTGAACCCCCACTTTCTATTTGAGATCCTTTGACGTTCTTTATCGTGACGACATTCGGAATGTAATACTAGCTGTTACCCTCCAACAAATCTTATATAAAAGACCTAGACGAACTCACCTTCGTGTAGGTATATCATGTCCCACTAAAACCCGTCTCCTTGTACTCTATTCTTTTGATATGATTTTCTGGTCAAATGGCTAAACTATAACCTCTACCATGATACTGAATTATTCCTGATTTCAATTAGAGATCCAGCCTTGACTCAATTCCTTCGACCCGACATGTGATGATGTTCTGCTTGATTCCTTAAATGCTTAACCTTGTACCTTATCTTGATTGCTTGACCCATTTAGTTAAGAATCTGGACTATGTATCTTCGTTTATCACTACCACCCTTACTTATATCTTATGCTGCTAATTGTAATGCCCCGCTCAGTACGGTGCATTACGATGAGTCGTTGACTCGAAGAGTTGCGTTGACCCGATGAGGTATCGATGCGAATCGATGCAAGAGTTACGTTGGCCAAAGGTAAGATTTGAGTCGATTGTCTATGAATCGAATCGATATAAAAGATAAGTCCCGTTGAGCAAGTGCTGATTTTAGTTGATCTGGTGTGCAGGCTATGCTTTTACGCTGGACGATAAGAGGTCAGCATTTTACCTTATGCAATGAAGTATCCGCGAAACCAAATCGTGGCCTTGCAACGGATTGTGGCATGGACGCGATAGGCCAAATCAACCGAGTAGTTCAAAGGAATGGCTAAGTCCGAGAGTTAGCTATGCGACCAAGTTATGGAAGTGAGCCGCTTCAACTCAGTAAAACGACAAGGCGTATCGACTTAAGGTGGGCGTGTTCTTGACTCTCTCCCTATTCCTTCACGTCTAATAAAATATATCATTGTATACGTAAGATGTTATCGAGTTAGCGAGCGTGGCTCGTCAACGAAAGGTCCAAGTATGTGTTGAACACTAAGGTAGAACATTGAACATCAAACAATTGAAGCGACGTGCATCAAGTGTTTGAGTCGCGGTAGGGCAATGATGGTAGAACATTGAAAGAAAATATCGAGATGTGCATCACGTGCACGCCTTCGAGAACATTGAACACTAGGCGTAGAACATTAATTACGGCGCTGAGCGTGCCCTCGGGCACTTATGCTACGAAAAGACTAAGTAACTACAGAACTAGGCTATGAGAATGACTTACGAATGATACGCATTGAATATGAGTATGAGATGACTAAGCCATTGGGCGTCGTGCATCAATATGGATGTGTTGGAACATAACGCCGACGGAGCTCCCCATATGGATGGTGGATTATGTTTATGAGACGCGAATAAGTTTATGGTGCGGGACTATGTTTATGGAACACGAGATTGGTTGGACGATATGACTTGTATGCTATGGTACGTATTGCATGGTCAATGGACTCGGATGGCTCGTGCACGGGTGCAGCTTCCCTCGGACGGTTACGACCGGGACACCGGGACCGTTCGGCCTAGAAGGGAATTATGTGTGGTATTTATGGTGCACATAATTCGGACGAATTGTGACCGTCCAGTACTATGATAAGCTATGATATCCGTAAGTTTGGGATCCTTTGGATACTGGGCTAGCAACCCGTATCGAAGTGATCGTAGGCTTACACATAAGAGATGCCAAGTCCATTACGGTGCGAAACACCGTGACCTTCATATAGATAGGGCCGATGGGCTGAGATGAGAGTTGGGTGCAGGTGCAGGGCTGGCCACCCTTATGCATATGTTTACGGTTATGATTGGTTGGTTGCGCGAATCGTATGATTTCTTATGTATTCTAACCATGGCAGGCTAGGCAAGAGGAATGGAGATGAGCACGAAACACTATGTTATGTTCTGGCTAACTGTATCTACTGCAGGAACATGGTATAGGACACATTTATGATAAGTTGCTATATATGAAGATTGCCATAAAACTGATCCTATGCCTAAGTAAAAAGATCACCAATAATGATGTATGATTCACTAAAGATATTTAGTGTTTGGTTTGGGTGCGAGCGGGTTTTTATCAGTACGAAGCGAGGACGAAAGCACTAATCCCCCACTAGTTTGTGTGCAGGTTTGGATTATGATCAGCACGGGGCAGAGCTTGGCTTGGACATGCTGAGGCATGGAGTCCTTGGCGTTCAAGAGAAGGTACCGTATAGGCGTTCGGACTTACGACATGGAGATGTTCGGCCGAAGACTACTTGGTGGCTATAAAGAGGCATAATGTATGGAACAATATAATCCTTTGTGAGCTAGAGAGATCATGAGCGTTGTAGCCAATTGGCATATATGTTGGGCTATTCAGAGCCTTTGTAATCTTCAGTTCATTATGAATAAAAGAGATTCTTGTGTTATACTTTGTTTCCTCCCGCTGTATATGTTACAAATTTGAGATAATTACTATGTGAACCGTTCTTGCCTTGCACGAGCGCAACTCCAGCCTCGTGCGGCATCACGCTCCAGCAAGGACGATGATTCGAGTAAAATCTAGCGAGGATGAACGATTTCCCGGATCGGGGTGTGACAAGTTGGTATCAGAGCGGTTCCATCCTTTGGACCGTGCGTGAATCTCTTTGACCCTCAGTTGCTTCGCTATCGAATTCAGTTGACTCTAAGCTGTTTCCGCAACCGCATGGCTCATAGATCTGCTTGACGCTACATTGGATGTTCCATACAATAAGTCTATATTAAGTGCGTACGTCTGCCACAAGTATGTCGTGACTATCGCGCTATCTCCGGGTGCCATCGGAGAATGTTGGCTGCACAAAGTGCAACGGGTTATGAGTTTATGATTTTCCGAAGTGCAAGAAAGTTGTGAGTCGTTGATTGCACGAAGTGCAACGAATATGGTGATGTTGGTTGCATGAAGTGCAATGATATATATGTTGTCGATCGCACAAAGTGCGAGTAGTTATGTGTTGTCGGTCGCACGAAGTGCGAGGAGTTATGTATTGTTGGTCGCACGAAGTGCGAGAAGATATGTGTTGTTGGTTGCACTAAGTGCAACGGGTCGATATGTGAGGCGATGCGTGTTATGTTGCTATGAGAACGGTTATGTGTTGTTGTTTGCATGGAGTGCAGCAAGTCGTGGATCGTTCGTTGCATCAGTGCAACGAGTCGATATGGTAAGATGCGTGTTGTATGGCTATGCGGATGGATAGCGATATGTTGCACGAGATTGAGTAAAGACCTTAAGTATCGAGAGTGAGTTGTTGTACGAGTTGCAACAAGAGAGATTGGAAGATCGTGGATGCGATAATAACGAGTTGAGATGGTCGCTAAGTCGAGTTTGAGTAGGCGAACGTGTATGTTGGCCATATTTCGTGTTGAGCTTTGAATAAGCGAATGTTGCGGGTGTGATCGAGACGATCGCCATGGTACGGTTAGATTGAATGTGTGTCAACTTAAGTGAACGATGGTGCATGTTGGCCTAGTTGTCGTGCCAACTCGAGTAAGCAAACGCTAGAGCTGGGATCAAAAAGATCGCCATACGGGATAGTTGATTTAGGAATAGATGTCGGACCCATGCGGAATACGATGTCTAGTAAAGACTTGATTTCGAGTGGTATATGCAATACCAATTATGCGATCAGTATAGCGAAGTATTTTATCGATAAAGATAGGCTCGATCCTGAGTGGTATATGGGATACCACTTAGCGATATCTATGTTAAGCCGGTTGGTGACTTGCGATAGACTTCGTCGAGACGATTATGTTGTTACGATAGGTTTGTCCGCAACAGACGGAGTAATACCGAGACTTGAGTGGGAATGACTTGAGAGAAGTCGATGCAAGTATGCTTCGATGAATTGAGTTGAACGATTATGTGCGAACTCATACCCATGGATGATACGTCGGACGAGGATTCGTTAAGTGTAAGTCGAACGATAGGCCGAGCATAGCGAAGGAATGTTACGTTGAGGAAATATTTGACTTGGTCGAAATTGAGTTAAGTCGGTGCGAAACTATTTAGCGCGACGAGTCGGTAGCACGATTTGGAATTGCGAGTTAGGGATATGAGAATAAATATGTGAATTGGAAATTGTGCCGCGATTATGGTAGTTATAACGGAATGAATCTTGGTGTGTGCAAGACTTGATTCGTATTCGAGTTCGAATAATGGCAGTGATTGCAACGAATTAGAGCTTATGCGAGACGAAGATGTTCAAGTTATGCATATCGGCGATGGTATTGAGGCAAATCAAAGACGATATGTAATAACTCGAGGATACTATGATCGAATGAACAAAAATTATGTTGAGCATTGTTGTTGGATGAATGAGATGCAGGTTAAGTAGATGTCGATTTGGATGACGATGGTAGGAATGCTTCGGAGAATTTGAAAGTCGATGGATGTTACTCGGAAGAAACGAAAGTGCTTGATTGTTTCATGGATAACCACTATGTTGACATTCTTGTCTTATGCGAGTGCAACTCTAGCATCGCACATACGTCATGCCAAATTAGGACGATCATTCCGCGTGAGCGCGGACATGGTGATTCATGTCGCGGAGATGGTCAAACTCGGAAAATCAGGACGTGGCACTTTGTATCTTTCGACTTGTGGTTTAATATGAAGGTGAATTTGAGGATTGTGCGATAAGCCTAGAAGTGTGTCAGATATTGGCCGTGAGTGGATAGACTCGTACTGAGGCGAACAAATATTGCTCGATTGCAATATTGTTGACGGTAGTGCATGAGTGAATCGAATAGTAACGTCGGGAATTGATTTGGCTCCGCGATAGGATATAGCATGGTTCGTTGTAACTGTCCCTCGTTGATGATCTTCAATTATCGAGCGTAGTTTCGGGATAGATGACCCTAAAAGACTTGACCGCCAAATCAAATGAATGTTGAAGTCCCATAGGACGAACCAATGAAGTCGCATAAGAAAGTTCGTCGAGGATAAGGAATGATGTAGTGCATGTTGAGGATAAGTCTAAGCGAGTGAGTATCATGATTCAGAAGTTAGCGAGTATTAGAATCGATATGGTCAGAAAAGTTATGTTGGATCGAATAGATGTTGAGGAACGTACTTAGCGTAGTAAAAGACGGTAAGGCGATTGCAAGGATTCTGTAATGTACCAGAGCGACGGATAGTAGAACGACCCTAAGAGTTGTGTCGTAGATCGGTTTGGGTGACGGTTAGGCTATGTGTGTTTGGGCGCATCGTAAGAGACCTTAGGTCAGAAAGATTGTTGCCTTTGAGCATCGTAGACTCAAGTTAACCTTTTGTGTCGGAAGAGTACGAGCATAATGTCTGTATAAGTTACCTAGCGGGGGTAGCCACAGACGTAATGTATGGATAGAGCGAGAGAATGTGAATCACATATGGATAGTTGCATGCGAGACTTAGTACGGATTGTAGGCAAAAGAAATGGAGACATATGGACTTAGTCCATGTCGTTAAGGCCAAGTGTTATGAATGATTGGATGAAAGACTTGAATTATGCGAGAGATAGGAAACGGTTGGGCGAATAGGCGTTACGGGGAATTGTCGCGATCGGATGCGCAATGACTTGATGCAATGCGAGTGTTAGATGACCGGCGAGAAACTTATGAGATCGAAGTTATGGTTTGAATTAAGTTATGTGCAAGATGTTGGAAGATGATCGTATGTTATGGGAGGACACATACGAGAAGTATTTTGAGAATAGGCGCTAAGATTTGACTAAGTCGAGTACGGACTGAATGGTACTTGAGGATTAAGTTGAGCTTGTTAGTTGTCCCGATATCCTACAACTGAGCTTGGCTGAAATGCATATATTGGTGGGACGCCTAAAATATGTGTATCATCCAAACTAAGTTGTATGATTTCAACGATAGTAGCACGAGATCGTGAAACGATCTAGCGAGGCACTTGGACTAAGTGTTGGTTTCGGTTCGAGGACGAACCTAATTTTGAGTGGTATATTATGTAATGTCCCGCTCCGCACGGTGCATTACGATGAGTCGTTGACTCGAAGAGTTGCGTTGACCCGATGAGGTATCGATGCGAATCGATGCAAGAGTTACGTTGGCCAAAGGTAAGCTTTGAGTCGATTGTCTATGAATCGAATCGATATGAAAGATAAGTCCCGTTGAGCAAGTGCTGATTTTAGTTGATCTGGTGTGCAGGCTATGCTTTTACGCGGGACGATAAGAGGTCGGCATTTTGTCTTATGCAATGAAGTGTCCGCGAAACCAAATCGTGGCCTTGCAACAGATTGTGGCATGGACGCGATAGGCCAAATCAACCGAGTAGTTCAAAGGAATGGCTAAGTCCGAGAGTTAGCTATGCGACCAAGTTATGGAAGCGAGCCGCTTCAACTCAGTGAAACGACAAGGCGTATCGACTTAAGGTGGGCGGGTTCTTGACACTCTCTCCCTATTCCTTTACATCTAATAAAACATTGATGGAACTGGGGATTCCCAGGACCCTTCCTTTGGTGTGCGTATTGATCGATAGAAAGTAAAACAGATCTAGTACGTGTTCTAACCCTTCATAGGCGGAAACTAGGGTTCACGAATTATACCTGCGACGAAAAGGAGACAAGTAATTCCTGAGCGGACGACCCCAAGATCTTCTGCACGTATTCCTTCCTCGAGTTGGACGTCGTGTGGGCGACGATCTCCCAATCTTTTCTTCTCCTTGGCAGCCCGCTCTTTCTCTCCTTACGTGAATAACGAATTTAGAGAAAGTTTCAGATTTCTGATCAGTAATATGGCGGCCAGAGAATAGAGGATATATATAGGCTACTTCAGGGACCATGAGGAGAAATTAGGGTTAGGCCTCCTAACGGATCTGGATATCCCGTGTTCAGCCCGAACACACAATCCAGGCCCATTAACAATAGCTCGGTCCACTAATGAGCTATTGTTGTACTACCTCCCTAATACCAAATTATGTTTGTGGGCTCCTTTTATTATATGCTCGTTTGGCTCCCCATGTTAAGATATCGTATGTCCGTCGATCAAATTAAGTTACTGACAACTATATTGATTCGACATCTTTTATCCTTAAGTAGTACCGCTCAACTTTATTTGTCATGTCGGATATAATCCACCTGCAGGGTTTACATGACAATCCTTATGAGCTCCTTAAGGGGACATCATCAACCCGATGTATCGAGACATGGATTCCATTTATAATCAACAGCCCATCATACATACAATGTTATTATCCAATTCATAGAGGTTGTTGATCCATAATGAATCTCACTCTTTTATGAGTCAAAATAATGCACACTGCATATACATGTCCGTTATTATATCCGGATTAAGAGCACAAGCATCCATAATAACAGTGGTATTTGTTCTCTTATGTAGTCAGTACAAAGAGAACAACCTCAAGTGGTCCTGTTCAATACACACAAAGTATACTAGTGTAAACCTATAGTCAAGATAGACTAATACCAGATTACACTACAACCTTTCCAATAGATTATCCAAGTCCATCTAGGTTGTGAACTATTTATATACTCTATAGGGAATTGATAATATGATCTTCTGTGTGACACCACACACCATATTATCTACAATATAGAATATTAGACATTTGCATTAACACTTGCAATAAATACAATATGTAAACATTTGCCTTTATGATTCTCATTCAAAATTTAAGAAAATAAGGTTACTAAAAAAGTGATGCTTTTAGTATATAACCCTAACAATCTCCCACTTATATCTGGGTTAAGAGCATAAGCATCCATAATAACAGAGGTGTTTGTTCTCTTATGTAGTCAGTACAAAGAGAACAACCTCAAGTGGTCCTGTTCAATACACACAAAGTGTACTAGTGTAAACCTATAGTCAAGATAGACTAATACCAGATTACACTACAACCTTTCCAATAGATTGTCCAAGTCCATCTAGGTTGTGAACTATTTGTATACTCCATAGGAAACTGATAATATGATCTTCTGTGTGACACCACACACCATATTATCTATAATATAGAATATTAGACATTTGCATTAACACTTGCAACAAATACAATATGCAAACATTTGCCCATATGATTCTCATTCAAAATTTAAGAAAATAAGGTTACTAAAAAAGTGATGCTTTTAGTATATAACCCTAACAATCTTCCACTTATACTCAAAGCATTGCTTTTCAGTATACTGTTACAAATCTTCCACTTATACTTAAAGCCATGCTGCTACACATCTGACTCCCATTCCCTCAACATGACTATCAAAAGCCTTAGCTGGTAAGCTCTTTGTAAAAGGATCAGCTAGGTTGTCGGCTGATGCTATCTTGATCACAACAACTTTTCCTTTTTTTACGAAATCTCGTATCAGGTGGTACTTGCGCTCAATGTGTTTGCCAGTCTTATGGGCTCGTGGTTCCTTCGAGTTTGCAACTGCACCACTATTATCATAATAAAGTGTAATAGACTTAGGCAAACTAGGTACCACATCTAAGTCCAACAGAAAGTTTCTGAGCCAAACTGCTTCTTTGGCTGCCTCAGAGGCTGCCACATACTCGACTTCCATGGTGGAATCAGCAATACATTTTTGCTTGATACTCCTCCACACAATGGCTCCACCTCCCAAAGTAAACACATAACCTGAGGTAGATTTCCTGGAATCCCTATCTGACTGAAAATCTGAGTCCGTATATCCCAATGGAACTAAACTATCTGCCTGGTAAACTAGCATATACTCTTTAGTCCTTTTCAGGTACTTCAAAATATGCTTTACGGCAGTCCAGTGCTCTTATCCTGGGTTAGATTGATATCTGCTGACCATGCCTATGGCAAAGCAGATGTCTGGTCTCGTACACAGCATTGCATACATTAAGCTTCCTACTGCTGAAGCATAAGGAACTGCCTTCATGTTCTCTATCTCTTTAGGTGTCCTCGGACACTGCTCCTTTGATAGAGCAATTCCATGTCCAAAAGGTAAGAAACCTTTCTTAGAATTTTGCACACTAAAACGAGTTAGTACAGTATCGATATAGGAAGCTTGGGATAAGCCCAACATCCTTTTCTTGCGATCTCGTAGAACTTTGATCCCAAGGATGTGACCTACTTCTCCCAAGTCCTTCATATCAAACTGTTTGGATAACCATACCCTTACATCAGATAACACCTTCACATTGTTTCCAATGAGCAAGATGTCATCCACATAAAGTACTAGGAACACCACCACGTTTCTATCATATTTTTTGTATACACATGATTCATCCTGACATTGATCAAATCCATAGGATTTTATCACCTGATCAAAACATATGTTCCAAGATCTGGAAGCTTACTTAAGTCCATAAATGGACTTCTTGAGCTTACAAACAAGATGCTCCTGGCCCTTTTCAATAAACCCGTCTGGTTGCTTCATATAGATGTCTTCCTCAAGACTTCCATTAAGGAAAGCTGTCTTGACATCCATTTGCCAAATCTCATAATCGAGATGAGCTACAATAGATAAAAGAATTCGGATAGACTTAAGCTTGGCTACTGGAGAAAAGGTTTCCTCATAATCGATACCCTCTCTTTGAGTAAAACCTTTTGCTACAAGCCGAGCTTTAAAGGTTTCAATCTTATCGTCTGATCTTCTTTTTCTCTTATAGACCCACTTGCATCCAATGGCTTTTACACCAACGGGTGGTTCTACAAGCTCCCAGACCTGATTAGAATCCATAGATTCTATTTCAGATATCATTGCTTTTTGCCAAGACTCTGCATCTTTATCTTGGAGTGCTTTATTTTAGGTACAGGGATCATAATCTTGTTCCTCAGGGACGAAGTCTGACGACTCTCCCAAGAACATATATCTATCAGGTTGTATCACAACCCTTCCACTACGACGAGGCACTATCGGTTGTGGTGTAACATTTGTGACACGTTGTGTAGTTATTTGTGGTTCATCCTCTTGTACTGTTGGTACTGAAGTACTTGGTGTCTTACGTCTCAGTTCTTCTAGAACAACTCTACTTGTGGGTTTATGGTTCATCACATAGTCTTCCTCTAAGAATCGGGCATTGGTGCTAACAATGACCTTCTGATCCTTAGGACTATAAAATAAACCTCCTTTCGTTCCTCTTGGATAGCCTACAAATAAGCGTACTTCTGTACGAGATTCCAACTTATCTGCTTTCCCATTCAGCATATGTGCTGGACTACCCCAAATGCGAACATGTTTCAGACTAGGCTTACGCCCAATCCACAGCTCTGTGGGAGTAAGAGGTACTGACTTAGAAGGAACCAAGTTCAAAATATAAGCTGCAGTCTCTAAGGCATATCCCCAAAACGAATCTGGCAAATTCGAATAACTCATCATTGATCTAACCATCTCCATAAGAGTTCTATTCCTTCTTTCGGCTACACCATTCTGTTGGAGCATTCCAGGTGCAGTCAATTGGGATGAAATCCCAGCCTCTGATAAATAATCCCTAAACTCTCCAAAGAGGTACTCGCCACCACGATCTGATCGTAATGATTTGATACATTTTCCATGACGTTTCTCCGTTTCAGCCTTGTACTCTTTGAATTTCTCAAAACACTCAGACTTACGGCGCATCAAATAAATCTATCCATACCTTGAATAATCGTCAATAAATGTGACAAAATATTCAAAGCCACCTCTAGCTTGGATAGTCATGGGTCCACACAAATCAGAATGAACCAATTCCAACACATCTTTGGCCCTATATCCCTTTGCCGTAAAAGGCCTTTTGGTCATTTTACCTTCCAAGCAGGATTCACAGACTGGTAGTGCCTCCACTTCCAATGAACTCAAAGGTCCATCTTTAACCAGTCTTTGAATCCTTCTTAGGTTAATATGCCCCAATCGCAAGTGCCAAAGATATGTTTGGTTCATACAAGAAGGTTCTTTTCTCTTATTTAAGTTAGATGACATATTATTCATTTCCATAAGTTGCATTGTGGGCGAAATAGGATTAATGACATACAAATTATCAACCAATACACCAGAACAGATAAAATGTTTATTCTTTCTAATAACAATATTGTCATTAAAATAAACAGAATATCCATCCTTTACTAACATAGAAACAGAAACTAAATTCCTTCTAAGTGAAGGTGCATAAAGACAATCTCTCAATGTCAAAGACTTATTTCTACCAAAAGACAAAGTAACATCTCCTAATGCAATGACCGATACTTTTGTAGCATCACCTATGAACAAGCATATCTCTCCATCACTGAGCCGTCTGGTTTCCTGGAACCCCTGCAATGTATTGCAGACATGATTAGTGGCTCTTGTATCTATACACCAGGTGCCGGTAGATAACACCGCTAAACATGTTTCAACTACTAGTAAATGAGATATACCTTCTTTGTTCCCTTATTTGAGAAGTGGACAATCAGTCTTCCAATGTCCTGACCTTTTGTACTTGAAATATTTGCCTTTCGGCTTTTTCACCGCGTCTTGAGGTCCCATGCCATTCTTTGCTGAGTTTGCCTGTTTCTGAATATTATTCTTCTTCTTACCGCATTTTGGCTTAGAAGTAGAAGCCTTTTCAGAAACAAAAACATGACCACTCTGCCTAAAGAGAGATTCAGCATCTTGTTGCTCTTTTACAAGTTCTGCCAAACTATACAACCTTTTGTTCATGTTGTAATTAAGGCAAAAATTGTCAAAACTTTTAGGCAGAGTCCCGAGAATGATATCGACCTGGGATTCTCCATCGATTTCAGCTCCAAGGATCTCCATCTCATTCAGATGACCCATCATCTTGAGAACATGATCCCTTACTGGTGTACCCTCAGCCATTTTTGTATTCATCAAACATTTCATAGCAAACTGCCTAGCTGCTCTACTCTGATGTCCGAAGAGTTCCTTGAGGTTATACATCATGTCATAAGCAGTGGCCATGGCCTGATGCTGATGTTGCAGTACATTTGACATAGATGCCAGAATGTAACACCGCGCCATCTCATCTGCCTTTTTTCATTTCTTATAAGCCTCTTTGACCTCTTCATCAGAGTTAGCATCAGGCTTAGGTGGGCATTCCTCAACAAGTACATATTTGTACTCCTCAGCAGTCAGAACAATATCCAAATTACGTTTCCAGTCAATATAATTAGGTCCAGTAAGTTTATTTTCTTTAAGAATCACCATAAGTGGACTGAAAGAACCCATTTTTGAAATCCTGAGAATTACATAAATAAAATTATGTAGGGCAAAAAAAACTTTTTGAATTAACTAAATATTGATTTCCTCAAAACAATAATAAGAAATTCACCAACACCTTGAACACCATGAATTTAGCATGCCACGATAGTGTTGACGTATACAAATTCAACTTTGTTCAAGTAGGTTTTTCTTATTAATTTTACTATCATGTCAACATAACTTTATGACAAATAAAATTAATATGCTGGTCTTGCTCTGGTCATACAAATAATAGCAGTGATTCCGATGGGGAGGATACCATTATTTGTATCTAAGTGTATACCATTACTTAATACTAAGTCCATTACCTTGTAATGAGTTCCTTCAGATGGAGAAGTGAACACATACTAGGTAACTTTCTACAATTATCCCTAAGAAAGTTTGTACCGGTGATCCATAATTATACTCATCCGATATGGAGGAAAGTACTATAGCCAACACGCAAGTATAATTACATCACCTACAAACCAGTAATGGAGACCATAGGATTTAAACTAAATAAATATACTCTCCCACTTAGTTATTTAACAATGAGGGTTTTTCTACTAGTTGATATTATGTCCATGTTGTCCATCATTAATGTAGGCTTGGTTTTTCAAAAAAAAACAACCACACAATAATAAATATGCATAATCAGAAAAAACAAAATGACAAAAATAAGAGAAAATATCCAACTATTATGGTCATCTTTGTTGCTCCGTCCTCAACTATCCGAATCCAAAATCTGGCGCTGCGCAGATCTATTCGGGGTTCGACCTGCCCGGTCAGATCTATTCCTTTATCGAAAATCATCTGTCTGCCTCTGGATTGCTTAAAACCAACATCTCGTCTGACGTCAGAAACAGCCACCACCACCATCACGATTGATCAAAAATAATTATAATTACATTAATCCTATGCCTTCCGAAGGAGTTCACACATAATCTAGATTGCAAAATTAAAATAATAAGCACGATCAACCCTCGTGATTTTAATTACATCCACAGCAACAACAACATCCACGACATGTCTGTGGTTTAAACAACACAATCAAAAACATGTATTGGACCATAATAGTTGGATCTAAGATGCCTGCAAAATCGAGTTAGAACATATCTACATCTACCGACTATTATACAGCGCAGGTTTTATTGGACAACATGGACGTATCAATCAATACGTAGATCCAAAGTAGCTCTGATACCAATTGATGGAACTGGAGATTCCCAGGACCCTTCCTTTGGTGTACGTATTGATCGATAGAAAGTAAAACAGATCGAGTACGTGTTCTAACCCTTCATAGGCAGAAACTAGGGTTATACCTGCGATGGAAAGGAGACAAGTAATTCCTGAGCGGACGACCCCAAGATCTTCTGCACGTATTCCTTCCTCGAGTTGGACGTCGTGTGGGCGACGATCTCCCAACCTTTTCTTCTCCTTGGCAGCCCTCTCTTTCTCTCCTTACGTGAATAACGAATTTAGAGAAAGTTTCAGATTTCTGATCAGTAATATGGCGGCCAGAGAATAGAGGATATATATAGGCTACGTCAGGGACCATGAGGAGAAATTAGGGTTAGGCCTCCTAACGGATCTGGATATCCCGTGTTCAGCCCGAACACACAATCCAGGCCCATTAACAATAGCTCGGTCCACTAATGAGCTATTGTTGTACTACCTCCCTAATCCCAAATTATGTTTGTGGGCTCCTTTTATTATATGCTCGTTTGGCTCCCCATGTTAAGATATCGTATGTCCATCGATCAAATTAAGTTACTGACAACTATATTGATTCGACATCTTTTATCCTTAAGTAGTACCGCTCAACTTTATTTGTCATGTCGGATATAATCCACCTGCAGGGTTTATATGACAATCCTTATGAGCTCCTTAAGGGGACATCATCAACCCGATGTATCGGGACATGGATTCCATTTATAATCAACAGCCCATCATACATACAATATTATTACCCAATTCATAGAGGTTGTTGATCCATAATGAATCTCACTCTTTTATGAGTCAAAATAATGCAAACTACATATACATGTCCGTTATTATATCCGGGTTAAGAGCACAAGCATCCATAATAACAGAGATGTTTGTTCTCTTATGTAGTCAGTACAAAGAGAACAACCTCAAGTGGTCCTGTTCAATACACACAAAGTGTACTAGTGTAAACCTATAGTCAAGATAGACTAATACCAGATTACACTACAACCTTTCCAATAGATTGTCCAAGTCCATCTAGGTTGTGAACTATTTATATACTCCATAGAGAACTGATAATATGATCTTCTGTGTGACACCAGATACCATATTATCTACAATATAGAATATTAGACATTTGTATTAACACTTGAACCAAATACAATATGCAAACATTTGTCCATATGATTCTCATTCAAAATTTAAGAAAATAAGGTTACTAAAAAAGTGATGCTTTTAGTATATAACCCTAACAAACATATCATTGTATGCGTAAGATGTTATCGAGTTAGCGAGCGTGGCTCGTCAACGAAAGGTCCAAGTATGTGTTGAACACTAAGGTAGAACATTGAACATCGAACAATTGAAGCGACGTGCATCGAGTGTATGAGTCGCGGTAGGACAATGATGATAGAACATTGAAAGAAAATATCGAGATGTGCATCACGTGTACGCCTCCGAGAATATTGAACACTAGGCGTAGAACATTGATTACGGCGCTGAGCGTGCCCTCGGGCACTTATGCTACGAAAAGACTAAGTAACTACGAAACTAAGCTATGAGAATGACTTACGAATGGTACGCGTTGAATATGAGTATGAGATGACTAAGCCATTGGGCGTCGTGCATCAATATGGATGTATTGGGGCATAACACCGACGGAGCTCCCCATATGGATGGTGGATTATGTTTATGAGACACGAATATGTTTATGGTGCGGGACTATGTTTATGGAACACGAGATTGGTTGAACGATATGACTTGTATGCTATGGTACGTATTGCATGGTCAATGGACTCGGATGGCCCGTGCACGGGTGCGGCTTCCCTTGGACGGTTACGACCGGGGCACCGGGACCTTCGGCCTAGGAGGGAATTATGTGTGGTATTTATGGTACACATCATTCGGACAGATTACGACCGTCTAGTACTGTGATAAGCTATGATATCCGTAAGTTTGGGATCCTTCGGATACTGGGCTAGCAACCCGTATCGAAGTGATCGTAGGCTTACAAATAAGAGATGCCAAGTCCATTACGGTACGAAACACCGTGACCTTCATATAGATAGGGCCGGTGGGCTAAGATGTGAGTTGGGTGCAGGTACAGGACCTGCCACCCTTATGCATATGTTTACAGTTATGATTGGTTGGTTGAGCGAATCGTATAATTTCTTATGTATTCTAACGTATTCTAACCATGGCAGGCTAGGCAAGAGGAATGGAGATGAGCACGAAATACTATGTTATGTTCATATTATGGCTAACTATATCTACTGCAGGAACACGGTATGGGACATATTTATGATAAGTTGCTATATATGAAGATTGCCATGAAACTGATCCTAAGGCTAAGTAGAAAGATCACCAATAATGATGCATGTTTCACTAAAGATATTTAGTATTTGGTTTGGGTGCGAGCGGGTCTTGATCAGTGCAAAGCGAGGACGAAAGAACTAATCCCCTACTAGTTTGTGTGTAGGTTTGGATTATGATCAGCACGGGGCAGAGCTTGGCTTGGACGTGCTGAGGCATGGAGTCCTTGGCGTTCAAGAGGAGCTACCGCATAGGCGTTCGGACTTGCGACATGGAGATGTTCGGCCGAAGACTACTTGGTGGCTATAAAGAGGCATAATGTATGGAACAATGTAATCCTTTGTGAGCTAGAGAGATCATGAGCGTTGTAGCCAATTGGCATATATGTTGGGCTATTCAGAGCCTTTGTAATCTTCAGTTCATTATGAATAAAAAAGATTCTTGTGTTATACTTTGTTTCCTCCCGCTGCATATGTTACGAATTTGAGATAATCACTATGTGAACCGTTATCTTGCCTTGCACGAGCACAACTCCAGGCTCGTGCGGCATCACGCCCCAGCGAGGACGATGATTCGGGTAAAATCTAGTGAGGACGAGCGATTTCCCGGATCGGGGCGTGACACTAATTATCCTTAGTTTTACAAGCTTATCATTTTCGAGCTTGATCATGACATATTTTATTGGGTGCGCACCCACTAACATATTGTCTAATCAGAACCGGCGTATGATGTCTGATCAACCTATTGCGTTTTGGTTCGCTTTTCATATTAATCTATGTGGATGGAGACATAGTTAAACTTGCCCTAGAATTCTTATCCGTAACAGCCTTGACAATTCTCCTTGGAATTATTTTTATCGCCTATGAGCCTCGTATTCGTATCTAGTAGAATTAAATTTAATCATGACCTGGATCTTCATCATTGGATGCTCGTGCTCATACTTGATTTCATTGATTCCCCATCTTGCCCAAATCTCAATTTATCCTGAAATTGATCAACTTTGATCTTGTCAAGACAAAAATCTATTTGTGACTTGTTGTGCCTAAATTTTCAATTTTTACCATTTTATGGAATAGTAACCTTTTAATAATTTCTCAGTTGTTGTTAATGACTAATTATTTTTATATAGGATGGTAGACAACCGTTACGACCTTGATGGTTGTTGTTCCCTTACCTTCCTAATTAGGACACCCTAGATTGCTTGTGTGTTGATACCATAGTACTGTTTTGACCTAGAATGACCAGTGCACCTAGGTGAGACTTCCAACTGCAACAGTATGCCCTGACCATGTATGCTATTCTTTCAAATTGTATGGTTTAGATAAAATTCTTAGGACCTTGATTGTCGAGAAATAGGATGTTACCCCCATTAGTATCAACTGTGGATATATATATAGGTTAGTCCTTAATGTGGAGAATGTGTGTTTATAAACCTGTAGCTTATGAGATTTATAGTATCAGCCCTGATAGGATTGGAAAGTTAAGAGCTAGCCTATTATAGAGTTTCTTTTTTTGCTAAATTCGGGTTGCCAACACTTAGGTAGCTAGCATAGGTAAAATCCTAAGAAGTTGACCAGCGGATGACCAAGTACTAGGATGTTGAGAAAATTGACTAGTGATTGACCCTTGACTATGTTTGAGCTAGAAGGGGGTGCGATCATCTTAATTTCGAGGACGAAATTTTTACAAGGTGGGTAGAATTGTAACACCCAGTTTTCCAGATGAGGGAAATTTTAAAATTTTGTAATTATAATTATTATTTATTGATATTTACTTCATATTATAATTTTGGTAATTTTTAATCATTTTTTAAACTATTTAAAATTATGACTTGTGATTTGGTGTTTTGCTAGTGTAACCCTAGAGATAAGTGACCTAGAGTCTAGCCATGTGATTAGGGTATTTCATTTATCATTTTTAGCTTGATGGTATTTTTGTTATTTTTGGGTTTATTTGATTTTAATATTATTTATTTGAATTTATGGAAATTTTTAGGATTTAGTTTGGAATTATTTGAATGATGGTTGACTAGGTTGACTTTGACTAGCATTGACTTTGGTAGACTAACCTAGAAGCTAACCCTAGTTGTGTTTGGACTTGGTTAGGTCATGTAACCCTAGTTAGACTAGAGTTAACCCATGGTTAGTCATTAGACTCAAGTTAACCATAGAATAGATAAGTCATAAGCCATGACTTATGGTTTGAAACCATTAATTAGCAACTTAGCCTATAGAGGCCCAAGCCCAACCCATTAGCTAACCCTAACCCTAATTCTATGGCCGGCCACCTACATTGGGAATCCCACTCTATAAATACTCTCTTCCTTTAGGGCTAGCCTCTTTAGGAAAGTTCATTTGGAAAGAGAGGTATTTTTCCAACTCATTAATTCATATAAAATCCATTTTATTTCCTTTTTCCCTCAAACAAATTGCAATAGGTTCTAAATTAGGTATCCTTGCTGTTTGTGTATTTTATTCTCAGTTTGTTAGCAATTTGGTGAAGTTTTGGGAGCAAGAAGACACCCCCTCTTTGGAGCTTTCTTTGGTTTTTGACACCTATAGGTAATTCCTCCAAATCTCATTGAAATTACTGTTATTATTGTATATTAACCTAGATCTAGGTGTCCCCTAACTAACCCTAGATTTTTGTAGGATTTCGTGTCCATTTCGTGTCCCAAATGGACACGTATCAGTCCTCTAGTGTAGGTGTTTGATTAAATGTCCCTAAGGATTGAATGTTGCTGTTTTCGAAATATTTTTGCATAGGAATGTAGATCTATGTGTGGCTTATGGATTTCCATGTGACTGAGTTTAGATTAGTGTCGTGTCGTGTCGGTTTGGACACGTGAACACGCACGATTCAGCCCGTACACTCTGTCCTGCTATTCGGGGTGGATTTCTCCACGGACACGGCGACTCGACACGAACCACTTGACATGTGGCTAGGGGCATTGACTGACACCACGTGTGTCAAGTCTCATGTGTCCCCGTGTCGTGTCGAGCGAGCACAAGCTCGTACACTATTTCTGTACTGCACGCGTACAGTGGGTTTTCGGCCACTGATACGGCTTGATAAGTCTGGACACGACACCTGTGGACACGAATCAGGGTGACATGAACCTAGGTGGACACTAGGCGAACTATCTTGTACAGGGACACGACCCAATTCATGTCGTGTCGGGTGCACGACACGCGTGCACACACGCACGAGGCGGCACTGCTGTGCAGTGTCCAGTTGTGTTGCCTTGGGTTTAATTGAATGTGGACACGCCTGTGTCGTGTGTGGTAGACACAAATTGGACCCTAAGACACGTGCACAAGTTATATTTGCATTATCAACCATTACATTTACATCTTAGCATGTTTTAACCCATCAAATCACATTTACCCTAAAATCCTGATACCCGTTTACATTTCAGAATTTTTTCCAGTTTTTAAATCGAACTTGGTTGATTTATTAACCCATTTAAATGTTATTAATCACTGTTTAGTCCCTAATGTTGTTCTTCTACATGTTTCCTAGCTATATGTCAATTTTGGAGATGTTTGGTTGAGTTTTTGGGTTTCGAATTGGAATTAGAAGTATTGGGCTGAAAACTGTTTTGAAGTTGAGCATTGAGTTGATTTTAAATCCAAAACTGAGTTCTTTTTGTATTGAATGTGGGTTGGCTTGTGAAAACCAAGTTTTTCTTTATTTTAAACCTGAGTTTTAGTTATAGGTAAACTGTTATTTGGGGTTCTGTCAAATCCAGGAAACTGAATTGGGTTCCTTTCCTAAATTTCTGAAAACTGAACCCTATGTTGTTTCCTCTTGCACACTCACACATATGTTGACACCCTCTCACTCTTCACACACACTTCACTATTTTTCCTGTGCAAAACATACACACAGTCACTCATACACACACACATTTCCTGTTTTTCACCCTTCATTGATACACACCTACATACACACACCTACACACACACACACACACACACACAAACACACACTAAAATATATATATATATATATATATATATATATATATATATATATATAATGTATATAAATATATAATGTATGTGTATCTAATATATAAAGTATATTATGTATATATGTATGTATCATATATATTATAATATGTGTGTGCACTATTATATATATATATATATTATATATGTAAGTATGGTATACATATAGGTAGCCTATTTGTATATATATATGTATGTATTATGTGATTTCCATGTGTAGGCCTAGATGCAATATAGGTTGTGTGATGTTGGTTTTGACTTTGTGTTGTATAGGTTGTATGGACTTGATATACTTGCATAGACTAGTTTAGCCTTGTTTAGACTAGTATAGACTTGTTTAGACCTAGAATGACTTGTTTGACCTAATTTAGACTTGTTGGACCTAGTTTGACCATAGTTGACCTAGTTTGACTTCTAGGGTTGACCAGAGTTGACCAAGAGTTGACTTTGGCCTAGATTGACCTAGATTCATGTAGAATACATTGTAGTGCATCTTATTACCATTATGGACATGTTATGACTTGTGCTGTTCTAAATAGGAGCCAGACACCACTCCTGGGACGGTACTTTCATCTTGGACACTCAGATACCAGGTGAGTACATTCTCTGATCATTTCATATCCTGTTTAGAATTATTTTCCTGCTTTAAATTACTTTACTTGATACTGTCATGTTGGTCACACGGATTAGTACTATATGGATCCCTTCTTGAGATGTTATCCTTCAGGAGCATCGGATATTACATGTTCTGTGCGTTTCACTTACATTGTGTATCACTATGCTTCATGGTTCATTAATCACTTGTGACATGTACTCTCATGATCACAGAGTCTCCTTGAATCTCCTATTTATGGGCATTCCTAGAATCACCCATTTATGGGCATACCATGTATCACCCCTTGTGGGCCATTGTATGGAATCATAACATAACCTGGCTGAATCCTTGTGTATTGATTGGGGGTACGGGGGAGTAGAAGTAGACATGTGAATAATATCCAAGTAGTGTAGCATCAGAATCTTTCCGTAGTGTAGCATCAAAATCTTCTATGCCATTCACATGTTTATATTGTACTCTGACTCACTAGCCACTGTTATTTCTTTACTTATAGTAGATATTTCTATTACAGTTCTCTTCCTGTTTACATCCTGTACTTTCTTCCAGTTCATGTATCTTACTTTACTACATGATTATATTTTCTAACCTGCTATGATCTGTTGAGATGTATTGTGCTCGCTCCTGTCCTGACTGGACCTGTTGAAAATATTACAGAGGACGAGGAGGAGGCCTGTGTGGATACCTTCTACGGGGCAGCCCTAGACGACACTTGTGAGCTGGACTCTCAGGAGGACCCAGCTCTAGCTGATGACTTTACCCCTACTGCCTAGACTAGCTTAGTTAGGCTTTATCTTACTTATGTTGTCTTGAGACTAGTTTAGTTAGGCTTTATTTCTGTCTTTGAGATCTGGGTTGTATATATTCTTTCATATTCAGTAGTTGAGACTTGTATTTCTGGATATTTGCTGAGATGTTATCTTAGACACTTAGACTCTTTTGATCATCTATATTTTCTTTGAGTTCTATATCATATCGTGCTTCATCTTCCTTAGTTGTGATTGAGTTTACATTCTGCTATGTCACCCCCATTCGGGGAGTATAAACTGCTTAGCATTATATTGTTAGATGTTGTGACCTAGGACAACGTTCTGCCGCCGACACTGCGACGTAGGCTGGACGTACCGACGTCTCGTGCCCTTACTCTAGGGTGCGGGTCGTGACACGTTTTTTAGTGGTGGCCCATGCAGGTCGAGATTCACATTAGTTCGATTTCGTAGTAGCGCAACGACTTAGTTGTTCTACTACGAGCCTGCTATAGGATATAGAATTAAGATCTTAGGATGAGAGGATACTCAATCACTGTTAGGATTCCTTGAGAGATTCCTGGGATGACCCTTGATAATCTCATTTTGAACTCTGATTTAAACTCCCTTTCCCTTATTTTGATTCACCTTTTCCTTGGTTTGAATTTGATTTTGGTGGATTCATTGTAGAACCTTGAATCCTGGTATTAGTTGATGATTTTGATAAAATTCTGTAGTTGTTGATTTTAATTTTGTATTTAATATTTTCAAATTCAAGGCACTCAATCACACTTAGGATTCTTTGAGAGATCCCTGAGAAACTCATTTTTGATCTTCAATTGGAATTCCTTTTTCCTCTTGTTTGGATTCACCCTCATTTTTTGCTATTGAATTTGAGCTTGATGGGTTCATCTCGTTTGAACAGATGAGAAAGAACAGATCTTCATTATTCCTTCTTGCCATTATTTTCTTGTATTCTTATTTTCTTCTTATCTTAAACTCTGTCTAATTACACCAATCACCCATATCTTATCATCCCTACTAGATGTACCTCGAAACCCTTGAATCTTCATATCTTCTGCATGGGAAAGACTGAAGAAGTGCCGTAAATCATGTAGCTCGGAGGAGACATAACTGATTATTATATGATGATCTAGAGGAAATCAAAATGTGGAGTGTTCAATATTGAAACCTTGAGATAGAAATGTGGTAAAGGTCTCGAATAGAATCAAGAGATGTATACTACCAATCTGGAAACAATCACACTTAGGGAGATTTTGGGGTTTTGAGATAGTTTATTGGTGTATTCAAACTGATGAGGATATTCAAGGTCAACCTAGATTTGAGAACCTCGAAACTCTAGTTATTGATTCTTGGGAAGTTTTACCCTATGGCTATGTAGAAGGTTAGTAATGGAAAAGAGAAATTAATTGCATTCAATAAGGATATTGAACAAGATATTGCAAGGAAATGACTAGGGATAGAGGGAACATAAAGTTATAGAAATTTAGAGAATGTTGTGGAAATTTTTTTTTTTTAGGAGAATAATATTCAAAGGTGTATGTCGAAGAAAATACGGAAGTTGATTTTATGATGGAGGATAAGTTTTGTAAGGCCTAAAGGTATTTAAATTAAATAACACGAGGAGAACCATTTGAACAAGTTCAAGGAATTCGTAAACGGGATTTAGAGGTTTCGGGCCAAATTAAGACAAGGTGAAAGAATTTGGAAATTTAAATAAATGGTTAATGTTGATTACTAAATATGAAGGCTATGCTTCATGAGTAATGTTTAGAAATTGAAAATTGCCTACGGTAGTCATGGAAAAGGCTTAGGTAAAGGTTAAATTTTTATATGGAGACTGGTGAGGTAAGGATACGATTGGCAAGTTATGACCAGATGAACTTAAGGGTATCAGAAACAGATGATTAACTTGATCTTCCTTATCTTGTGCATTTATTTACCACCTCTTGAACCCCCACTTTCTATTTGAGATCCTTTGACGTTCTTTATCATGACGACATTCGGAATGTAATACTAGCTGTTACCCTCCAACAAATCTTATATAAAAGACCTAGACGAACTCACCTTCGTGTAGGTATATCATGTCCCACTAAAACCCGTCTCCTTGTACTATATTTTTTTGATATGATTTTTTGGTCAAATGGCTAAACTATAACCTCTACCATGATACTGAATTATTCCTGATTTCAATTAGAGATCCAGCCTTGACTCAATTCCTTCGACCCGACATGTGATGATGTTCTGCTTGATTCCTTAAATGCTTAACCTTGTACCTTATCTTGATTGCTTGACCCATTTAGTTAAGAATCTGGACTATGTATCTTCGTTTATCACTACCACCCTTACTTATATCTTATGCTGCTAATTGTAATGCCCCGCTCCGCACGGTGCATTACGATGAGTCGTTGACTCGAAGAGTTGCGTTGACCCGATGAGGTATCGATGCGAATCGATGCAAGAGTTACGTTGGCCAAAGGTAAGATTTGAGTCGATTGTCTATGAATCGAATCGATATAAAAGATAAGTCCCGTTGAGCAAGTACTGATTTTAGTTGATCTGGTGTGCAGGCTATGCTTTTACGCTGGACGATAAGAGGTCGGTATTTTACCTTATGCAATAAAGTGTCTGCGAAACCAAATCGTGGCCTTGCAACGGATTGTGGCATGGACGCAATAGGCCAAATCAACCGAGTAGTTCAAAGGAATGGCTAAGTCCGAGAGTTAGCTATGCGACCAAGTTATGGAAGTGAGCCGCTTCAACTCAGTGAAACGACAAGGCGTATCGACTTAAGGTGGGCGTGTTCTTGACTCTCTCCCTATTCCTTCACGTCTAATAAAATATATCATTGTATACGTAAGATGTTATCGAGTTAGCGAGCGTGGCTCGTCAACGAAAGGTCCAAGTATGTGTTGAACACTAAGGTAGAATATTGAACATCGAACAATTGAAGCGACGTGCATCAAGTGTTTGAGTCGCGGTAGGGCAATGATGGTAGAACATTGAAAGAAAATATCGAGATGTGCATCACGTGCACGCCTCCGAGAACATTGAACACTAGGCGTAGAACATTGATTACGGCGCTGAGCGTGCCTTCGGGCACTTATGCTACGAAAAGACTAAGTAACTACGGAACTAGGCTATGAGAATGACTTACGATTGGTACGCGTTGAATATGAGTATGAGATGACTAAGCCGTTGGGCATCGTGCATCAATATGGATGTGTTGGGACATAACGTCAACGGAGCTCCCCATATGGATGGTGGATTATGTTTATGAGACGCGAATATGTTTATGGTGCGGGACTATGTTTATGGAACACGAGATTGGTTGGACGATATGACTTGTATGCTATGGTACGTATTGCATGGTCAATAGACTCGGATGGCTCGTGCACGGGTGCAGCTTCCCTCGGACGGTTACGACCGGGACACCGGGACCGTTCGGCCAAGAAGGGAATTATGTGTGGTATTTATGGTGCACATAATTCGAACGAATTACGACCGTCCAATACTGTGATAAGCTATGATATCCGTAAGTTTGGGATCCTTTGGATACTGGGCTAGCAACCCGTATCGAAGGGATCGTAGGCTTACACATAAGAGATGCCAAGTCCATTACGGTGCGAAACACCGTGACCTTCATATAGATAGGGCCGATGGGCTGAGATGAGAGTTGGGTGCAGGTGCAGGGCCGGCCACCCTTATGCATATGTTTACGGTTATGATTGGTTGGTTGCGCGAATCGTATGATTTCTTATGTATTCTAACCATGGCAGGCTAGGCAAGAGGAATGGAGATGAGCACGAAACACTATGTTATGTTCATATTATGGCTAACTGTATCTACTGCAGGAACACGGTATGGGACACATTTATGATAAGTTGCTATATATGAAGATTGCCATGAAACTGATCCTATACCTAAGTAAAAAGATCACCAATAATGATGCATGTTTCACTAAAGATATTTAGTGTTTGGTTTGGGTGCGAGCAGGTTTTTATCAGTGCGAAGCGAGGACGAAAGCACTAATCCCCCACTAGTTTGTGTGCAGGTTTGGATTATGATCAGCACGGGGCAGAGCTTGGCTTGGATATGCTGAGGCATGGAGTCCTTGGCGTTCAAGAGAAGGTACCGTATAGGCGTTCGGACTTGCGACATGGAGATGTTCGGCCGAAGACTACTTGGTGGCTATAAAGAGGCATAATGTATGGAACAATATAATCCTTTGTGAGCTAGAGAGATCATGAGCGTTGTAGCCAATTGGCATATATGTTGGGCTATTCAGAGCCTTTTTAATCTTTAGTTCATTATGAATAAAAGAGATTCTTGTGTTATACTTTGTTTCCTTCCGCTGTATATGTTACAAATTTGAGATAATCACTATGTGAACCGTTATCTTGCCTTGTACGAGCGCAACTCCAGGCTCGTGCGGCATCATGCCCCAGCGAGGACGATGATTCGGGTAAAATTTAGCGAGGACGAGCGATTTCCCGGATCGGGGTGTGACAAGTTGGTATCAGAGCGGTTCCATCCTTTGGACCGTGCATGAATCTCTTTGACCCTCAGTTGCTTCGCTATCGAATTCAGTTGACTCTAAGCTGTTTCCGCAACCGCATGGCTCATAGATCTGCTTGACGCTACATTGGATGTTCCATACAATAAGTCTATATTAAGTGCGTACGTCTGCCACAAGTATGTCGTGACTATCGCGCTATCTCCGGGTGCCATCGGAGAATGTTGGTTGCACAAAGTGCAACGGGTTATGAGTTTATGATTTTCCGAAGTGCAAGAAAGTTGTGAGTCGTTGATTGTACGAAGTGCAACGAATATGGTGATGTTGGTTGCATGAAGTACAATGATATATATGTTGTCGATCGCACGAAGTGCGAGGAGTTATGTGTTGTCGGTCGCACGAAGTACGAGAAGTTATGTATTGTTGGTCGCACGAAGTACGAGAAGATATGTGTTGTTGGTTGCACTAAGTGCAACGGGTCGATATGTGAGGCGATGCGTGTTATGTTGCTATGAGAACGGTTATGTGTTGTTGTTTGCATGGAGTGCAGCAAGTCGTGGATCGTTCGTTGCATCAGTACAACGAGTCGATATGGTAAGATGCGTGTTGTATGGCTATGCGGATGGATAGCGATATGTTGCACGAGATTGAGTAAAGACCTTAAGTATCGCGAGTGAGTTGTTGTACGAGTTGCAACGAGAGAGATTGGAAGATCGTGGATGCGATAATAACGAGTCGAGATGGTCGCTAAGTCGAGTTTGAGTAGGCGAACGTGTATGTTGGCCATATTTCGCGTTGAGCTTTAAATAAGCGAATGTTGCGGGTGTGATCGAGACGATCGCCATGGTACGGTTAGATTGAATGTGTGTCAACTTAAGTGAACGATGGTGTATGTTGGCCCAGTTGTCGTGCCAACTCGAGTAAGCAAACGCTAGAGCTGGGATCAAAAAGATTGCCATACGGGATAGTTGATTGAGGAATAGATGTCGGATCCATGCGGAATACGATGTCGAGTAAAGACTTGATTTCGAGTGGTATATGCAATACCAATTATGCGATCAATATAGCGAAGTATTTTATCGATAAAGATAGGCTCGATCCTGAGTGGTATATGGGATACCACTTAGCGATATCTATGTTAAGCCGGTTGGTGACTTACGATAGACTTCGTCGAGACGATTATGTTGTTACGATAGGTTTGTCCGCAACAGACGGAGTAATACCGAGACTTGAGTGGGAATGACTTGAGAGAAGTCGATGCAAGTATGCTTCGATGAATTGAGTTGAACGATTATGTGCGAACTCATACCCATGGATGATACGTCGGACGAGGATTCGTTAAGTGTAAGTCGAACGATAGGCCGAGCATAGCGAAGGAATGTTACGTTGAGGAAATATTTGACTTGGTCGAAATTGAGTTAAGTCGGTGCGAAACTATTTAGCGCGACGAGTCGGTAGCACGATTTGGAATTGCGAGTTAGGGATATGAGAATGAATATGTGAATTGGAAATTGTGCCGCGATTATGGTAGTTATAACGGAATGAATCTTGGTGTGTGCAAGACTTGATTCGTATTCGAGTTCGAATAATGGCAGTAATTGTAACGAATTGGAGCTTATGCGAGACGAAGATGTTCAAGTTATGCATATCGGCGATGGTATTGAGGCATATCAAAGACGATATGTAATAACTCGGAGATACTCTGATCGAATGAACAAACATTATATTGAGCATTGTTGTTGGATGAATGAGATGCAGGTTAAGTAGATGTCGATTTGGATGACGATGGTAGGAATACTTCGGAGAATTTGAGAGTCGATGGATATTACTCGGAAGAAACGAAAGTGCTTGATTGTTTCATGGATAACCACTATATTGACATTCTTGTCTTATGTGAGTGCAACTCTAGCATCGCACATGCGTCACGCCAAATTAGGACGATCATTCCGCATGAGCGCGGACATGGTGATTCATGTCGCGGGGATGGTCGAACTCGGAAAATCAGGACGTGGCACTTTGTATGTTTCGACTTGTGGTTTAATATGAAGGTGAATTTGAGGATTGTGCGATAAGCCTAGAAGTGTGTCAGACATTGGCCGTGAGTGGATAGACTCGTACTGAGGCGAACAAATATTGCTCGATTGTAATATTGTTGACGGTAGTGCATGAGTGAATCGAATAGTAACGTCGGGAATTGATTTGGCTCCGCGATAGGATATAGCATAGTTCGTTGTAACTGTCCCTCGTTGATGATCTTCAATTATCGAGCGTAGTTTCGGGACAGATGACCCTAGAAGACTTGACCGCCAAATCAAATGAATGTTGAAGTCCCATAGGACGAACCAATGAAGTCACATAAGAAAGTTCGTCGAGGATAAGGAATGATGTAGTGCATGTTGAGGATAAGTCTAAGCGAGTAAGTATCATGATTCAGAAGTTAGCGAGTATTAGAATCGATATGGTCAGAAAAGTTATGTTGGATCGAATAGATGTTGAGGAACGTACTTAGCGTAGTAAAAGACGGTAAGGCGATTGCAAGGATTCTGTAATGTATGAGAGCGACGGATAGTAGAACGACCCTAAGAGTTGTGTCGTAGATCGGTTTGGGTGACGGTTAGGCTATGTGTGTTTGGGCGCATCGTAAGAGACCTTAGGTCAGAAAGATTGTTGCCTTTGAGCATCGTAGACTCAAGTTAACCTCTTGTGTCGGGAGAGTGCGAGCATGATGTCTGTATAAGTTACCTAGCGGGGGTAGTCCCAGACGTAATGTATGGATAGAGCGAGAGAATATGAATTACATATGGATAGTTGCATGCGAGACTTAGTACGGATTGTAGGCAAAGGAAATGGAGACATGTGGACTTAGTCCATGTCGTTAAGGCCAAGTGTTATGAATGATTGGATGAAAGACTTGAGTTATGCGAGAGATAGAAAACGGTTGGGCGAATAGGCGTTGCGGGGAATTGTCGCGATCGGATGCGCAATGACTTGATGCAATGCGAGTGTTAGATGACCGGCGAGAAACTTATGAGATCGAAGTTATGGTTTGAATTAAGTTATGTACAAGATGTTGGAAGATGATCGCATGTTATGGGAGGACACATACGAGAAGTATTTTGAGAATAGGCGCTAAGATTTGACTAAGTCGAGTACGGACTGAATGGTACTTGAGGATTAAGTTGAGCTTGTTAGTTGTCCCGATATCCTACAACTGAGCTTGGCTGAAATGCATATATTGGTGGGACGCCTAAAATATGTGTATCATCCAAACTAAGTTGTATGATTTCAACGATAGTAGCACGAGATCGTGAAACGATCTAGCGAGGCACTTGGACTAAGTGTTGGTTTCGGTTCGAGGACGAACCTGATTTTGAGTGGTATATTATGTAATGTCCCGTTCCGTATGGTACATTACGATGAGTCGTTGACTCGAAGAGTTGCGTTGACCCGATGAGGTATCGATGCGAATCGATGCAAGAGTTACGTTGGCCAAAGGTAAGCTTTGAGTCGATTGTCTATGAATCGAATCGATATGAAAGATAAGTCCCGTTGAGCAAGTGCTAATTTTAGTTGATCTGGTGTGCAGGCTATGATTTTACGCGGGACGATAAGAGGTCGGCATTTTGTCTTATGCAATGAAGTGTCCGCGAAACCAAATCGTGGCCTTGCAACAGATTGTGGCATGGACGCGATAGGCCAAATCAACCGAGTAGTTCAAAGGAATGGCTAAGTCCGAGAGTTAGCTATGCGACCAAGTTATGGAAGCGAGCCACTTCAACTCAGTGAAACGACAAGGCGTATCGACTTAAGGTGGGCGGGTCTTGACACTCTCTCCCTATTCCTTCACGTCTAATAAAACATTAATGGAACTGGGGATTCCCAGGACCCTTCCTTTGGTGTGCGTATTGATCGATAGAAAGTAAAACAGATCTAGTACGTGTTCTAACCCTTCATAGGCGGAAACTAGGGTTCACGAATTATACCTGCGACGAAAAGGAGACAAGTAATTCCTGAGCAGACGACCCCAAGATCTTCTGCACGTATTCCTTCCTCGAATTGGACGTCGTGTGGGCGACGATCTTCCAACCTTTTCTTCTCCTTGGCAGCCCGCTCTTTCTCTCCTTACGTGAATAACGAATTTAGAGAAAGTTTCAGATTTCTGATCAGTAATATGGCGGCCAGAGAATAGAGGATATATATAGGCTACTTCAGGGACCATGAGGAGAAATTAGGGTTAGGCCTCCTAACGGATCTGGATATCCCGTGTTCAGCCCGAACACACAATCCAGGCCCATTAACAATAGCTCGGTCCACTAATGAGCTATTGTTGCACTACCTCCCTAATCCCAAATTATGTTTGTGGGCTCCTTTTATTATATGCTCGTTTGGCTCCCCATGTTAAGATATCGTATGTCCGTCGATCAAATTAAGTTACTGACAACTATATTGATTCGACATCTTTTATCCTTAAGTAGTACCGCTCAACTTTATTTGTCATGTCGGATATAATCCACCTGCAGGGTTTACATGACAATCCTTATGAGCTCCTTAAGGGGACATCATCAACCCGATGTATCGAGACATGGATTCCATTTATAATCAACAGCCCATCATACATATAATGTTATTATCCAATTCATAGAGGTTGTTGATCCATAATGAATCTCACTCTTTTATGAGTCAAAATAATGCACACTGTATATACATGTCCGTTATTATATTCGGGTTAAGAGCACAAGCATCCATAATAACTGAGGTGTTTGTTCTCTTATGTAGTCAGTACAAAGAGAACAACCTCAAGTGGTCCTGTTCAATACACACAAAGTGTACTAGTGTAAACCTATAGTCAAGATAGACTTATACCAGATTACACTACAACCTTTCCAATAGATTATCCAAGTCCATCTAGGTTGTGAACTATTTATATACTCCATAGGGAACTGATAATATGATCTTCTGTGTGACACCACACACCATATTGTCTACAATATAGAATATTAGACATTTGTATTAACACTTGCAATAAATACAATATGTAAACATTTGTCTTTATGATTCTCATTCAAAATTTAAGAAAATAAGGTTACTAAAAAAGTGATGCTTTTAGTATATAACCCTAACAATCTCCCACTTATACTCAAAGCATTGCTTTTCAGTATACTGTTACAAATCTCCCACTTATACTTAAAGCCATGCTGCTACACATCTGACTCCCATTCCCTCAACATGACTATCAAAAGCCTTAGCTGGTAAGCTCTTTGTAAAGGGATCAGCTAGGTTGTCGGCTGATGCTATCTTGATCACAATAACTTTTTCTTTTTTTATGAAATCTCGTATCAGGTGGTACTTGCACTCAATGTGTTTGCCAGTCTTATGGGCTCGTGGTTCCTTCGAGTTTGCAACTGCACCACTATTATCACAATAAAGTGTAATAGACTTAGGCAAACTAGGTACCACATCTAAGTCCAACAGAAAGTTTCTGAGCCAAACTGCTTCTTTGGCTGCCTCAGAGGCTGCCACATACTCGGCTTCCATGGTGGAATCAGCAATACATTTTTGCTTGATACTCCTCCACACAATGGCTCCACCTCCCAAAGTAAACACATAACCTGAGGTAGATTTCCTGGAATCCCTATCTGACTGAAAATCTGAGTCCGTATATCCCAAGGGAACTGAACTATCTGCCTGGTAAACTAGCATATACTCTTTAGTCCTTTTCAGGTACTTCAAAATATGCTTTACGGCAGTCCAGTGCTCTTGTCCTGGGTTAGATTGATATCTGCTGACCATGCCTATGGCAAAGCAGATGTCTGGTCTCGTACACAGCATTGCATACATTAAGCTTCCTACTCCTGAAGCATAAGGAACTGCCTTTATGTTATCTATCTCTTTAGGTGTCCTCGGACACTGCTCCTTTGATAGAGCAATTCCATGTCTAAAAGGTAAGAAACCTTTCTTAGAATTTTGCACACTAAAACGAGTTAGTACAGTATCGATATAGAAAGCTTGGGATAAGCCCAACATCCTTTTATTGCGATCTCGTAGAACTTTGATCCCAAGGATGTGACCTACTTCTCCCAAGTCCTTCATATCAAACTATTTGGATAACCATACCCTTACATCAGATAACACTTTCACATTGTTTCCAATGAGCAAGATGTCATCCACATAAAGTACTAGGAACACCACCACGTTTCTGTCATATTTTTTGTATACACATGATTCATCCTGACATTGATCAAATCCATAGGATTTTATCACCTGATCAAAACATATGTTCCAAGATCTGGAAGCTTGCTTAAGTCCATAAATGGACTTCTTGAGCTTACAAACAAGATGCTCCTGGCCCTTTTCAATAAACCCGTCTGGTTGCTTCATATAGATGTCTTCCTCAAGACTTCCATTAAGGAAAGCTGTCTTGACATCCATTTGCCAAATCTCATAATCGAGATGAGCTGCAATAGATAAAAGAATTCGGATAGACTTAAGCTTGGCTACTGGAGAAAAGGTTTCCTCATAATCGATACCCTCTCTTTGAGTAAAACCTTTTGCTACAAGCCGAGCTTTAAAGGTTTCAACCTTATCGTCTGATCTTCTTTTTCTCTTATAGACCCACTTACATCCAATGGCTTTTACACCAACGGGTGGTTCTACAAGCTCCCAGACCTGATTAGAATCCATAGATTCTATTTCAGATATTATTGCTTTTTGCCAAGACTCTGCATCTTTATCTTGGAGTGCTTCATTGTAGGTACAGGGATCATAATTTTGTTTCTCAGGGACGAAGTCTGACGACTCTCCCAAGAACATATATCTATCAGGTTGTATCACAACCCTTCCACTACGACGAGGCACTATCGGTTGTGGTGTAACATTTGTGACACGTTGTGTAGTTATTTGTGGTTCATCCTCTTATACTGTTGGTACTGAAGTACTTGGTGTCTTACGTCTCAGTTCTTCTAGAACAACTCTACTTATGGGTTTATGGTTCATCACATAGTCTTCCTCTAAGAATCGGGCATTGGTGCTAACACTGACCTTCTGATCCTTAGGACTATAAAATAAATCTCCTTTCGTTCCTCTTGGATAGCCTACAAATAAGCGTACTTTTGTACGAGATTCCAACTTATCTGCTTTCCCATTCAGCACATGTGCTGGACTACCCCAAATGCGAACATGTTTCAGACTAGGCTTACGCCCAATCCACAGCTCTGTAGGAGTAAGAGGTACTGACTTAGAAGGAACCAAGTTCAAAATATAAGCTGCAGTCTCTAAGGCATATCCCCAAAACGAATCTGGCAAATCCGAATAACTCATCATTGATCTAACCATCTCCATAAGAGTTCTATTCCTTCTTTCGGCTACACCATTCTGCTGGAGCATTCCAGGTGCAGTCAATTGGGATGAAATCCTAGCCTCTGATAAATAATCCCTAAACTCTCCAAAGAGGTACTCGCCACCACGATATGATCGTAATGATTTGATACATTTTCTATGACGTTTCTCCGTTTCAGCCTTGTACTCTTTGAATTTCTCAAAGCACTCAGACTTACGGTGCATCAAATAAATCTATCCATACCTTGAATAATCGTCAATAAATGTGACAAAATATTCAAAGCCACCTCTAGCTTGGATAGTCATGGGTCCACACAAATCAGAATGAACCAATTCCAACACATCTTTGGCCCTATACCCCTTTGCCGTAAAAGGCCTTTTGGTCATTTTACCATCCAAGCAGGATTCACAGACTGGTAGTGCCTCCACTTCCAATGAACTCAAAGGTCCATCTTTAACCAGACTTTGAATCCTTCTTAGGTTAATATGCCCCAATTGCAAGTGCCAAAGATATGTTTGGTTCATACAAGAAGGTTCTTTTCTCTTATTTAAGTTAGATGACATATTATTCATTTCCATAAGTTGAATTGTGGGCGAAATAGGATTAATGACATACAAATTATCAACCAATGCGCCAGAACAGATAAAATGTTTATTCTTTCTAATAACAATATTGTCATTAAAATAAACTGAATATCCATCCTTAACTAACATAGAAACAGAAACTAAATTCTTTCTAAGTGAAGGTGCATAAAGACAATCTCTCAATGTCAAAGACTTATTTCTACCAAAAGACAAAGTAACATCTCCTAATGCAATGACCGATACTTTTGTAGTATCACCTATGAACAAGCATATCTCTCCATCACTGAGCCGTCTGGTTTACTGGAACCCCTGCAATGTATTGCAGACATGATTAGTGGCTCTTGTATCTATACACCAGGTGCCGGTAGATAACACCGCTAAACATGTTTCAACTACTAGTAAATGAGATATACCTTCTTTGTTCCCTTATTTGAGAAGTGGACAATCAGTCTTCCAATGTCCTGACCTTTTGTACTTGAAACATTTGCCTTTCGGCTTTTTCACCGCGCCTTGAGGTCCCATGCCATTCTTTGCTGAGTTTGCCTATTTCTGAATGTTATTCTTCTTCTTACCGCATTTTGGCTTAGAAGTAGAAGCCTTTTCAGAAACAAAAATATGACCACTCTACCTAAAGAGAGATTCAGCATCTTGTTGCTCTTTTGCAAGTTCTGCCAAACTATACAACCTTTTGTTCATGTTGTAATTAAGACAGAAATTGTCAAAACTTTTAGGCAGAGTCCCGAGAATGATATCGACCTGGGATTCTCCATCGATTTCAGCTCCAAGGATCTCCATCTCATTCAGATGACCCATCATCTTGAGAACATGATCCCTTACTGGTGTACCCTCAGCCATTTTTGTATTCATCAAACATTTCATAGCAAACTGCCTAGCTGCTCTACTCTGATGTCCGAAGAGTTCTTTGAGGTTATACATCATGTCATAAGCAGTGGCCATGGCCTGATGCTGATGTTGCAGTACATTTGACATAGATACCAGAATGTAACACCGCGCCATCTCATCTGCCTTTTTTTACTTCTTATAAGCCTCTTTGACCTCTTCATCAGAGTTAGCATCAGGCTTAGGTGGGCATTCCTTAACAAGTACATATTTGTACTCCTCAGCAGTCAGAACAATATCCAAATTACGTTTCCAGTCAATATAATTAGGTCCAGTAAGTTTGTTTTCTTTAAGAATCACCATAAGTGGACTGAAAGAACCTATTTTTGAAATCCTGAGAATCACATAAATAAAATTATGTAGGGCAAAAAAAACTTTTTGAATTAACTAAATATTGATTCCCTCAAAACAATAATAAGAAATTCACCAACACCTTGAACACCATGAATTTAGCATGCCACGATAGTGTTGACGTATACAAATTCAACTTTGTTCAAGTAGGTTTTTCTTATTAATTTTACTATCATGTCAACATAACTTTATGACAAATAAAATTAATATGTTGGTCTTGCTCTGGTCATACAAATAATAGCAGTAATTCCGATGGGGAGAATACCATTATTTGTATCTAAGTGTATACCATTACTTAATACTAAGTCCATTACCTTGTAATGAGTTCCTTCAGATGGAGAAGTGAACACATACTAGGTAACTTTCTATAATTATCCCTAAGGAAGTTTGTACCGGTGATCCATAATTATACTCATCCGATATGGAGGAAAGTACTATAGCCAACACGCAAGTATAATTACATCACCTACAAACCAGTAATGGAGACCATAGGATTTAAACTAAATAAATATACTCTCCCACTTAGTTATTTAACAATGAGGGTTTTTCTACTAGTTGATATTATGTCCATGTTGTCCATCATTAATGTAGGCTTGGTTTTTCAAAAAAAACAACCACACAATAATAAACATGCATAATCAGAAAAAACAAAATGACAAAAATAAGAGAAAATATCCAACTATTATGGTCATCTTTGTTGCTCCGTCCTCAACTATTCGAATCCAAAATCTGGCACTGCGCAGATCTATTCGGAGTTCGACCTGCCCGGTCAGATCTATTCCTTCATCGAAAATCATCTGTCTACCTCTGGATTGCTTAAAACCAACATCTCGTCTGACGTCAGAAACAGCCACCACCACCATCATGATTGATCAAAAATAATTATAATTACATTAATCCTATGCCTTCCGAAGGAGTTCACACATAATCTAGATTGCAAAATTAAAATAATAAGCACAATCAACCCTCGTGATTTTAATTACATCCACAGCAACAACAACATCCACGACATGTCTGTGGTTTAAACAACACAATCAAAAACATGCATTGGACCATAATAGTTGGATCTAAGATGCCTGCAAAACCGAGTTAGAACATATCTACATCTACCGACTATTACACAGCGTAGGTTTTATTGGACAACATGGACGTATCAATCAATACGTAGATCCAAAGTAGCTCTGATACCAATTGATGGAACTGGGGATTCCCAGGACCCTTCCTTTGGTGTGCATATTGATCGATAGAAAGTAAAACAGATCGAGTACGTGTTCTAACCCTTCATAGGCAGAAACTAGGGTTCACGAATTATACCTGCGATGGAAAGGAGACAAGTAATTCCTGAGCGGATGACCCCAAGATCTTCTGCACGTATTCCTTCCTCGAGTTGGACGTCGTATGGGCAACGATCTCCCAACCTTTTCTTCTCCTTGGCAGCCCTCTCTTTCTCTTCTTACGTGAATAACGAATTTAGAGAAAGTTTCAGATTTCTGATCAGTAATATGGCAGCCAGAGAATAGAGGATATATATAGGCTACGTCAGGGACCATGAGGAGAAATTAGGGTTAGGCCTCCTAACGGATCTGGATATCCCGTGTTCAGCCCGAACACACAATCCAGGCCCATTAACAATAGCTCGGTCCACTAATGAGCTATTGTTGTACTACCTCCCTAATCCCAAATTATGTTTGTGGGCTCCTTTTATTATATGCTCGTTTGGCTCCCAATGTTAAGATATCGTATGTCCGTCGATCAAATTAAGTTACTGACAACTATATTGATTCGACATCTTTTATCCTTAAGTAGTACCGCTCAACTTTATTTGTCATGTCGGATATAATCCACCTGCAGGGTTTATATGACAATCCTTATGAGCTCCTTAAGGGGACATCATCAACCCGATGTATCGGGACATGGATTCCATTTATAATCAACAGCCCATCATACATACAATGTTATTACCCAATTCATAGAGGTTGTTGATCCATAATGAATCTCACTCTTTTATGAGTCAAAATAATGCAAACTGCATATACATGTCCGTTATTATATCCGGGTTAAGAGCACAAGCATCCATAATAACAGAGATGTTTGTTCTCTTATGTAGTCAGTACAAAGAGAACAACCTCAAGTGGTCCTGTTCAATACACACAAAGTGTACTAGTGTAAACCTATAGTCAAGATAGACTAATACCAGATTACACTACAACCTTTCCAATAGATTGTCCAAGTCCATCTAGGTTGTGAACTATTTATATACTCCATAGAGAACTGATAATATGATCTTCTGTGTGACACCAGACACCATATTATCTACAATATAGAATATTAGACATTTGCATTAACACTTGCAATAAATACAATATGCAAACATTTGCCCATATGATTCTCATTCAAAATTTAAGAAAATAAGGTTACTAAAAAAGTGATGCTTTTAGTATATAACCCTAACAAACATATCATTGTATGCGTAAGATGTTATCGAGTTAGCGAGCGTGGCTCGTCAATGAAAGGTCCAAGTATGTGTTGAACACTAAGGTAGAACATTGAACATCGAACAATTGAAGCGACGTACATCGAGTGTATGAGTCGCGGTAGGACAATGATGGTAGAACATTGAAAGAAAATATTGAGATGTGCATCACGTGTACGCCTCCGAGAATATTGAACACTAGGTGTAGAACATTGATTACGGCGCTGAGCGTGCCCTCGGGCACTTATGCTACGAAAAGACTAAGTAACTACGAAACTAGGCTATGAGAATGACTTACGAATGGTACGCATTGAATATGAGTATGAGATGACTAAGCCGTTGGGCATCGTGCATTAATATGGATGTGTTGGGGCGTAACACCGACGGAGCTCCCCATATGGATGGTGGATTATGTTTATGAGACACGAATATGTTTATGGTGCGGGACTATGTTTATGGAACACGAGATTGGTTGAACGATATGACTTGTATGCTATGGTACGTATTACATGGTCAATGGACTCGGATGGCCCGTGCACGGGTGCGGCTTCCCTTGGACGGTTACGACCGGGGGACCGGGACCTTCGGCCTAGGAGGGAATTATGTGTGGTATTTATGGTACACATCATTCGGACAGATTGCGACCGTCTAGTGCTGTGATAAGCTATGATATCCGTAAGTTTGGGATCCTTCGGATACTGGGCTAGCAACCCGTATCGAAGTGATCGTAGGCTTACAAATAAGAGATGCCAAGTCCATTACGGTACGAAACACCGTGACCTTCATATAGATAGGGCCGGTGGGCTAAGATGTGAGTTGGGTGCAGGTACAGGACCTGCCACCCTTATGCATATGTTTATGGTTATGATTGGTTGGTTGAGCGAATCGTATGATTTCTTATGTATTCTAACCATGGCAGGCTAGGCAAGAGGAATGGAGATGAGCACGAAATACTATGTTATGTTCATATTATGGCTAACTGTATCTACTGCAGGAACACGATATGGGACATATTTATGATAAGTTGCTATATATGAAGATTGCCATGAAACTGATCCTAAGGCTAAGTAGAAAGATCACCAATAATGATGCATGTTTCACTAAAGATATTTAGTATTTGGTTTGGATGCGAGCGGGTCTTGATCAGTGCGAAGCGAGGACGAAAGAACTAATCCCCTACTAGTTTGTGTGCAGGTTTAGATTATGATCAGCACGGGGCGGAGCTTGGCTTGGACGTGCTGAGGCATGGAGTCCTTGGCGTTCAAGAGGAGCTACCGCATAGGCGTTCGGACTTGCGACATGGAGATGTTCGGCCGAAGACTACTTGGTGGCTATAAAGAGGCATAATGTATGGAACAATGTAATCCTTTGTGAGCTAGAGAGATCATGAGCGTTGTAGCCAATTGGCATATATGTTGGGCTATTCAGAGCCTTTGTAATCTTCAGTTCATTATGAATAAAAAAGATTCTTGTGTTATACTTTGTTTCCTCCCGCTGCATATGTTACGAATTTGAGATAATCACTATGTGAACCGTTATCTTGCCTTGCACGAGCACAACTCCAGGCTCGTGCGGCATCACGCCCCAGCGAGGACGATGATTTGGGTAAAATCTAGTGAGGACGAGCAATTTTCCGGATCGGGGCGTGACACCAATTATCCTTAGTTTTACAAGCTTATCCTTTTCGAGCTTGATCATGACATATTTTATTGGGTGCGCACCCACTAACATATTGTCTAATCAGAACCGGCGTATGATGTCTGATCAACCTATTGCGTTTTGGTTCGCTTTTCATATTAATCTACGTGGATGGAGACATAGTTAAACTTGCCCTAGAAATCTTATCCGTAACAGCCTTGATAATTCTCCTTGAAATTATTTTTATCGCCTATGAGCCTCGTATTCGTATCTAGTAGAATTAAATTTAATCATGACCTGGATCTTCATCATTGGATGCTCGTGCTCATACTTGATTTCATTGATTCCCCATCTTGCCCAAATCTCAATTTATCCTGAAATTGATCAACTTTGATCTTGTCAAGACAAAAATCTATTTGTGACTTGTTGTGCCTAAATTTTTAATTTTTACCATTTTATGGAATAATAACCTTTTAATAATTTCTCAGTTGTTGTTAATGACTAATTATTTTTATATAGGATGGTAGACAACCGTTATGACCTTGATGGTTGTTGTTCCCTTACCTTCCTAATTAGGACACCCTAGATTGCTTGTGTGTTGATACCATAGTACTATTTTGACCTAGAATGACCAGTGCACCTAGGTGAGACTTCCAACTGCAACAGTATGCCCTGACCATGTATGCTATTCTTTCAAATTGTATGGTTTAGATAAAATTCTTAGGACCTTGATTGTCGAGAAATAGGATGTTACCCCCATTAGTATCAACTGTGGATATATATAGGTTAGTCCTTGATGTGGAGAATGTGTGTTTATAAACCTGTAGCTTATGAGATTTATAGTATCAGCCCTGATAGGATTGGGAAGTTAAGAGCTAGCCTATTATAGAGTTTCTTTTTTTGCTAAATTCGGGTTGCCAACACTTAGGTAGCTAGCATAGGTAAAATTCTAAGAAGTTGACCAGCGGATGACCAAGTACTAGGATGTTGAGAAAATTGACTAGTGATTGACCCTTGACTATGTTTGACCTAGAAGGGGGTGCGATCATCTTAATTTCGAGGACGAAATTTTTACAAGGTGGGTAGGATTGTAACACCCAGTTTTCCAGATGAGGGAAATTTTAAAATTTTGTAATTATAATTATTATTTATTGATATTTACTTCATATTATAATTTTGGTAATTTTTAATCATTTTTTAAACTATTTAAAATTATGACTTGTGATTTGGTGTTTTGCTAGTGTAACCCTAGAGATAAGTGACCTAGAGTCTAGCCATGTGATTAGGGTATTTCATTTATCATTTTTAGCTTGATGGTATTTTTGTTATTTTGGGGTTTATTTGATTTTAATATTATTTATTTGAATTTATGGAAATTTTTAGGATTTAGTTTGGAATTATTTGAATGATGGTTGACTAGGTTGACTTTGACTAGCATTGACTTTGGTAGACTAACCTAGAAGCTAACCCTAGTTGTGTTTGGACTTGGTTAGGTCATGTAACCCTAGTTAGACTAGAGTTAACCCATGGTTAGTCATTAGACTCAAGTTAACCATAGAATAGATAAGTCATAAGCCATGACTTATGGTTTGAAACCATTAATTAGCAACTTAGCCTATAGAGGCCCAAGCCCAACCCATTAGCTAACCCTAACCCTAATTCTATGGCCGGCCACCTACATTGGGAATCCCACTCTATAAATACTCTCTTCCTTTAGGGCTAGCCTCTTTAGGAAAGTTCATTTGGAAAGAGAGGTATTTTTCCAACTCATTAATTCATATAAAATCCATTTTATTTCCTTTTTTCCTCAAACAAATTGCAATAGGTTCTAAATTAGGTATCCTTGCTGTTTGTGTATTTTATTCTCAGTTTGTTAGCAATTTGGTGAAGTTTTGGGAGCAAGGAGACACCCCCTCTTTGGAGCTTTCTTTGGTTTTTGACACCTATAGGTAATTCCTCCAAATCTCATTGAAATTACTGTTATTATTGTATATTGACCTAGATCTAGGTGTCCCCTAACTAACCCTAGATTTTTGTAGGATTTCGTGTCCATTTCGTGTCCCAAATGGACACGTATCAGTCCTCTAGTGTAGGTGTTTGATTAAATGTCCCTAAGGATTGAATGTTGCTGTTTTCGAAATATTTTTGCATAGGAATGTAGATCTATGTGTGGCTTATGGATTTCCATGTGACTGAGTTTAGATTAGTGTCGTGTCGTGTCGGTTTGGACACGTGAACACGCACGATTCAGCCCGTACACTCTGTCCTGCTATTCGGAGTGGATTTCTCCACGGACACGGCGACTCGACACGAACCACTTGACATGTGGCTAGGGGCATTGACTGACACCACGTGTGTCAAGTCTCATGTGTCCCCGTGTCGTGTCGAGCGAGCACAAGCTCGTATACTATTTCTGTACTGCACGCGTACAGTGGGTTTTCGGCCACTGATACGGCTTGATAAGTCTGGACACGACACCTGTGGACACGAATCAGGGTGACACGAACCTAGGTGGACACTAGGCGAACCACCCTGCACAGGGACACGACCCAATTCGTGTCGTGTCGGGTGCATGACACGCGTACACACACGCACGAGGCTGCACTGCTGTGCAGTGTCCAGTTGTGTTGCCTTGGGTTTAATTGAATGTGGACACGTCTGTGTCATGTGTGGTGGACACGAATTGGACCCTAAGACATGTGCACAAGTTATATTTGCATTATCAACCATTACATTTACATCTTAGCATGTTTTAACCCATCAAATCATATTTACCCTAAAATCCTGATACCAGTTTATAATTCAGTTTTTTTTCCAGTTTTTAAATCGAACTTGGTTGATTTATTAACCCATTTAAATGTTATTAAATCACTGTTTAGTCCCTAATGTTGTTCTCCTACATGTTTTCTAGCTATATGTCAATTTTGGAGATGTTTGGTTGAGTTTTTGGGTTTCGAATTGGAATTAGAAGTATTGGGCTGAAAACTGTTTTGAAGTTGAGCATTGAGTTGATTTTAAATCCAAAACTGAGTTCTTTGTGTATTGAATGTGGGTTGGCTTGTGAAAACCAAGTTTTCCTTTATGTTAAACCTGAGTTTTAGTTATAGGTAAACTGTCATTTGGGGTTCTGTCAAATCCAGGAAACTGAATTGGGTTCCTTTCCTAAATTTCTCAAACTGAACCCTATGTTGTTTCCTCTTGCACACTCACACATATGTTGACACCCTCTCACTCTTCACACACACTTCACTGTTTTTCCTGTGCAACACATACACACAGTCACTCATGCACACACATTTCCTGTTTTTCACCCTTCATTGATACACACCTACACACACACACTAAACTGTCCAGATTTGGACTGACCCTTAGTCCTCTCACACACATTGCACACTCACTCTCTATCACACACTTGCCACTCTCCCTTTACCTCACTCTTTCTAACTCTCTATCTTTCTATCTTCCTATGTATATATATATATATATAATGTAATGTATATAAATATGTATGTGTATCTAATATATAAAGTATATTATGTATATATGTAGGTATCATATATATTATAATATGTGTGTGTACTATTATATATATATTATATATATGTAAGTATGGTATACATATAGGTAGCCTATGTGTATATATATATGTATGTGTTATGTGATTTCCATGTGTAGGACTAGATGCAATATAGGTTGTGTGATGTTGGTTTTGACTTTGTGTTGTATAGGTTGTATGGACTTGATACACTAGCATAGGCTAGTTTAGCCTTGTTTAGACTAGTATAGACTTGTTTAGACCTAGAATGACTTGTTTGACCTAATTTAGACTTGTTGGACCTAGTTTGACCATAGTTGACCTAGTTTGACTTCTAGGGTTGACCAGAGTTGACCAAGAGTTGACTTTGGCCTAGATTGACCTAGATTCATGTAGAATGCATTGTAGTACATCTTATTACCATTCTGGACATGTTATGACTTGTGCTGTTCTAAATAGGAGCCAGACACCACTCCTCGGACAGTACTTTCATCTTGGACACTCAGATATCAGGCGAGTACATTCTCTGATCATTTCATATCCTGTTTAGAATTATTTTCCTGCTTTAAATTACTTTACTTGATACTGTCACGTTGGTCACACGGATTAGCACTATATGGATCCCTTCTTGAGATGTTATCCTTCAGGAGCATCGGATATTACATGTTCTGTGTGTTTCACTTATATTGTGTATCACTATGCTTCATGGTTCATTGATCACTTGTGACATGCACTCTCATGATCACAGAGTCTCCTTGAATCTCCCATTTATGGGCATTCCTGGAATCACCCATTTATAGGCATACCATGTATCACCCCTTGTGGGCCATTGCATGGAATCATAACATAACCTGGCTGGATCCTTGTGTATTGATTGGGGGTATGGGAGAGTAGAAGTAGACATGTGAATAATATCCAAGTAGTGTAGCATCAGAATCTTTCCGTAGTGTAGCATCAGAATCTCCTATGCCATTCACATGTTTATATTGTACTCTGACTCACTAGCCACTGTTAGTTCTTTACTTATAGTAGATATTTCTATTACAGTTCTCTCCCTGTTTATATCTTGTACTTTCTTCCAGTTCATGTATCTTACTTTACTGCATGATTAAATTTTCTAACCTGCTATGATCTGTTGAGATGCATTGTGCTCGCTCCTGTCCTGACTTGACCTGTTGAAAATATTACAAAGGACGAGGAGGAGGCCTGTGTGGATACCTTCTACGGGGCAGCCCTAGACGACACTTGTGAGCTGGACTCTCAGGAGGATCCAGCTCTAGCTGATGACTTTACCCCTACTGTCTAGACTAGCTTAGTTAGGCTTTATCTTACTTATGTTATCTTGAGACTAGTTTAGTTAGGCTTTATTTCTGTCTTTGAGATCTGGGTTGTATATATTCTTTCATATTCAGTAGTTGAGACTTGTATTTCTGGATATTTGCTGAGATGTTATCTTAGACACTTAGACTCTTCTGATCATCTGTATTTTCTTTGAGTTCTATATCATATCGTGCTTCATCTTCCTTAGTTGTGATTGAGTTTACATTCTGCTATGTCACCCCCATTCGGGGAGTATAAACTGCTTAGCATTATATTCTTAGATGTTGTGACCTAGGACAGCGTTCTACCGTCGAAACTGCGGCGTAGGCTGGACGTACCCACGTCTCGTTCCCTTACTCTAGGGTGCGGGTCGGGACAACATGTCAGTATCATACCTTCATGACATATATATATATATATATATATATATATATATATATATATATATAAAATATATATATATATATATAAATGAACGTGGTAATTAAACAAAATTGAATTAAATGAAAAGGGTTGGGAGAGGACTTGCCTTGAGGAATCTTTGGATTGGGACTGGAACTAGGGTTTGAGCCTTCTTCTTCTTCCAATTTCTACTTCTTCTTCCTCCAACAAATTCTTCTTCTTCTTCTTTCTTCTTCTTCTTCTTCTTCTTCTTCTTCTTCTTCTTCTTCTTTCTTTTTGAAGAAAAGGGATTTGGGTTTAAGTTTTGATAGTGGTGGTGATGATGGTGAAGATAATGATGATGACGATGATGATGATGATAATGATGGAGGTGACGGTGGTGATGGCGGCGGTCGGTCGCCCGGATGGCGGTGGCGGCCACCGCAGGCTGCGCCGGCGAGTGAGGCGGCGGTGCCGCGGGCATGGGCCGGCTACTATGGAGAGGGTTATGAGAGGGAGAAAGAGAGATGGAGAGCTATGGAGAGTGAGTGATGGGGAGGGGGAGGTTTAGAAGGAGAGGGAACCGAAAGAGAGAGGGGGAAGAATGAGAGTGCCAGCCTCTCTCTCCCTTTCTCTATGTAATTTTTTTGGAGACATAATAATTATGTCTAGAGTATAAAATTACCTATATACACCTATCTCTGTATGCATGGAAACACTTGGAGGGTTATGTGTCATGGAAAATTTTATAATTACAAAATTTCTCAATGTTACATTTGCAACAAAAAAATTATTTAATTAAAATAATTAATATATGTAGTTAATATTTTAGAATAACCCTTATTTAACACATATATAAAATAAAATGTATCTACCTAATATATATAAAATAAACCAAATCATGTAAATACGGAGATGTCTGATATCGGATATTGTATTACGAGATACAACAATTTAAATAAAATAATAATGTAATGTATTATTAATTGAGGGTATGACACTCTACCCACCTTACAAAAATTTCGTCCTCGAAATTTAAAAATAAAAATAAGCTTTTCAAAATAATAGAGAAGAGATAAGATATTCTACCAACCATGATGAAGTAGTAATGAAGTATTTTCAAAATCATATTCATTAAAAGTTTATGAAAATAGGAAAAGTATGAAGATACGTGAAATCATCAATGATCTTGAAATTCCATAGATTCAAATAAAATGGTCAAATGCCATGTTGTTTAACCCATAATCATGTATGATCTTTGAATTCAAAATCATATTCTTTATTCTCATTTTCTTGCGTGATATAGTAACCTTGTGCCTCGCCATTGCGCACATGGCTGCAATCAAGATACCATTTTACTATCAGAATTCATGACTGGTGCGTTTTACTACATCGCAACTGATATCCATAGAATGAGTAGAAATTATTATTGTGGTGTAGCTTTACACGTTATCCTTGAAAATTCAAAAGATACTCAAGAACCAGTACTTAGAAATCATTTTTTTCCATCTCTTCTTTATCTAAGTATCAAAAGTACTATATAATATCATAATTTAAGATCATTTGACAAAATTAGTTAGAAAATCTCATATACCTATATTAATAAAAATACTGAATATCATTTTAAATTTATTCAAGTTAAAGGTTTTCAAATCCAAATTGAGATAAAAAGAAATTGGTTTTGAATATCAAGCATGAAAACCGATTATAAAAACATTGTCGAGAATTCCGAAATCTTTACTTAGTTACTGAATCATGTTTCAAGAATGTAGTGCATCGCCAGTCTGAATGGCTGCAACAACTTCTCATTCCACGATTTAATTATTTGATTACAGGTGGTCTCACTGCCTTGTCAAATGAAAATAGATTATCGGGTTCTTGGGACATAAGAAAATAAATACTCATTCACAGGAAATTCAATTACAAAAGTCCAATCAAAATATTATTTCACAAAAATTCAATGAATAATCAATGAGTAATGCATATCTGGGTATTTAGGTGGAAAACGATTTCCAAAAAAATTAGAATACTACTAGAACGAAATTGGATTGAAAAAAGAGGATACAATTCTAGATTTTTTTTTCCTTCAATGAACTTTAAGTAAAACAAAGGAATTGAGAAATTTCAAGAAAATCGAATTTGCAAAATAATTAGATTACATGAAACTCAACAAAGAAAGAGGAGATGAATCAGGATTTAAGCACAGATAAAATCAAGAAGTCGAGGTATATATATTTTACATATTCCTTAAACATATACTATTCGTATTCACTTGCCCCATAGTTCTTCCAAGTTACCCTTATATATATATGCTCATCCCACAAAACATACTACATACAATCTAAATAAAATCTTAGATCGTATATAGCCTGTTGGCTATGTGATCATTATTCCCTGACCATTCCAATCAATGTAATATCTAGATAAAGCTAAACCCCAGGTTCACTAAGGGTACAAAGTTCAAGATCCTTAAGGAATTTTCTATAATCCTTTCCTGGGCTACTCTAGCAGGAATACTTGTCTAGTTCTCTCTGAATTACTCGACCTATATATCAGGTCATGTCTATCCTTATACTCCCCATGACTTTCCAATATCATATACATCCTTAATGGGAGTCATAGGTTACTATTTTAAACTATGTGGAATCACTATAGAAAATTCAATAGGTAAGGATCTATAGGATAAACTGAATGAA
>JANAVB010021198.1:7748696-7858696 GCA_029216955.1 Iris pallida
CGTTTATTAAACTGAACATATACTTCAATATAAAAAGCTGATAACACATCTGGAAACTTAGATCTTTCTTTCAATAAATAACAACAAGCCATTCTGGAATAATCATCAATAAAGGTAACAAAATACTTTAATTCTTTCGGACTTTTGACCCGAGAAGGACCTCAAATATCACAATGAACAATATCAAAAGACTCTAACTGACGACTCTCACTACGAGAAGGAAAAGAACTACGGTGACGCTTTCCCAATTGACAAGCCTCACACTCAAGACTAGAGACATGACCTAAACCATGAATAATTTGACACAGTTTAACCAACGACGGATGTCCCAAATGATAAAGCCACTGCAGAGGAGAAACGGAAACAGAAGTGAAAGCTTTTCTAGGTAGATCCAAGTAATACAGACCAATTTTTTAATGTCTGGAGCCAATCATCTCATTCGTCTTGAGGTCCTGAAAAACACACGTATTGGAAGAAAATGTCACAGAATAATGAAGAGATTTGGTTAACTGACATAGATAACAAATTAAATGAAAATATAGGCACATATAATGAATCTTTCAATGATAGTGATTGAGTAGTTTGAATGACACATTTTTCAAGCACATGACGAGTAGACCCATTAGCCAAGATAATATTATTTTTCATAGGAAGACGATTATGAAAGAGAGAAGATATACCATACATGTAAAACTTGCTCCTGAGTCGATGACCCAAGAGGTAGATGGCGACTGGGGTTGCGACAAGAGCATGATTACCTAGATTTGCCATAGTTACAGTAGGTTGGGTGGTACTAGCAATGGAACTACATATATTGAAGCAATAATAATAATAATGGGTTGATCTTTATTGACGCAATAGAACTTCATATATATATATATATATATATATATATATATAGGAGAGGCTAACCTCCTCTCCTCTTACTCTACCCGATGTAGAACTAAAGCTCATTATACTAAATAATGAAAAATAACTCTAACATGTTGCTTTGGTAAAAGAGATGAAAGTTACTTATTTTTCTTGTCCCTGTTAGTTCTCCTCTTTTCATATCCATTTTTTTTATGAAACTATCGAGAGAAATTCTAAAGAGCTGGAGTCTCTCGTATTGGAACTATCGGGAGAGTCTACTCCAAGAACTCTCGCCATTGACGTCGTCGACCTCCTCGATATCGCTGGACACCCCACTGCTCCCCCTCTCGTCGACGTACTGCTACTCGTCGGGCTCGCGGATTCCATCGCTGATATAGAGGGAGAGGGACTGGGTGGGGATGAGGAGCAGGTCAGCATCGGAGAGGAAGCGGAGGGAGAGGGTCGTTGCGGAGATCAACAAAGACACGAGAGAGGCGAGGGACAATGTCAGAATGGGTGGGGCCAAAGGGATTTACGCCTCGCAAATGGCGATTAGGATGGGCGCGCATGTGAGCGGAGAGGCCTTCATAGAAAGAGAAGGTGTGAGCGCTCTGTTCTCGCCATTATTTTCTTACAGTGAAGGAAAGAAGGATTGGATTTTGATTTGTTATGGGTGGACTGACAGAGATAATGTAATGATTACTGTGGAGAGAGAGAGAGAGAGAGAGAGAGAGAGAGAGAGAGAGAGAGAGGAAGTTTTGATTTCTTTGATACGATACTGTAGGTTTTGTAAGAATTTTATGTATGTAATTATATGTTATTTACGAGAATTCTAGTTTGTATTTTAGATACATTCAGTAATTATGTCAATTAAAATAATCAATAATTATTTCATAAAAAGTTATATTGTAATATTTGGGTTTAAATGACAATGATTTTTGTGCAAAAAATATTAGGGGTAAATCTACTCAGGATTACCACAACTCAAACCAACATCCACTTTCAACCATTATCCAAATAACTGAACTTTTTTTTCTCCAGTTACACTAACCATCCAAACAATCGAACTCATTTTTTCTTCATTTTCATTTCCTCCAATTCCACCAACCAAACACATTTTGAAAGTCAAAATTTATGCGTACGCAAACTCCATTTTTTCACTTTTATACTTTCCTACACTTTCGTGAAACCAGACAGGCCCTAAGCCCCTTAGGAGGCTTACCTACATTTCTCGTAAGTTCTTCATAAACCTCCCTCTTAATGTAAACCGGAAGCAGTGTTGGGAACAAAGCGCAAAAAACGTTCCCCCAAAACAGAGATTTCTACGAGAGAACCGAGCAAAAGCACACAAACCAAAAACGCCAAACACAAATCGCAGACAGATATTTTTGACGTAAAAAATCCAAATGGAAAAAACCACAGGACGATGGGAGTCCAACCCTAAAGAACCTCCACTAATGGAATAAAGAGAATACACCCTCTACAAGCTCCTCTCCATCCAAACGGATCACCACAACTCACTTAAAAGAAAAAAATTTAATTGTAGACTCCAAATAACAAGAGATGTCAAAAAATTATTCGAAACAATCTCTCCTTCACAATAGTCTTCAATCATTTCTCTCTCTCAAAAGTTGTAAAGCACTATTGCTCCTCTCTTTTTTGAAATATGTTTTATGGTGAGGAAACTCCTAGTATATATAGCCTCAAACCCACAACTAATTGATATATTCTATTATATGTAGGAATACTCAATCTAAACTATTGATGTCTTCCAATTATATATAGGAATACACAATCCAACTCCATTGGGATATTCCTACTATACATAGAAATATCCAATCCAAATATAATGGAATATTTTATTATATATAGGAATACCCAATCCGACTCCGGGGTATTGTTCACATAGGTTAGGAACCCCACCCACTCCAACAAATCTTTTCCTTTACAACTATGTGAAGGGGGTCGTTATCTCAACGATCCTCCTACAGTACTCGAACTTTCCTCTTGGAAGAACTTCGTGAACATTTTTGCTCCTTTGTCATCTGTATGAATCTTCTCAAGCGTCGCGTCCTTCTTCTCAACCACATCCCATATACAATGATATTGAGTCTCAATGTGCTTGGACTGACTATGAAATGTCTGGTCTTCATAAGGTGAATGACACTCTGGCTATCACAAAGCAAAGTATACTGCTCTTGCTTTAGCCACACTTCCTGCAGCAACTTCTTCATCCACACCTGCCTATGTTTATCGTCCATAACCTCTCTGAAACTTTCAGTCTCTCCTCCGTTAGTCAATAGCACATACTCATTTGGTGAGTATCTTGTAGATGGTCGACGCTCTCTGTCGCTCTTCATCAACGAAACCACTAGTGCTGGCTGTATATCAACAACCTCCTCTCCTTCAGGAACTACCTCCTCGGCATGCTCATCCTCTTGAGGGTTACCCTGACCACATCAGCAGGCTGATGATCAAGATTGGGAGCAACTTCATGTACTGGCTTCCCCATAACTGGATCCTCTACAATGTCCTCTAGGAACTGCTCGAAGCGAAATAACTCTAACTCAGGCAATTCCTTGGCCTCAGAAGGCATCTTCGAATCTTGAGTATTGGCCATGGTCTGATCCTCGACGGATATCACGTCCCTGCTTCTGTAGAGCTTTCTTCCCACGGGGTCATAGAGTCTTAGCCAAACTCATCCCGACCGTAGCCGACAAAGACGCACCGTCTCGTCTTCGGCTCAAGTTTGGATCTCTCGTCCTTCGATACATGCACGAAGACCTTACAACCAAACACTCGCAGGTCATTATATGACGGCTATGTAATGCCCCGCTCCGAACGGTGCATTACGATGAGTCGTTGACTCGAAGAGTTGTATTGACCCGATGAAGTATCGATGCAAATCGATGCAAAGCATAAGTCCGATTTGAATAAGGTATTGACTTCAGTTGATCTGGTGTGCTGGCTATGCTTTTACGCTGGATTGTAAAGGGTCGATATTTTTGCCTTATTCGAAATGACGTCTGCAAAACAAAATCGTCGCCTTGCGATGGATTATGGCATGGGCATGGTAGGTGAATCAGTCGAATAGTTCAACAGAATGACTAAGTCAGAAGAGTTAGTCGTGCAACCAAGTTATGAAATCGAGCTGCATCAGCTTGGCAGAACGACAAGACGTATCGGCTTAAGGTGGGCGGATTCTTGACTCTCTCTCCCTACTCCTTTACGTGTAATAAAATGTATCCTTGTATGCATAAGTTGCTATCAAGTTAGCAAGCATGGCTCGAGCAATTAAAGGTCCTAGTGAGTGTCAAACATTAAGAATAGAACATTAAACAATTGAAGCGAAGTACATCAAGTGTACGGGTCGCGGTAGGACAGTGATAGTAGGACATTGAAAGGCAACATCGAGATGTGCATTACGTGCATAACTCCGAGAATATTGAACACTAGGCCTAGAATATTGATTATGGCGTCGAGCGTGCCCTTGTGCATGAAAGAAATGACCTAGTAAGCAAAATAGGGCAAGTTGTGGTGCAATGCCACGAAACCTGTCGTAACATTGAAAGATATACTTCGTGCATCGAAGTATGCAGTTGTGGCATAATTGCTACGGAACTGCCGTTATACGAACAACTTATGAATGGAATGCGTTGAGTATAGGAACGAGAAGTGTTAAGCTGCTGGGCATCGTGCATCAATATGGATGTATTGGGGCATAATGTAGTGCCCCGCTCCTCGCGGTCCACTATATAATACCCACGGCTTGCTGACTCAGTCTTGAACTGAGTATTTGGAGAAACCATTGCTAGTATCGATTGATCACGAATGAAATGCAATGAACCTTTTCAACTGATGGATGGACTTTTTTTGAAATGAGTCCAATAGTTTTCGTTGGATGTTTTCTTTTACTGCTTGGTTTTTATGAATGCGTTTTCGTGTTGGTTTTTGATGATTGGTTTTCGTTGTTCGCTTTTATCGCATATCTCATTCATTCCGAATCTTGAGAGAAAGAGACCGAAGTATGCTAATCTAATGTTGGTGCCTATGCATGAGGACGCATAGACATAAACAGAATGTGAATGGCGCGTGAAGTCCCTCCTCTCAACTAAGATTCATCTTAGTGAGTAGCTCTAACTGTAGCTCCCCGCTTTCGATAGGCGACGAAAGTTCATAATATGCTTGCGTCGAGTCAGATCGGCCGGGAACTTAGATGGCCATCTGACTCGATCGCTAAGCTTGGCAAACGATAACACCTTGCGGCATCGATCAAATCGATTTGGACGGAAGTTATGAGAATCGATCCAACTAATAGAACGACTTCTGTTGGAATAAGTCCTAGATGCAGCGGGCTGCGTCTCGGCGAGTGAGCTCTCTATAAGAGTTCCTTCAACGGGACCGGACCGCTGTATGGTTTTCTTGGAGCTTTTCTCGCTGGGTTTTGATGAAGTGCTTTCGCGTCATTTTTCTGGATGCAATTACAAATTTTGAAGCAAAAAAAAAGAAGAAATTCTAACAAAGTGTTGGTGCCATTGCAGGAGCTCGTATAACAAAAGCTTGACGTTGCGAAGTGCTTTGACGATCGGCACGAGCAAAGTAATCGGTGGGTGATTCGGCCCCTTCTTTTTTACTCTTCCCGCAAACTAATTCCTTGCCTCGAATTCATTCAAATTGAACGATGCCAAGTTAATTGCATGCCAATCCACTAAGTTCAAGAACTTGGGAAAAATGTATCGATTTAGAGTAATTTACTCTGAAAATATAAGTCTGTCACATAAACCAGAAAGTTTAAGGTTCTAGTAAAAAGATAGACTATTTCACGTGCTGCAAAATAATATGAAACGTCGATCGTGGGTTATGATGCCTCAGACAATTTGGTGTCTACGGGACGCTAAATCGGGAGTACGACTTTGGAAAAAATGAATCATTGCATTAGTTGGGGGAAAATGATAATGCCGTTCAATACTGTCCGCGCTATACAAAACTGTTGCATATATTAAACTGTTCACGCATTGGTATGGTCATGGACAGCATGTGCACAAGTTGATTTTCCTCGAATCGGTATCCAGGGCATCGGAATCGAATCGACCTAGGGGGAATGAATAATCGTGCTTCGGCACCGATGCATTGTGGGACCGTCAGTCAGGCTTGCAACCTAGACCGAACGGGCCAAAATGTCGTTGAGATAGTCCCACGTGATGTGTAACATCAATGACCGCATATAAGATAGTGGCATGCTCACCTATTGTCTTATGCAGGTGTAAATATTATCTTTGTTTTCATGCAGGGACGAGCACGACCGTGGTAAGAAATATGATAAACTGCTATGTTTCACTGTATGCTTTATTACTCAAAGATGGATATCGTATATGAACTGAATTCATTTAGTTCTAATAGAAAGATAACTCTAAAGCTTGCCTACCCTAACAATCAGAGTCGGTTTATACGAGTGGGTTCGTCTCATCCACTTAGCATGTGTGCTAATCCCATCCCCCAATTTTCCCAGGTGCAACGGGCTCTCCAAACTAAACTGAAGCTGAAATGCGGAGAGGCATTTTGAAGCTCTTCCTATGCTGAAGTATTTTGAAGCCAATTCAATCGACGGCTTATGTATAAAGGGGCGAATGTATGTAACGGCAAGCGTTAGTTCAGGCAACTTTTCGAATGTATTTCTTTCTGTTTTCAATCAATGTAGCCGCAACAACATCCAATGTAATTACGACTTGCACTTCATTGCAAGCTATGAATGAAAAGCAAATTTCTATCTTCCTATACTGCATCTTATATTCTGATGTGATTTATGAAGTTTCAACTTGGCGTTTCAATATAAAAGACTCAACGTAACGTTCTTGCCTTGTACGAGTGCAATTCCATACTCATACGTCATCACGCCTTAGCGAGGACGATCGATTCGGCAAAATAACACCAGGGATGAATGATTTGTCGACTCGGGGCGTGACACTAACCAGGCTTGCATTTATTTGTATTCCCTAATAAAAATAATCTCTAGTCCACTCTGTTGCCTCGTTCCTATGATCAATGATACCACAATGAAAATAATACTCGTACAGCATGCATACGTCCTGGACAACTTGTGCACAAGGAAATTAGATCTCTCGGGCGGTTCTGGGGGTGCCTTGAATCGCTCGGCCTCGGGAAGATTGTCTAGACATTTCGAGGTACAAGAAACCTCGGGTGTTGCATCAATGTCCAAATAGCGACGAGCTGAACCCATGTGTTACAGCGGCTAATCACGGGAAACGACTCATGGGCCAACATATAGTTAGGTGCATTTATGAAATCAGAGTGCATTGCAACCTAACAAGAGATACAGAGTTAAACAGTACACCTTTATATCATATGCAAATTGTGCTAACCTGTCTTGTACAGGGATGATTGTCGACGATGGGTAAGTTGGTTATGAAATATATTCTCCTGTCATGTTTCTTTTAAATTGTTAAAAAGAACCTAGACAAGTAGAAAGAGCACTAGTAAATATGTAGCTTTACATGTTGAATTTGTGTAGATATTTGTGAGTTTTGGCGAAAAGCCGCTCGCTAGTACATGATGTGTGCTGACCCACGTCGTGGGCATCCTTTTCAGAAAGCAAAGGAGACAGCGGGATTCAAGTGAGGCACTAAAGCTCATCTAGCCCAGTAGAGCTGTGGATTGCCTCGAAGCTGTCACGCCCCAGAACCAGAATACTGGAAAGCGGGGGCAGACATAGCCAGCTACGTATAACGGAATGGAATCCACACCGCTATACGGTCACGGCTGTCTAGATATGTGAGGGTTTCACTACAATCCATCAGTCTCTTAAGGTCACAAAATAGCCTATTGTCTTAATCTCAACCAACTAATAATAATCACAAGATATCAGATCTCCAAATACACAATTGTAAGGCGTCCCAAACATTACATATCCAGATGATCATGAAGCTAGTCGTTACAAAATGTGAGGACTAGCAAGAGTTCAGTCATACATGATCAACCCCCGGGGCTTGTCAATCATGTTACAGCCCGTAGGCAGACAGTAAGTAAGTACAATCGAGCTAACACTTGCTCGTCGGCTAAACGCCTCAAAAGAATAATTTACAATATTACAGTGGGAGAACAAAAGAAACCCACTCGAAGTCCTGGTTACGCCTGGTGACCACCATCGGGCTGGAAGACAGGTAGATCCTTTGCTGCTGCTCCGATATCTGGCCATACAAAACCAGCTGGGTCAGACCCCAGAAAGAGCAAGTGCCACAAAGAGACAGTAAATTAGCACAATAATATAATTACATAATAAGAGACAGTAATTTAAGAAAAAGCATGATAGGTAATTATAAAAGACAATCTTGCATAGAATCACTAAAAGACAGGACATATGAAAAAGCATGACAGGATGATATATGATGAGATAACCATGGGACTATTCAGATGGCTAGGTTACAACCCGTAAACCAAACAAGGACCGGGGTTGTAACCCTTCGTCTGAACGGAACTTGGTTTCTCTCACCATTTATCGGCAAGATAAATATAAGAAATCAGGTCAAGTAACAATCTGGAGTGACAATCATTATAGTGACAATCTGGAGTGACAATCATTATAGTGACAATCTAGAGTGACAATCATTATAGTGACAATATCGAGTGAGAATCATTATAGTGACAATCTGGAGTGACAATCATTATAATGACAATCTGGAGTGACAATCATTATAGTGACAATCTGGAGTGACAATCCTTCAATCATTCTGGTACAATCTTACAATCAATCAATTCTAGACAATACTATACTGGACCAGACTCCATCCAAGCAATCACGGACAATCATTGCCTACGGCTTTCTACATTAACTAACTAGGGTTATCACAATCCTAGTTACTAGCAAGATGCAATGAGATGTTCCAAGTAGTCACAGGCCCTGCAGCTATCCAGGTTATCCAGGCAATCATTATAGTGACAATCTGGAGAGTTCAATGCATTAGAGTGACAATAGAGTTCAATCATTAAAGTGACAATCAAGAGTGCCCCACATAATAGTGGGCTGGAAATGTGCCCTACTCGTCGGCAGGCTACAAGTCCAATCATTTACGGCCGGGATAACGGGATCGCCTGTAACTGGGGAACATCTCTTCATGACTAGTGAATTATACTAATTATTAACCTTAGTCCAATTTCGTAGGTACTCCTGACCGTGGTACTCAGGAGTCCCCTCCTAGACATGATGCAAGACATGACTGGATTATTTGTACAAGCACAATCGCCTACGGTGTCAGGATTAATTATACATGTCATGTCATATCAGGTAGCCGTCGCAACAGCTATTCAAGATATATCAGGTCAGGTTATCATATCAATTGTACTAGTTAGGAGTGTGCCACGACGGGCCACTTATCAGGTCATGCTCAATTATCAATTCCAAACATATCCAGTAAATTCGTGATTATCAAGTTCAGGACAAAAGGCGTAAGGATATAAAATGGACGTAAAATATCTAATAAAATATCAATATACAGGGCTATAGAAGAGCCATGCTTAAAGAATTAAGACCAAAACTCCAAGAGCCAATGGGTTAAGCAAGGGGTCAGGGGGGGCAGCGTACACAAAAGTCACGCACGCTCAAGGGGAGCAGCGTACGCAAAAAGTCACGCACGCTCAGGGGAAGCAGCGTACATGAAAAGTCACGCACGCTCCAGGGAAGCAGCGTACATGAAAAGTCACGCACGCTCCAGGGAAGCAGCGTACATGAAAAGTCCCGCACACTCAAGGGAGCAGCGTACATGAAAAGTCACGCACGCTCAAGGGAGCAGCGTACGTAAAAGTCACGCACGCTCAGGGGAGCAGTGTGTGAAAGTCACGCACGCTACAGGGAGCAGTGTACGTGAAAGTCACGCACGCTCAAGGAAGGCAGCATACGTGAAAGTCACGCACGCTACAGGGAGCAGTGTGTGAAAGTCACGCAGGCTCAAGGAGACACGCTTCCAACAGGAAGCGTACTCAAGCCTGCGTACGCAGCGCTAAAGAGCGCGCGTAGCTCAGTGTGCGTAAGCTAAACAGCTATGCACACTGCTCACTGTCTTCTCCAAACAGCAAGAACACCAAGGAAGAGCCCAAAGCTTCATCAGTTCATAACTTGGCCATCCGAACTCCAAATCCGGATTTCCAAAGTTCCAACTTGGGTGAAACTGAAAGCTTTTCCACATGGAAACATCAGAACTCAAAGAAAATCAACCAAAATGGATCAAAACATGTAAAATCCAAAAATAGCAATAACTTAGATCTACATCAACAGAGACTCCAAATCATAAAAACCCAAGAACTAATGTTGATCTCCATGTCCTAAACTAGCAAATGGACAAAGAAAAGAGGGTCCTCATGTAGTGGCAAGATGCACTTGCCTAGGGTTAGGAGAGTTGTGTTGAGGAAGGAGAAGAAGAAGAAGAAGGAAATAAATGGTGGTTATGAGGAGAGAGAGAGTGGTAGGTGGGGATATAAAGAGGGGGAGTTGTGGTGGGGATGAGGGGTAGCATAGGGCCAGGGTGTTCCAACACATAAAACCGAACCAAACCGAACCATCCTCAATAAAACTGAGCCATGCCAAAACCCAAAAATACGAGAAATACTAAAATTCCACAAGTTGAGAAAAAAATAAAAATACATGCCAAAGATCCAGATACGAGTATAAATACGAAATACGGGAAATGAGGGTGACAACTCTACCCACCTTAAAAGAATTCCGTCCTCGAAATTTAATCAAGGAGCTAAAGATTGTCACGACAAGCTACACTAAGCACAGGCAAGCTACACTAAGCAATTCGATCATACAATCATACAATGCAAGCAAGGAAGGGAAAACGTAAGGCATAAGAAAGACATTATACCTCACGAGTCAAACAAGTCGGGATATCATGATCGGATGTCATCCTCACACTCCCACGTTTGACTCTCCCAAGGAGCGATGAACTCAAGCAACATGAACTAAACTAATAGTCTTGCGCTTGAGGTCTCTTCCCTTGGTCAAACAGGGACACGGACCTATCCTCATACGAAAAGGTTGGTACCAATAACCAGTTTCGAATGACCTAGGATATGGCTCGGGTCCGGGATGTACCATTGTAATTAGGATACATGAAATACGTCATGTACCCCGCATAATGATGGTAGAAAAGCAAGATGAGAGGACACATATACCTCTCGGTCGATTCTGAACCTGAGCCTGGGCTAGGGCAAACTGCCGCGGGTTCTGTTGCTGGAAAGTCTGGGCCTGAGTCGGCAATGGCCTCAGAAACGGGAACTGCTGTTGCTGGTGAACTGGAGCTGGTACTGGTGCTGGTGCTGGTGCTGGTCCCCTAACCGAGGGACTAGATACTGTCGATGCTGAATCAACTCTGAAAGGGTAGGACCCTACCCTATGATCCGGTACTCCACACAATAAACACAATCCCAACGCCTTGCGACACTCCGCTACCACGTGTCCAGGCTTCCTACAATAAGAACAGCCTACGGCGGAAGACTGTGCTTGCTTCTGTTTCTGCTGAGGGTACGTCGGGGTTGAGTGCTGAACCGACGTAACTGAGGTTGCTTGCCTCGGAGTTCCAATAGTCAAAGCCCTAGCTGCCGGGGCTGGTGCTGAAGACTGATTCATCTGACTATGGGACCGCTTTCGACCTCCAGTCCTGTCCACTATTCTCTGGGAGGTATACTCGTGCCTCCTTGCTGCTCGCAACACCGCATCATAGGTCTGATGCTTGAACTGTTCTACTGCCAATATAATCTCTAAGTGAAGTCCCTGCTGGAACCTCTGCGCTCTGTCAAACTCGGTTGCCACCAAGGTGGGAGCAAACCGACTGAGTCTGGAAAACTCGACCGCATATCCGTCGACCGTCCTTCCCATCTGCTTAAGATTACTGAACCTGGTCTGCAAGTCATACCGAGCTACTGCATCATAATACTTGGTCTGGAACCTTTCGCTGAACACTGCCCAGGGGACAGGTGTTGTCAATCCCACTGCTTGTGCGGCCCACCAACTGCGGGCTAGATCCAATAACTGTAGGCGCACCACAGCCACCTTCTCTTCCTCTGGAGTCTTCGCGGCTTCGAGAATCACCTCTATATCTTGTAGCCAAGCATCGGCAGCAATGGCATCCTCGCTGCCATCGAAGAATGGAGGGTTCAGGCGCTTAAAACTGTTGACCGCACTGTTCCCTCGGGGTCCACTTCTATTCAGAGCATCTTCCACTGCCTGGTGCAAGGCATCGCCTCTACGATCTTGGGAAGCTAACAATGATCTGATGAGACCCACCAAAGTGCCATCATCAGGATCTGCAGGCTGGACTGGCTGAACTGGCGGCTCTCCTCCAGTAGGTACGACTCGGGAGGCTGCTCCTGAGTGCTGGGCCTGATCTTCTGGTTGCTGCTGGTCCACGGGAGGTGCTCCTCCTTGCTGATCGGCAGGGTCAGGTGCAGTGCCGCTGAGGAAGACGACATGGGAACAATAAGGAAGGACCAGGACAGATCAACGATTACAAGCATGTGATCAGGACAAGAATTTTTAGGAATCAAGAGGATACGAGCAGATATCAAGGGCGAGTACCGATTGAGACATCTATTCGGTAAACCCTCACACATCTTGATTAACAAGACCTGCATGGGCCACCACTGAAGCTATCTTATATTTCCAGTCTAGTCGCAAGTTTCTTTTTATTTGAAGGTGTCTTTACATTTCAAGCATGTAATAAAGGGATATTGTCACGACCTGATTCCAAATAATTGGGTCGAACCGGATCATGCCCAGCTTGCACCGTTGTTGAGACGGCGACAGTAAGATGTTCCATTAGCAGGTAACCACAACAACATCTATATTTGTCACAGCTCAAAATTCGGAAATTTAAAACTTTATTAAACTTTTATAATGAAATAAAAGATACAACTTAAACCATTTTCTACATACATCAAGAAGAAAAGGAAACTCTAGGCAAACAGCTCATCAGTCTCGAAATCCTCGTCTTCTAGTTGGGATCGCGGAACAAAGCCTCATCAGTGATACCTAAAATATTGGGTCTCCAGTCAAGAGGGAGCAAAGTACAATTCATGCTAATTTGACAATTGAAATAATAATAGAATCATGCACTTTTAAACAGTTTTGAAAATCAACTAAGCAGTTACAGTTTTAAAACAGTTACAGTTTCTGTGATGTGAATAGGCAATGAATATGACCGGCTTGGGTTGTACAGTTGTATCCTATTGATACGATATGGCTTATCCCCATGTGTATGAGGGATAAGCTAACACAGTCAGTATACTACTTTGGATATGGTCATACTCATTACGCTACTCCCCCAGTCCCCAATAGTTGCAGTAGTTACAGTCAGTGCTCTCAGAGAGAGTTCCGTGTTGCATCGTGGTTTAAACTTACAATAAAACGATTACTAAATAATTGTAAACTAACACAAAATGTACTTACCTCAGGTTTGACTGGACTAGAAAGGTTGATACGTCGGAATGGAAGTTCAGACTCTTCCTCGAAATCCTACATTTGATAAGCTGTCTCAGAAACCAAGAATCGTCAAAGCTAACTAAGCTAGTTGCAATCTCTAAACTGTTCCCTAGTCAATTTTAAATCTTTTAATTAGCTAACACAAGCAAAACGCGATTATTAGTGCGTTGATTTAATACGAGGGAAAAAGATCATTTTATGTTTTGAATTCGGAAAACTTCGTCGATACCAGATTAATTATTAAAACTTGGTATTTTTTAAAAATATAAATATAAAGCTAATTTTCTTATTTAGTGAGAAATACGTGACTTTTTAATTATTAACAAACTTGTCAATTTTAAGATGAGAAAATATTAATTAATTTTATACGAAAATACTTTTTAGTCAATTTAATCGTTTAAATAGAAAAACTCGTAAAACCAGAAAAGAAAATCTAAGCTATTACAGTTACAGACCACAGCCAGCTGGGCTTATGCCCATTACAATTTATTTACATAAATTGAAATAAGATAAACTGTCGTTAGTCCTAAACTGAAATATTAAATAAATATAAACAGAAATTAAATATAAAAATAAAGGTAAATTATAAGTCTCAGATATGGTCCGATCCTCATCTTGGCTAATTGCCTCAACGTCCGGGCGGGGCCGGTTTCGTTTGCACTTAGCCGGGTCCACTGACCGATATGGTCGTCACCCAAAATTAAATATCAAATAAAACTCCGAAATCATTTTAAATCCACTTTAAAAATAATTCAGGATTTACGAAAAAATCGGGCAGCATCTCCTTTATTTTTGGTCAACCCAAAAACTAGGAATTGGCGCCGATAATTTCTTGCAAATCCCAAACCAGGGAGAAACCCGAATTATATATATTTAAAAATCCACAACCAATCCACAGAATAATCGGGACGACCCGAAATAATTTCGGAGGTCCGATTCCAATTCCACAAATCACAGAACGTTCCCGGAAAAATCCGGAAAGCCAACACATACTAAAAATCCATTCCCGAAATATTTTGGGAATCCAAAATAATTCACAGGACCTTTCCGAAAGTCCCAGAAAATTACGACGTCGCTAAAACCGAATTCCCAAAGGGAATCGGGGACCATTTCTCATCATCGACTGAAATAAAATGAACGGGACAGGGGGTTATACCTCGGATTGCTCGGCTAGAGCTCTCAGATGAAAAATAGAAAGAAAATAGATCCAGAACAGCGAAAGTATTCCCAAAACAGCGCTGGAACAGCAGCGTCGCTGCCAAAATCAGCAGATCGGGGAGTCGGGAAGAGCGCTGGCCAGAGAGACGTTGCGCCAGGGCGCACAGAGAGTCGGGAGACCGCGCGGGTAGAGGCGCGCGGCTAGGGCACGTCGGGGAACGCTGGACAGTGGGGGTGCTCGGCCAGAGGGGCGCCTAAGCTCTGGCAGTCGGCCGAGGAGCTCGGCGGAGTCGCGAAGGGGCGCACGCGAGGGGGACGGGCGGCCGTCGGCGGGGCGCCGGCAGGACAGCGGGCCAGGGGCGGCGCCAAAGGGGCGCGGCTCGCGAGGGTGGCACGCAGGCTTGGGCGCGGCCGGCAGGGGGTCCCCGGCGGGTTTCGGCCCGGAGGGCGCGCAAGGAGGCGCGAAGGGGGCTGGACGGTCGGGTGTTGTCGGGGAGCTCGGCCGCGACGCACAGGGGCGGCGACGGTGACTTCGGAAGGAGGCCGGCTAGGGGGAAGGCCGGCGGGGTGTCGTGGACGAGAGAGAGAGGAGAGGGTTGTGAGGAAATGGGGAGTGGGGGTTCTGATCTGTTGAGTTCGTGAGCAAGAGAGAGAGGTTTGTGAGTTAATAAGGGGAGATGGTGCTATTAAGTACAGGAGTGAGGAAAGGTTATGAGGCATTTTTAAGAGGAGTTACGGAAATGAGGGGACGGTTGTGTCCGTTCACGGAAAAGATACGAGGGGGTGAGTTGCTGGTCCAAATTGGACCGGCTCAAAGAATTTTTTTTTTTTTTAAGAGTTCAGAATTTAAGAAATAGGATTAGGTCCAGGTCTGGGTTCGGACTTGGGTCTGGGTCTGGACTCAAAAATCCCTGTTATTAATTTCTAAAATAATTTTAACACTCAAATAACATAATAATAATAATAATAATAATAATAATAATAATAATAATAATAGAAATACAGATATTAATTAATTCACAGAAAATGGGTTTCACAATCTTTTCTCCTTAGAAAATTTCATCCTCGAAATTAAAGGCAAAACAGGTACGGGTACTGCGCCTGTAACTAGAGTCCAACAATAAGAATTTCCAAGGCAGTCGTGGATGAGACGATTTAGGGACAAGTTTCATTTATGATATCATCCATGCAGAAAAATACAAAAGCGAACCAAAGTACACGAGGTTGATCAGACCATCATGCACCGGTTCTGATTAGACAATATATTAGTGGGTGCACCCAATAAAATAATGTCATGATCAAGCTTGATAAAGAGATAGCTTGCAAAACTAGGCTGACTTAGCAGCATCAGTTAATTTTAGAACGAAAAGATAAGAAGTAGGAGTTTAAAATGATGGCTCAAAATCTGATCTTCTTCTCACCTCTGACTACGCTTGCAACTGGTTTCTCTGGCACTGAAAGGTTGAGTCCAATCTTCAGCTCTGAATTATCCAATATGGGACTCGGATCTGGAATGTAGCATCTGAGCTGGCTCAACTTTCCTGCTCTGCTAACACTGATCGTTCCTCTGGTAGGAGAAAATCTTCACAAAAGACGCTATATCTCCTTCTTCAACTCCACTGATTGACGATGCTAACTTGGTAGTTGTTGTAAGGAAACTCTACCAATTTTAAATGATCTTCTCCAAGACCCTCCAATTTCCAAAACACAAGATCTAACATATCTACAAGCGTCTGGATTATCTTCTTTGATTGTCCTCCGGTTTGTACTCCATAAATCTGGTAGGGGTGCCTTCTCGTACAATGCTGCCAACTTCTCGGTGAATAAACTAACCTTGAAGGGAATAAAAGTGTGCTGACTTAGTCAGTCGGTCCACTATAATCCAATTGGTGCCCTTCCCTCCTTGGGAACAAGGCAATCCTTACTCAAAGTTCATTGTTATATGCTTCTACTTCCACTCTGAATTGTCCAGTGGCTGCAACAAACTTGTTGTTCTCTTGCTAAATTCCTCATGTTGACAAATTTATATCTAATCCCATACCTGGAATTGTCCTTCTTCATTCCATAGTACCAATCAATGGAGGCATATTCCGATACATCTTATTAGCTCCTGAATATATGGAATACTGCGACTGGTGCATTTCTTTCATCAACTCGTTCCTCCGTTTGTCAGCCGATATGCAAAGTCTCGTACCATTCTTCAGAGTTCCACTGCTGATCAATTTAGAAACCCTCAAGTGTTCCTACCAACACTTGATCTCTAAGCCTGCAAAGTGCCTCGTTTTGAAACTACGTCCTCTTGATTTTGTCCATCAGCCTCGAACTTCATCAATACTGAATCAGCATCCAGCTCCGTCCTTCTATCTCCAGGTAGTATATCCTCCAGTCCAAGCTTCTCGACGTCTTCTAGTAGGTGCCACTCCTTGGTTAAGAACATCGCCACTGGGTATCGACTAAGTGTATCAGCGATCACATTAGCCCTACCCGGGTGGTATAGCGGGTCGATGTTGAAATCCTTCATTAGCTTCAGCCATCTTCTTTGTCTTACATTCAGCTCTTTCTGAGTGAAGACATATTTCAGACTTTTGTAGTCCGTATATATTTTCACTCCCTTTCCATAAAAATTATGCTTCCATAGCTTCAAAATAAAGATAATTGCAGCAAATTCCAAATTAGGTGTGGGATAATTCTTCTTATGAGTCTGTAGTTGCCTATGTGTGTAAGCAATTACTTTCCCATGTTGTTGAAGAACGCAACCCAGTCCTTTTCCAGAGGCATTACTGTAAATTGAAAAACCACCTGTTCCTGCGGGTAGCGCAAGGATTGGTGTAATGGTAAATCTCTTCTTCAGCTCCTCAATGCCGCCTGGCAATCTTTCGTCCAGATAAACTCTTCATTCTTCCAAGTGAGCTTCGTCATCGGCTCAGCAATCTTGGCGAAATCCTTCACGAACTTCTGATAGTAGCCAGCCAAGTTCAAGAAACTTTCGAATTGAACTTGGGGTATACCACTTTTCAACAGCAGCTATCTTCCATCAAAATTTCTTCTCTTGACAATATGGCCAAAAATCCACCTTGTCAAAGAAAATCCACGTTCAGATAACTTACCATAAAACTTCTTTTTCTTCAAAGTTTCCAGAACTTTCCTCAGATGCTCTTCATGCTCTTCTTCAGTCTTCGAATATATCAGAATATTATCTATGGAGAAGATAAACTGATTCAAATACTTATGAAAAACTCTGTTCATGAGATTCATGAACTCAGCAGGAGCATTTGCCAGTCCAACGTCATGACCAAAGAAAACTACCCATACTTGGTGTTTGAACGCCGTCTTGGAAATGTCCTCCTTCCTGACTTTGATTTGATGGTAGTCAGATCTTAAGTCAAACTTTGAAACACCCTAACTCCACACAAACAGATCAAACAGATCCTCGATCCGGGCAGAGGGTACTTGTTCTTTAGTGTCTGGTAATCGATACACATCCGTTGTTCCATCCTTCCTGGGCACAAACAAGATAGGTGTTCCCTAAGGTGAAGTTCCTTCCTGAATAAATCCTAGAGCCTTCATTGATCTGGTCCTTCATCTTCTTGGCCTCCTTCGGGTTGACTCTGTAACATCCTTTAGAAATAGGGAAAGAGTCGGGAACTAGGTCAATGGTGAATCCTAGGTCTAGATCTGGGATAATCCTGGAAGACTATCAGGAAAAACATCTGCCATAAAGGTGTAACTAAGAATTTTATTCATGTGGAGAATTACAGCAAAAACTCTTATGATTGATCTAAGGACATCCTGTTACAACTTCCAAAAAATAGATAATGCTATTCAGCAGTCCTAGGTACTATTCTTCATGGTTCTGGCTCTTACATGAGCAGTCTCTAACTGCTTCATCTTCTATGAATCTCGAGTATGCATCATGCCTTATTGTAGGAGGCAGGGTCTGCTGGATAGGAAGAGAGTCCCTAGGTTATGGCCTAACAGGTATTGCTAGGATAGGTATTCTGGTATGATGAAAAGATAAGGGCAATCCTTTACCCGATGTTCAGTAGATCCACATACCAAACATTTTCCCAATCTCTTACGACAAATATTGGCTTGGTGACCAGTCCTTTTACAGTAGTCACAAACCAATAGCTTCTTACGATATAACTGCCGGATAGGGCTCAAAATGTCTTCTAGATTTCAGGGGTACCCCTCCTAGGGTGAGGTTCCGCTCCAACTTGGTTTAAGATAGCTAAGACTACATCATTGACGTTCTTCATGTCTTCTCTCGTGATATTCATCTGTTCCTGCTGGGCTTCATCTTGAGCTTTCTGGGACTCCATGATTACTTGAAATAGCGCAACCATTTAGGAGGTGTTTGCTGGTACTGGTGGAGCAACAGGAATGGGTACTTCCCCAAGGAAATGCAACTCAGTTTGAGAAGAGGTAGGAAATCGCCAGCGTAGTGAAAACTTCACTGGATGCATTATGGGGACGGTCAATCAGCTGCGAGGGAATAAATCCTGGACTTGGTTGAGGAGATGGGGTATGATCCGGAGATGACACCTCATCGCCAGCAGGATTGGTCTTGTCAATGGTCATTCTCTGGAAGGTTTAGGATGCAAACATAAGCAAGGTATCCTACCAGTCTATAGTCAAACAAAAATATTTATTTATAATATATTTCGGTCCTATGTTGTGACAAATTGATGTTCTAGTGTTCTAGTTGTTTCTAAATATGTTTTCCTAAGTTGTTGTTCAGACCTGGATGGGCCACCACTAAAAATATGTCACGAACCGATCCCAAATAATTGGGTCGAACCGGATCATGCCCAGCCTGCACCGTTGTTGAGACGGCGGCAGTAAGCTGTTCCATTAGCAGGTAACCACAACAATATTTATATTTGTCACAACTCAAAATTTAGAAATTTAAAACTTTATTAAATTTTTACAATGAAATGAAAGATACAACTTAAACCATTTTCTACATACATCAAGAAGAAAAGGAAACTCTAGGTAAACAGCTCATCAGTCTCGAAATCCTCGTCTTCTAGTTGGGATCGCGGAACAAAGCCTCATCAGTGATACCTAAAATGTTGGGTCTCCAGTCAGGAGGGAGCAAAGTACAATTCATGCTAATTTGACAATTGAAATAATAATAGAATCATGCACTTTTAAACAGTTTTGAAAATCAACTAAGCAGTTACAGTTTTAAAACAGTTACAGTTTCTGTGATGTGAATAGGCAATGAATATGACCGGCTTGGGTTGTACAGTTGTATCCTATTGATACGATATGGCTTATCCCCGTGTGTATGAGGGGTAAGCTAACACAGTCAGTATACTACTTTGGATGTGGTCATACTCATTACACTACTCCCCCAGTCCCCAATAGTTACTGTAGTTACAGTCAGTGCTCTCAGAGAGAGTTCCGTGTTGCATCGTGGTTTAAACTTGCAATAAAACGATTACTAAATAATTGTAAACTAACACAAAATGTACTTGCCTAAGGTTTGACTGGACTAGAAAGGTTGATACGTCGGGATGGAAGTTCAGACTCTTCCTCGAAATCCTACATTTGATAAGCTGTCTCAGAAACCAAGAATCGTCAAAGCTAACTAAGCTAGTTGCAATCTCTAAACTGTTCCCTAGTCAATTTTAAATCTTTTAATTAGCTAACACAAGCAAAACGCGATTATTAGTGCGTTGATTTAATACGAGAGAAAAAGATTATTTTATGTTTTGAATTCGAAAAACTTCGTCGATACCAGATTAATTATTAAAACTTGGTATTTTTTATAAATATAAATATAAAGCTAATTTTCTTATTTAGTGAGAAATACGTGACTTTTTAATTATTAACAAACTTGTCAATTTTAAGATGAGAAAATATTAATTAATTTTATACGAAAATACTTTTTAGTCAATTTAATCGTTTAAATAGAAAAACTCGTAAAACCAGAAAAGAAAATCTAAGCTATTACAGTTACAGACCACAGCCAGCTGGGCTTATGCCTATTACAATTTATTTACGTAAATTGAAATAAGATAAACTGCCGTTAGTCCTAAACTAAAATATTAAATAAATATAAACAGAAATTAAATATAAAAATAAAAGTAAATTATAAGTCTCAGATATGGTCCGATCCTCATCTTGGCTAATTGCCTCAACGTCCGGGCGGGGCCGATTTCGTTTGCATTTAGCCGGGTCCACTGACCGATATGGTCGTCACCCAAAATCAAATATCAAATAAAACTCCGAAATCATTTTAAATCCACTTTAAAAATAATTCAGGATTTACGGAAAAATCGGGCAGCATCTCCTCTGTTTTTGGTCAACCCAAAAACTGGGAATTGGCGCCGATAATTTCCTGCAAATCCTAAACCAGGGAGAAACCCGAATTTATATATATTTAAAAATCCACAACCAATCCACAGAATAATCGGGACGACCCGAAATAATTTTGGAGGTCCGATTCCAATTCCACAAATCACAGAACGTTCCCGGAAAAATCTGGAAAACCAACACATACTAAAAATCCATTCCCGAAATATTCCGGGAATCCAAAATAATTCACAGGACCTTTCTGAAAGTCCCGAAAAATTACGACGTCGCTAAAACCGAATTCCCAAAGGGAATCGGGGACCATTTCTCATCATCGACTGAAATAAAATGAGCGGGACAGGAGATTATACCTCGGATTGCTCGGCTAGAGCTCTCAGATGAAAAATAGAAAGAAAATAGATCCAGAACAGCAAAAGTATTCCCGAAACAGCGCTGGAACAGCAGCGTGCTGCAAAAATCAGCAGATCGGGGAGTCGGGAAGAGCGTTGGCCAGAGAGACGCTGCGCCAGGGCGCACAGGGAGTCGGAAGACCGTGCGGGTAGAGGCGCACGGCTAGGGCACGCCGGGGAACGTTGGAACAGCGGGGGTGCTCGGCCAGAGGGGCGTCTAAGCTCTGACAGTCGGCTGAGGAGCTCGGCGGAGTCGCGAAGGGGCGCGCGCGAGGGGGACGGGCGGCCGTCGGCGGGGCGCCGGCAGGACAGCGGTCCAGGGGCGGCGCCGAAGGGGCGCGGCTCGCGAGGGTGGCGCGCGGGCTTGGGCGCGGCCGGCAGGGGGTCGCCGGCGGGTTTCGGCCCGGAGGGCGCGCAAGGAGGCGCGAAGGGGGCTGGACGGTCGGGTGTTGTCGGGGAGCTCGGCCGCGGCGCACAGGGGCGGCGACGGCGACGTCGGGAGGAGGCCGTCTAGGGGGAAGGCCGACGGGGTGTCGTGGGCGAGAGAGAGAGGAGAGGGTTGTGAGGAAATGGGGAGTGGGGGTTCTGATCTGTTGAGTTCGTGAGCAAGAGAGAGAGGTTTGTGAGTTAATAAGGGGAGATGGTGCTATTAAGTGCAGGAGTGAGGAAAGGTTGTGAGGCGTTTTTAAGAGGAGTTACGGAAATGAGGGGACGGCTGTGTCCGTTCACGGAAAAGAAATGAGGGGGTGAGTTGCTGGTCCAAATTGGACCGGCTCAAAGAATATTATTTTTTTTAAGAATTCAGAATTTAAGAAATAGGATTAGGTCCAGGTCTGGGTTCGGACTCGGGTCTGGGTCTGGACTCAAAAATCCTTGTTATTAATTTCTAAAATAATTTTAACACTCAAATAACATAATAATAATAATAATAATAATAATAGAAATACAGATATTAATTAATTCACAGAAAATGGGTTTCACAGATATCATGTATGGGTATTGCGACTATTTTCAAAAAAGTTTTAAAGAGAATCATGTAGCCAAGATAAGGCACTCTAAGTTTGCAAAGCTTTGTACTTATATTTTTTTATCAAGTTTATCAATAAAAGAACTATTTCCATTTCAAATCTCTCTCTCTCTAATGTTGGCTTATATATATATGCTGTGTGCGTGTGTTTTACTTTGTCTAGTTATTTTGTGCAGGTACTAGCCTTGTGCAAGCGCAACTTAGGCTTGCACGACATCACGCCTTAGCGAGGATGAATGATCCTGCAGGGATCAAAGCGAGGACGAACGACCCTAGCGGGATCAGGGCGTGACAAAGTGGTATCAGAGTACGGCTTTACGTCCTTGGCCTCTTGCAAATATCGTTTTCGAAAAAAGTATATAAAGTATTTTGATGGCTTTCAAAAAGGTCCCGATTTTGAGTTATGAAAAACCAATGCCCCACACAATAAGTCCATTATATTTTATGAGACTGACAGAAGTTACACTCTTTTGTTGAGAAATGGCTCCTCCTCGTCCATCTGGCTCGACCGATGCGATAGAGCGGATTATGACCATGATGGAACTACAGAGACAGGATACCGAGGAGCATAATCAGATACAACAGGCTCGAATGGAGGCCCAACAGAAGCAGTTGGATGCCTTGACCCAACTTGTAACTGTGCTAGTGAGAAATCGAGATACCACCGCAGCGACAAAACCGACGGAAACACCTGAGATTGAGCCCATGGATGGTGATGAACCCTAGCCTATGCACAGGCGCACTTCCTTTAGGCCAAAGGACATTTTAGATGCGAAACCTCCGAAATTTGAAGGCAGGACATCACCAGATAAGGTGATGGACTGGATCGATAGAATGGAGAGTCTGTTCGCGTTCGTAGGAGTTCCGAGTAGCAAGAAGGTAGTTTGTGCTACTTTGTAACTACGGCTACAGGCAAAAGATTAGTAGAAAGTGAAGAAACCAGAGCTGCTCACAACTGCAAGGGGTGGAAAGATTTCTTGGGCCTCATTCAAGAAAGCATTTTTGGAGCAGTATCTCCCTTCTGCTATCAGTCAGAAGATGGAGAATGATTTCATATCATTAGAGCAAGGGAGCATGTCCATGGAAGACTATGAATCTGAATTTGCCAAGCTGGCAAATTTTGCTGCTGTTATGTTACCAACGGAGCAGGCCCGCATAAATCGGTTCGTTCAAGGTCTGAACAATGACATTCAGTTGAGTGTACTGAACCGAGAATGTGAGTCATATCCCCAGGCCTTTGAGGCAGCGTTGCAGGTGGAACAATTTAGCCTGAGGAAGGCGCAGCTAAAGTTCAATACAGTCGCAATCCAGATGCAAAAAGATACCACGACGGCGAGAAGAAAACAGAGGAAGATAATCACAACACAGTAGAGTACGGATTCTGCAGTCGTCAGGGCCACACCATAGATAATTGTCGCACGAAAATTTTGGAATGCAGCTACTGCGGCATGAAGGGCGACACAAAGGAAACCTGCCATTCCTTGAGCAAAGCTTGTTTCGGTTGTGGCCACGCCGTCAGAAATTATCCAAAGACAAATCAAAACAATGCAGAGGAGCGTGGGCCGTTGAGGAACCCACTGCAAATCAGTGACAACCCACATAATCAGCAGTTGCAAAATGCTGTTGCTAATGCTCGTGTCTTTAATCTCTCCATCTTACTTGATACAGATGGCAATTCTAGTAAAGGTGAGTTTATATCTTAAGTTTTGAGGACAAAACTTTTTCTCGGTGGGTTATTATGTAGTGTCCCGCTCCTCGCGGTCCACTATGTAATACCCACGGCTTGCTGACTCAGTCTTGAACTGAGTATTTGGAAAAACCATTGCCGGTATCGATTGATCACGGATAAAATGCAATGAACCTTTCCAACTGATGGATCGGTTTCTATTGAAATGAGTCCAATCGTTTTTGTTGGATGTTTTCTTTCACTGCTTGGTTTTGATGAATGAATTTTCGTGTTGGTTTTCGATAATTGGTTTTCATTGTTCGCTTTCATCGCATATCACATTCATTCCAAATCTTGAGAGAAAGAGACCGAAGTATGCTAATCTAATGTTGGTGCCTATGCAGGAGGACGCATAGACATACACAGAACGTGAACGGCGCGTGAAGTCCCTCCTTATCTCAACTAAGATTCATCTTGGTGAGTTGCTCTAATCGGGCTTGTATTTATTTGTACGCACTAATAAAAATGATCTTTAGTCCACTCTGTTGCCTCGTCCCTATGATCAATGATACCACAATAACAAAAGATAAAGAGAAGATATTGAATTGAATCATTTGCTGGATTATATGTTGCCGCTTCAACTGTTTTCATATGAATAATATCTGTTGTCTATGAATATGCTTCAAATGTTTAGATGTGTACAGACAAACTTGTATACGTTGCCACAGTAAAGAGAATTGTCCCAAAGCTAGGAGCTATAGCTCTGTTATAAACCAAAGCAAAGCATAAATACATGTGTTGCATAGCAGTCGCCTTAAAGAGCATGCATAGGTCCTGGACAACTTGTGCACAAGAAAACTAGATCTCTCGGGCGATTCTGGGGGCACCTTGAATTGCTCGGCCTGGAGGAAATTGTCTACCTAAATCAAGGCATTAAATGCAGCAGTGACAGCTGGCAGACAAGATCTTCCTACGGCACAAGATCTTCCTGCGGCACAAGATCTACCTGCGGCCCAAAAATGTCCCTGCGGCTCAAAATGTCCCTGCGGCACGACGTCTCTCATGACTCGAAGATTTTTCTATGGTTTGATATATGTCCATGCTTCTTATTCAAAGTATTCCAAATTTGCAATTTAAAAACTTTGAAGGGGGTCTTGTAGAAACATGGAAAATATGGGGTTCATGCGGATCACAACTGACCGCATGACTACCCTGGAACAGATTGACCCGCGTAAAGAAGAGCCGCATGACAAACTCAGCATGCCCCCTGTGGCCCATCTTCACCAGACTGATTTTTGAGCCGCAGAGAGAATAGTTACTTATGCAGCCAAGCTGATCAATCCTTCTGACAAAGCTGACAAACTCTGGCAAGACTGACAGCTTTGACAGCTCTGACAATTTTGACACTCTGACAAAAAGAAGATAAGACATGATTAGACTGGACATGGCCATGCGGCCAAAAGGACTGCGACCCAAGCCGCATGAAACTTATGCCGCTCAATCTATGTACTTCATGCGGCCAAGGGTAAATACAATCTGAGCCGCATGAGCTTTATGCGGCCCAGAATATAGAACCTATGCGGCTCAAAAGTCCCTAAGCTACATGCGGCTCAAAAGTTCCCAAGCTACATGCGGCTTAAGGGAGACTGCCGTATGAGTCTTATGCGGCCTAGCATGGCCGAACTCTGAAAGGCCGATGCGGCTCAAAATGACTCAAGCAGACTGATCATATCTTGTGATGAGACACGTGGCAGGCTGACCAAGTCTCAACCATCCGGATTCGCTACAAGAAAATCTCAACAACCCCCACCAGCTGGCAGCCCGAGATCGAGTCTTTGTGTGCTGTGATAGACACGTGGCCCCTTATGTGGCCCAAAAATCTGCTACTGCAGAAAAAATTATAAATAGCAGGGTACCACACCCAGGCAAATGGTTGGCAATCCAAGGCGGGCAACCTACGAAGGGCAATTTCTTCAAGAGCAAGGAACGCATCAGATAGTCCAAGGAGTAAGGCAGAGTTGCTACACTTTTTCGAGCCTCTATCGTTACCCCAGAATCAAAACTAAATAATTGTACTTAGATTGTTTACTAGGATTTCTTGCTAGGCTTTCTCTTGTACAAGCGAGTTTGCAATCAAGTTCAATTCAGTTGTAATTTGTTGTGCTTGATATTTTATGGCAAACACGATGACGACTCTGCTGGGGACATCATTCTCTTTTGATGACAAGTTGGTAACACAATCTGACACATCCAAGCTCGGCCCCATGCAGCAAATACTCGTGGTTCGATTTGACTAACGAGCATTCGAAAAAATGCTCTCTGAAGGGAGCGCCAGCCCATCGCAGAAGCGAGCCAACCCAAAGAGAGCCCGCAGCATGTCGAAGCGCAAAACTGTTGTCCCCGACCAGGTTTTCAAAGAAGCTCCTTCTGTGGCCCAAGACGGTGGTCAAGACTCTCCTGCGACCTTGCTTCCGACCGCAGATAACTACACTGTCCCCAAATCCAGCAAAGGAAAATACTATGATGCTGAGTTTTTGGGGACACAAGGGAAATCCATACGAACGAGAAAGAGGCCGCATAAGAGAGATGGGCAGATGACTTATGCGACAGCCAGCTCTGGCCGCAGACAGATCGCCCATGCGACAGCTAACTCTGGCCGCAGGCAGATCGTCCATGCGACAGCCAACTCTGGCCGCAGGCAGATCGCCGATGCGGAAGCCAACTCTGGCCGCAGGCAGATGGCCCATGCGGTAGCCAATCCTGTCCATAGGCAGAGTGTATGCGGCCCTGTCAGAAGCTCTATGTTTGACCGTCTCTCATACGGGCCCGACTCTATGCGGCCCATTGAGAATGTGGGATGTATCAATCTGGACTCTTTCTACTATGCGCCTTCGGGTGCTAAGTCAAAGAAGTCTAGCGCAGTGCGGGCCCAACAAGCCCGGTCAACTGTCCAAGTTGCTGACTGTCAGCGGGCACCGTTAACTGTTATATGGGCTCCTGATGGAAAGTTGTACAGAACCACCCGCATCCAGTCCTCCAGGGCTAACAGACAGGGTGGGTCTCAAAAGTTTTCCTCCAACGATCGAGAGTAAGTGCTTTTACTAGCCTCGGATCAGGGAGCAAACATGACACCTATGCACCCGTATGCTCGGGATACCTGAATCCACAAATGGGATGCAAAGGTAGATCAATCCGCTATCGACTTGCGAGAGGTGATTACTTACAAACGCAAGGAGAAGGAAGCAACCTTGGCTTGCAATGAGCCCCTCTCGTGCGTCATTGCACCCAAGCCATCATCAACTGCTGTTGCGACAAGTCGGCAGCACCTAAAGATCGGCAGTCTATTTTCCAACGATTGTAGCAGCCAACACCTTTCCAACAACAACTTGAGAAACAGGTGCAAATCCCGAAAAACAAGGAATTTTCGTTCGCCTCCTGTAATTCAACCCGGAAGGTTCTACCCGGCAAGGGAAGGAATAAGACAGGCTCTTCCAGTCTAACAATCTCTACCAGCATTGCATGAAAACTCTCGTCTGGAGGACTACTACCGACAACCACAAGGGGTGTCTACCTAGGCACTCGATCCAAAAAGAAGTTTCCAACACCTGGGGGTGCATCCTTGACCTCCCTGGGTAGATGAGGCCGGGGGTAGCACTCTCCTCAAAGTATGCGACAACCCGGTGTTCCAAGAGCATACACAGGGGGTAGCAATCCACTGGAATTATGCAACAGACGTGGACGCCCCTGAGGATGACCGCCCTCGCCAAGATGATACGGCTTCCTCCTCAGGGGGTATCACCCCTTCCGAGTCCGAGGAGCAAGACATTCCGACATTCTTCGATGATTTTTCGGTACGAGGGTACGATACAGAGAGCACCTCTGCTACGATCCCTTCCACTTCTACCCACGTACGGACAGTCTTTATGGCCGACGATGATCATGAAGTGCCTACTGACCGACAACGTATAGAAGTACTTGAAGCCATGCTCCTATCCTTGGTCAAGTCAGTAGACGAAATCAAAGCTGCTTTGCCGACTCAACCATCAAGTACGCCTGGACAAACAAGCTTGGGACCCGCAGTCAATGCGGACTCTAACACGACCGCTCCTCCTTTGGATGACGATCCTCTAGGAGCCTCCGCTCCTTCAGCTGCAGATGAAGCAAGGAAGGCAAGAAAGGAAGTCCAGGAGCTTCGTGCAATGTTTAATGCCCGAGATTCTACCCGGGACCTCAGAATACGGCAGCCGTAACCCGTTGCATGGAGAGATGTACCTTTTCCACCATAGTACAAGCCGTTGCGTATTGATTTATATGACGGGAAGACCTCTGCTAGTCGGTACATAACTTATTTCGAGGTCACAACTGACCACTTGCCGCATAGTGACGCCATCCTCACACGATTATTCATCAGAGCATTGGAAGGGATCGCGTTCGACTGGTATCGCAACCTTTCTGACAACTGCATCCATTCTTTTGACGGCCTCAAGCACATGTTCCTAGAAAGATTCTACAAAGTGGGACATGATGTGACAATGTCATCCCTCATGGACATCGTTCAGGGGGGAGGGAGCTAACAAGGAACTATATCGAGCGGTTCCGCCAAAATGCAATGAGATTGCCCCAAGGTAATCCCGAAAGCTCCTTGATTGAAATTTGCCAGAAGAAGTTACTCCCCGCAATCAGCCTCTGGATGGGTGAAGATCAGTTCAGGGATTGGACGACCTTCATCATAAGCGCCACCAATGCGGAGGCGAAGTTAAAGAAGGCTCGCAGCTGGGATTACACATCCCGGATGGAGAGGTCAAAAGCAAACATCCTGGTACCACCTCCAATAACAACAATACTGACGGTACCCCCAATAACCGGGACAATAAGGGCAAACAGGCCCTGGTCACTGGTACGACCAAGAAGCCTGAACAAAAGTAGGCAGAAACTCAGTGGCCCCAGGTCAATTACTCATTCGAAGATAGTCATGTCAAGCCTATCTTCGACATGCTCTTACAAGGGGACATGATCCAACTCCCTCCACCAAGGCGCGAGCCCCGAGCGGCAGAGATGGAGGACCCAAAATACTGTCATTTCTACCGCTATGTTCATCATGCCACTCAAGACTGCTTTCAATTAAAGTGGTACATCCAGAATCTTATCGACTCCAAAGCCCTGTCGCTAGACTTTGAAGAGGTTACCGTGGCGGCGAACATGGTGTCAATTTAGTTCGGCAACTTCCCTCCAACAAGCACTCAAGATGGGGTAATACCTATCCCCCGGGCAACGTTGGAGGTTACTAATCTTCCCTCCATCCGGGACCAGACGACTGGCTTGGTACCTTTCACCACGTCACGAGGAGAGATCATGTGGGTGCACCCCGACTTAGTGCCCGAAGTTTCCCAGGCAGTGTCATCTCCAGCCAACAAAAAGAAGCACAAGAAGTTCAGATCCTGCCACACAATTTCAACTGAAGCTGAGGAGGCGACGGCTGTTGTTATCCGGTCCGGGGCATAAGTCCACCCAACTCCGGGTAATTCAGTTGAAGACCCTCAACCGGCAACGCTGCCCGCCACTGATATTCCAGGGCCATCTCAGCCTACATCGACAGACAGGTCCAAGCCGAAGAAAACCCACTTCGACAGGCCGCTCCATAAAGATGTACCTCAAGGGCTGGAGAGACCTTACAACTTTGATATATTAGTACAACTGGCTAATACGCCAGAAAAGTTGTCATTATACGAGCTCCTAATGCTCTCCAAGGATCTTTGTGTCGTATTGAGCGAAGCACTCCAGAATGCTGACGCATACTTAGCTTAGGTCAAACCTATAGGGGAAGACTCGTCGACAGATCTCCAGGGCAGCAACTGTGCGGATGTAATGCCCAACATCATATTCACCCCACAGGACATGCTGATCAAAACCAACATGCATGATCGCCCCTTGTACTACACTGGGTAATAGGTGACATCAAGGTGGATCGAATGTACATCGATCATGGCTCGTCGATAAGCATCATCCCGAAAAGCTTGCTTCAAGTCCTCGGCATCCCTATGTACCGGCTAACGGCGACCAACACCGCCATTAGCGGTTTCAACTCAGGAAGAATCTATCCCTTAGGAAAGATCCGATTGAAATGTCAGATCGGCGACCTAAGGACAGAGGTCACCTGCTACGTCATAGATGCAGACACGTCCTACAACATCCTCTTGGGGCGTCCATAGATACATGACTATATGATCGTGCCATCCACCCTCCACCAATGCTTCAAGTTTGTCAGTAAGCACGGCTTCGTGAAGACTGAATTTGCCGACATCGATCCCTTCAAAGGGGTGTCTTATTATTCTTCGGAGGCTTGTCTATATGACGAATACAAGAAACACATAACTGACGAACTGGAGGCCATCACAGGGCCAGGCGAACCCTTAAGAATTTATCTCCAGACCCGTAAACCGGGCAAAGCCGTACCCCTTGTCGCAATTTTGCATAAAGAGGTGCACAGTTCCCCCACTCCAGCTGCACAGTTGGAACCAATGGTCATCCGACTCCCAAGGACATGCCAAGAACCCGTAATAGGGCCGATGGTGATCCGATTGCCAAAATCCAATCAAGGGCGACCGAAAGACGAAAGGCCCTCTGGGGAGCCGATGGTGATCCGACTGCCAAGATCTAGTCAAAAGCATTCGAAAGACACGAAGTCTTCTGCCGAGCCGATGGTCATCCATTTTCCCAAGACGAGCCGACAACCAAGTGTCGATCCGAGACCCTTAGGCAAGCCAATACCACAAGCTGAACCCCTGGTGGTCAAATTGCCCAGGACATCGTCTCTACCTCCGATCAAGCATGGGGTAGCTGAAAAGGATGCAGAACTCGCAAAGTATCTGGTTGCAAAGGTGGATAGTCCCTCTCCTGATGATGTAATCCCTGTGGACAAAATTCCTTATTTCATCAATAAGAGGCTGCCATTGAACTATCCTGAGTGTAATAAACTCAATCTGATGTATACTGTGGGACTCGATCGAGACATTAACCTGTACACACAGGTGACAACCGTCCATACCGTAAACCGACTTGCTTCCATTAAAGATGCCTACTTCCTAGTCCCAGGCAAAAGAGAAGGGGATCACACGATCATCTTTGGCCGAAAAGAAGGTCCTCAACCCATCATGCCTCAAGTGTTTGATCTCGAACCCGATACTGGAAGACTACCACTCTACATGTATCGTCCTCAGGCCAAGTACTTTATGCAAAAGCAGGGTTATGACATAGAGGCTACCCCAGGTCTGAAATACGAAAACGATCGGCGATCTCCTCTGCAGCTTTCAACTCCGTCTGGGAAACCTCGGAATTATTACGGAAAGTCCAAATGCGGCCTCGGTTATGTTACACCATCAACAACGCCCGAGAGCTCCAATGAGGAATGCGAGTGGCATTCTCACTCATCCGAATCACCTACATACGATTTCGACGACAACATTGGAGATATTCAGGCAGACATTATCTGTCAATATGGCATCCACTGACATTGAAGAGAAAGACGAAGATCTACTTGAACCTCTTGAATTGGAGCCATGGGTCCAATAACTGGATGCACAATGGAAGAAGCATTTTGAACTACGTGATCCTTCCACTGAAGATGAGGTCATGCAAGTTAACCTCGGTGATGAATCCTCTCCAAAGCCAATCTTCGTCAGTAAAAGCCTGACAGACGGCGAGCGGGAGTCCTTGTTGCAACTCGTCAGAGAATACATCGACGTCTTTGCCTGGAGCTATGAAGACATGTCAGGGCTAAACCCCGAGATCGTACTTCATAAGCTCAATATTCATCCGGACGCGAAACCAGTCAAGCAACAGCAACGACAGTTTCGTCCAGACATCATGAACTCCATCAAAGCAGAAGTAAACAAGCTTATAGCTAGCAGTTTCATCCGCGAGGAGCAGCACCCAGACTGGATAGCTAATATAGTACCAGTCGTCAAGAAGAACGGAAAGATCTGAATCTGCATCGACTTTTTCAATCTGAATACGACATATCCTAAGGATGAATTCCCTCTTTCTATTACCAACATAATGATCGATAATACGTGTGGCTTAAGCGTATGTCCTTTATGGATGGCTTTTTAGGATACAATCAAATCAAAATGTCTCCTGACGATGAGAAGCATACGTCATTCCGAACACCGATCGGCGTGTATTGCTACACAGTCATGTCCTTCGGCCTAAAGAATGCCGGTGCTACGTATCAACCTGCTATGAGCGTTATCTTCAGAGATCACTTGCACAAGATGATGGAGTGCTATGTTGACGATATGGTCGTCAAAAGCTGCTCCAAGGATGACCACCTACACGATTTGAGAACAGTGTTCGATCTTATGCGAGCACACAATTTGAAGATGAATCCCACCAAGTCTTTCCTGGGCGTGTCCAGCGGAAAGTTCTTGGGCTTTGTCATTACTTCTATGGGCTTTCACATAGACCACGATAAGACAAAGGCAATCCGGGAGATGATTCCGCCGAAAAACCTCCATGAACTCCGCGGCCTTCAGGGAAGATTAGCCTATATCAGGAGGATCATATCTAACCTCTCAGGATGATGTCAATCCTTCACACAACTTATAAAAAAATGTGTCTCTTTCACTTGGAATGAGGAATGCCAACGCGCCTTTGATGACATTAAGGAATACCTGACGAATCCACCAGTTCGGATAAGCCCGATTGCCAGAAAGCCTTTCCTGCTATATGTACGTGCAATGGAACACTCCTTCAGTGCCTTGCTAGCACAAAACAATGATACGGGCACGAACAAACCATCTATTACCTCAGTCGAATGATGGTGGAGCCGGAACATAGGTACACCGTAGTAGAGAAGGAATGCCTTGCCTTGGTATTTGTCATTTAAAAAATATGACACTATGTGTCAGGACAGACCATCCATGTTATCTCGTGAGTCAATCCCCTCAGGGTTCTCATGACTAAGCCAGACGCACTCAGTTCTCGTCTAGCCACATAGACGATACTGTTATCCCCCTACGACATGGTCTTTGTTCCGCAGAAGGCTGTTAAAGGTCAAGCCTTGGCCGACTTTTTAGTAGCCCATCCTGGCTCAGAAAAAGCCAAAATCTATGAAAAAATCCCAGATGAAGTCATTGACTCAAACATGACTTCACATGAAGACATTTGGCGAATGTTCTTCGATGGTGCCTCAAGAACGAGGCCCCAAGGTGATATCGTCGCTGGAGTCGGGATAGTATTAATTTTTCCCTCTGGATTGGTGGTCAATCGGGCATATTCTCTCTTACGGAACCCTGTTCAAATAATATAGCCGAATATAATGCTTTGTTCATCGGGCTCCGACTTGCAAAAGAAGTGGGAGTCGAATACCTAGAAGCATATGACGACTCGCAGTTGGTTGTCAATAAAATTCGAGGCTCGTACGAAGTTCGCAACGCGAACCTGATTCCTTATCATCAGACAGAAATTGCTATCATAGCAACCTTGGAGGGGTTCTTTATAGAATATGTTCCTAGGCTCCAGAATATTGAAGTCGATGTCCTAGCAGTCCTCGCCGCTTCTTTGGCGGTTCCAAATTTTGCTCATTATCCAGTTGACGTTATAGGCCATGAGCTGGTCTGTCCCAAAATCAACGTTCAACTGAATACGAGTTACTCCGTCCAGATAAACAATGACGTGCAAGACTGGAGACTCCCGTTCATCGACTTTGCAGTCTATAGAATTCTGCCAGAGAATATGAAAGAAGCAATTTCAATCAGAAGACGTTCTCTCATATTCTTTTATGACACCGAAACAAAAATGTTATACCGACGATCTTACGACGGACTACTGCTAAGATGTCTGTCAAACACAGAAGCCAAAGAAGCCTTACGCAAGGCTTACGATAGCGTTTGCTGGGCTCACCAATCGGGCCTGAAGTTGCAGGACCGTATCCATCGGATGGGTTACTACTGGCCTACGATGGTAGCAGACGCAGTCGATTATGCAAAGAAGTGCAAGACGTGTCAAATCCATGCAGATTTTATACATCTACCATCTGAGTTCTTGCACCCAACAGTGGTTTCCTGGCCATTTGAAGCATAGGGAATGGACATTGTTGGCCCAATTACCCCGCCGTCGTCCAAAGGGCACCGATATATACTCGCAATCACCGACTACTTCTCCAAATGGGAGAAAGATGTTCCGTTGGCAGAGGTAAAGAGATCAAACGTGATCAGTTTCATAAAACATCATGTCATTTACCGTTTTAGACTGCCAAGAAGGATCATTCATGACAATGGTCCACAGTTCGCAAGCCATACCTTCTATCGATTCTGCGACAAGAACCGAATTCAGAATGTAGCTTCAACGGCCTACAATCCATCGGCTAATGGTCTGGCTGAAGCCTTTAATAAAACCATAATCAAGCTTCTCAAGAAGTTTGTGTCTTCAAACAAGCGTGTCACCCCCGTTTTCTGTTCTACGTATTTTTAGTATACGTATACGGAATCCTGACATGTATTTTATTTTTCTGCCTGGCTAGCTAATTTTAGTTTAATCATGATTAGGTTCATCATGGCATGTAATAGTTTAACTTGGTTTATTTTGGGTTGGCTTGGTTTATTCCTTGGTTCATCATGTTAAACCCACCACCATCCCTCTTTATAACCCACCTAACTTTTCTCTCTCCTCCACTTTCTCATTAACTCTTTTTCCTTCTCCATTAAACCCACCACCAACCAAGAACACCCCTTAGGCAAGTGCAACTTGCTTCCACAAGAGAACCCATTTTTATTATTCCAATAGCTTCTTCTCATGTTTCTAAGACACATTAGAACTTGTCATTTTCTATTTTGAGGCTTTGATTTTTGTAGATCTAAAAATTAGTCATTTTCGAATTTTGGTGGTTTTGATCTATCAAACTTCTTTGTTTTCAAATTTTGATGATTCCATGTTGAAGAGAATTTCGTTCTACCCAATTTTGACCATTTAAAAGTTGGATTTGAACTTGTTTTGACCAAGTTATAGACTTTTGAAGCTATGGGTTCAACCATGGAGTTCTTGTTGATTTAGAGAAGACTGTGAGCAGTGTTTGCGAGCTTTTTAGCTTGTGCGCGCTCTTTAGCCCAGCGTAGTCTGACCTTTTGTGCAGTCTGACTCGTGTGCAGTCTGACTCGTGCGCAGTCTAACTCGTGCGCAGTCTAACTCGTGTACAGTCTGACTCGTGCGCAGTCTGACTCGTGCGCAGTCTGACTCGTGCGCAGTCTGACCTCGTGCGCATTCTGACCTCTTGCGTAGTCTGACTCAGGCGCAACCTAGCCTAGCGTAGTCTAGTGCCTGGCACAACATGACTTGGCCTGACTCTTCCTGGCACAACTTGACCCGACCTTGTGCATTTTAGTGATTGGCACCCCTAGTGTCTAGGCGCAACCTGACGTTCAGGCGCAACTGGACTTGACCCTACTTGCCCTGGCGCAACCTATTACCCTGGCGCAACTTGGCTAATGCCACTTTTTGGCCATAGTACACCTTGCTCCTCTCCCTTGGGCGCATTATGTCCCCATATCCCCTTTTTAGGATTTTTGCACCCATTTTATATCCTTACGCCTTTTTGATATAAACTCGACATGAACCCGATGTGATCATGACATTATTTATGAATGTTAATCGGAACACCGCTTAGTGATGGAATTGCATGATCAGTGACCCTTGTGGTGCACTTGCATAAACACAAAATGGCATTATGACCTTACAGGATAACTCTTGATAGTGACCCGCCGTGGTGCACTCTTGACAAGTAAATTGACATGATAATTCTTGATGATGGTCCGTTGTGACGCACCCTTGCCTTCATAAGTAATCTTGATAAGTAACATGACATGATGGTGACCCATCGTGGTGCACCCTTGACAAGTAATCTTGACATGATAACCTTGATACGCTGTTACGACAGCTAACCTGACATGCTAAGTGAATTCTTGACACCATGGGTGATTGTAATGAATATGCTTGTATAAGCAACCAGTCTTGTCTTGTATCATGTCTAGGACATGTATCCCTGGTTACCACGGTCAGGGATTCATACTGAATCTGACTAGGTTAATGACTAGATTGATCAAGTAGAGCATATAGAGAGGTATTCTGGCTACAAGCAATCCCGTTATCTGGGCGCCTTCCTTGATGGACTTGTAGCCTACCGACGAGTAGGGCACATTTCCAGCTCACTGCTATGTGGGGCACTACATGAAACGATTACTATACATACTGTCATATGTTGCATCCAAGTCACCTAACAAGACATGATAACTCTAATCTTGAACCTTGCGTCTGGATAACCTGGATAGTCTGTAGGGCTTGTGGCTGTAGGCGTACCTCATTGCATCTTGCTAGTAACTAAGCTTGTGATAACCCTAGTTAGTTAAGTATCAAGCCGTACTCTTTGCTTGGCCGTGAATGATGGATGGAGTCCTATCTTGTCTAGTCTTGCCCAGATCCGGTGCATGGATATCTCCGGACATGCTTGTTTATGCTTTACTTTATCGATAATTGGTTCGAGGCTAAGTTCTGTTCAGGTGAAGGGTTACAACCCCGGTCCTTGTTTGGTTTACGGGTTGTAACTTGGTTACCGGAATAGTCCTCTAGTTATCTTATCGTTTATCATCCTGTTTTTTTTAGACTCATGTCTTATGTTATTTCACCTATGACTTTATGTGCTGACATGCTGGTTTTAGTTCTTAAGTGAAGCCCCCTTTGTGGCACTTGCTCTTTCTGGGGTCTGACCCAGCTGGTTTTGTATGGCCAGATTTCGGAGCAGCTACCGAGGATCTTCCAACTTTCCTGCCAGATGGTGAACACTAGAAGGAATCCCGGCAACGAATGGGTTTTTATTTTGCTCTCCCACTCTATTGTAGAAATATTCTTTTGAGGCATTTAGCCGTCGAGCAAGTGTTAGCTCGTTGCAACTTTACTTACTGTCTGCCTACGGGCTGTAACATGATTGACAAATCCTAGGGTTGATCATGTATGACTTAAACTCTTGCTAGTCTTCGTATTTTATATGATTAGCTTCATGATCATCTGAACATGTAATGTATGGGACGCCTTACCTTGTATGTCTGATGATCTACCATCTTGTTATATCTACTTGTTGCTTGAGATTGAGACACTAGGCTTGTTTTTGACCTTAAAAGACTGTTGGCTTGTAGTAAACCCTCATGCATCTAGACAGTCGTGACCGTATTGCGAGGTGAGATTCACTTCAATGTACGTAGCTGGCTGTGTCTGTCCCCCGCTCTCCAGTATTCTGGTTCTAGGGCGTGACACGGTTTAAGTGGTGGCCCATGCAGGTCTTGTAGATCAAGATATGTGAGGGCTTACCGGATAGATGTCTCAATCAGCACTCGCCCTTGATCTCTACTCGTGCCTTCTGAATCTTTCAGAATCCTTGACCTGATCACATGTTTATATCCTCGATCTATCATGGTCCTTTCTTATTGTTCCCCATGTCGTTTCTTCAGCGACATTGTTCCTGGTCCTACCGATCAACAAGGCAGAGCACCTCCAGTGGACCAGCAGCAACCTGGAGACCAAGCCCAGCACTCTGGAGCGGCCTCCCGAGTTATGCATTCCGGGGACCCCGAGCCCCCAGTTCAGCCAGTCCAGCCTGCAGAGCCTGACGATGGAACCTTGGTGGGTCTCATCAGGACATTGCTTGCGTCTCAAGATCGTCGGGGCGATGCCCTGCACCAGGCAGTACAGGATGCCATGGGCCGTGTTGGTTATCAAGGGAACAGTACGGCTAGCAGTTTCAAGCACCTCAACCCTCCCTTCTTCGACGGCAGTGAAGACGCTATTGCAGCTGATGCGTGGCTCCAGGACATTGAGATTATCTTGGATGCAGCCAAGACTCCAGAAGAAGAGAAGGTAGCTGTGGTACGCCTACTGTTATTGGACCTAGCCCGTACCTGGTGGACGATGATAGCAGTTGGATTGGCAACACCTGTCCCGTGGGCGGTGTTCAGTGACAAGTTTCAGATCAAGTACTTCGATGTTGTAGCTCGGTACGACCTACAGACGAGGTTCACCAATCTCAGGCAGATGAGCAGGACGGTCGATGGATATGTGTAACACCCAGTTTTCCAGATGAGAGTAATTTTAAATTTTGTAATTATAATAATTATATAATGATATTTATTTCATATTATGATTTTTAGTAATTTTTAATTATTTTAAACTATTTAAATTCATGACTTGTGATTTTTGGTGATTTACTAGTAAACAGTAGAGAGTGCCTACCCTAGAGCCTAGCCATGTGATTAGGGTATTTTTGACATTTTTAGGGTTATTTGAATTTATTATAATTTATTTGAATTTATGGGAATTTTTAGGATTTATTTTGGAATTGTTTGGACTAAGTTGACTTTGACTAGTTTTGACCCTTGTAGACCAACCTAGAAGCTAACCCTAGTTAGTATGGACTTGGTTAGGTTATATGACTCTAGTCTAACCTAAGCTAACCCTTGGTTTAGTCAATAGACTCTAGTTAGCAATAGGAATTAGAAAGTCATAAGTCATGGCTTATGATTTAGAACCCTTGATAAATCAATTTAAGAATAGCCTTGTAGATTGGCCCAAAGCCCAAGACAATTACAAAACCCTAGCCCTAGACTTAAGTGGCCAGCCACCATATCCTCCTTGGGAACACCACCCTATAAATACTCTCTTAGTTTAGGGTTGCCTCTTTCTTAGGAAGGCTCAAGTTTTAGAAAGGTTAGTTTCTATGATATTTTAATTCCTAGAACTCCTTTCCTCTTCCTTTTTCTTTCTAATTCATTCCATTAGATCCTAATATGACTATTCTTGCTGTTGCTAAGGTCTCATCTCAGTTTGAGGTTGTTTTGATTTGATTGGGACATCAAGAGAGGAGCTCACAAAGAGCGGTTTTCTTGAGAAGTTCAAGCTTAGGTAACTCTCTCAAATCTCCATGAAATTTCGATTTGTCTTCATCATTAGGGAGCCCTAGGAGTCCCCTAAGTGTCAGTATAAGTTTCGTGTCAGGAATCCTAAGTTTTGTGTCCATTTGGACACGTATCATGACTGTAGCCTAGGTGTTTGTCGAAATGCCACTGAGGGCATTTCGATCTTGTTTGTGCATTGTTTTTAAATAGGAAATTTAGTTTTATCATTGATTATTGGTTCTTGATCTCCTGATATGATTTTTGAGTCGGCTTGTGTTAGATTCGTGGAGTGGACACGCACGTGCACACGCTCGTGCGCGTGCTACAGTGTTCCCCTGCCACTCGGGGCCTATAGCGGACACGACACGCCTCTAGGACACGTGAAACTTGACACGAGCCATGGGGCACTAGCTGACATGCCACGTGTCAAGTCCTACGTGTCCCCATGTCGTGTCGAGGGAGGAATCAACCGTGCACGTGTATTGCACTGTCTGTGCACTGTTAATTAATTGCCACGGATACGGCTTGATAAGTCGGACACGGCGACATATGGGTCCGATTCAGGGTGCTAGGCCCCTAGTCCTACCCTAGGCGAACCCACATGTGTGATCACGAGATCTAACTCGTGTCGTGTCCTAGACTCTCTAGAATACGTGCACGACACTGTCTGAATGCCGTCTTGTGTTTGTGTGTATTTAGCTGATTGGGCACGTTTGTGTCGGGTTCCTGGGCACGAAATGAAGGGTATGACACTGGCACACACTATTTACCAACCTACTTTATATGGTTTAATTGTGATTTTGATTGTCTAATAGGAAATTCCCATATGTTCTGATACTATGTGTATCAGTAAAATCCTCACTGTTTAATTTTTAGATTTGATTCTTGATAATGTTTAAATGATATATTATGTTATGGTTATTTCTCTGTACATTAAAAACCATGATAGGATATAGTTTTATGTATTGTGTTTATATGATTTCAAGTTGTGTATTGATTAAGGGTTCATGTGGTGTTTAATTGAATGCAAGGTTTCGAGTGATTAGGAGTACTTGTCATGGTTTGAACTGGGTATGATGTTGGGTGTTCCCATGATTGAATAAACTGTTAAGAGTGGACTGTTTTTGTTTGGCTAAACCTGAGAATTTCAGTTGAGAGTGTAACTGTTGGTTGTGTTTTCATATATGAGGTGAACTAGGTTTTCAGTGTACAAAATTAGTTTGAAACAAAACTGAGATTGGAGTTGGTTCCCTTTCCCATTTTCTGAAGTTCATTTCCCTTTTTTACTGTGCTAAAATCTGAGATGTGATGGGATTATTAGGTATTGATTAAAATGTTGTTTTGGTGTTGGAGTTGGTTTTCAAAACTGAGAATAAGTTTGAATCTGGGATTTTTCTCTGAAGGTATAAACCTGAGTGTAATGTGAAGTTTCACATGGTTTTGAGATGGAAATCTGAGAATAGTTTCTTTTAAACTGATTTTGAGTATGTTCTCTTTATTCTAAATCTGAGATTGAATCTTTGGGTTAAAATCAGTATAGGGACTGACCCCCTTACTGCTAATTTCCTGTGTGTAATTCCTCCCCTTGCAGTCCAGTTTTGGCACTTGTACTGCTCACTCACTCACTGATTTGATTTCTCTTTACACACACTGTCCTCTCTCCCTTTCACTGTTTGTAATTCCTGCACATTGTTTTACTTCACCACACACACACAATTTTATATAACACACACATGCCTTTTCTAAGTTCCTGTTACATGTTGCACACACACACACATGACACATAGCCTCCTATCTAAACCATGTCAATTCCTCTTACACACACACACAGTCATCAACCCACACATACCCTATATACATTACACACACATTCCTCCCCTCTCTCTTTCCTGTACACACATGTATGACACATCACACAAGTCTTTTGTCTCTCTCTCTTTCTATATATATATATGTATATTTTTCCTAGTCTTCTAAATATAGTTTATGTATAGGATATATACATATGTATGTAATGTATATGTTATATATATGTAGATGTACAGTGTAATTGAATATAGGGGTTCTAATTGAATACAGATATTTTTCCTAGTCTTTTGTCTCTCTCTTTCTAAATGCATTATGAATTGTGGCTATATAGCCTATGGTATATTGAGTGTGATAGTGTATATTGGCTTGATATAGTTGGGTACTTGATATGGGTCTAGTTAGCTAGTATAGCCTTGTTTAGACCATAGTGACCTAGTACAGACTAATGTGGACTAGTATAGACTAGTTTGACCTAGTTTAGACTTGGTTGACCTAGTTTGACTTCTAGGGTTGACCAGAGTTGACCAAGAGTTGACTTTGGCCTAGTTTGACCTAGAATCATGTAGAATACATAGTAGGACTTCATTTTACTATTCTGGACTTGTTGTGACTTGTGTTGCTCTGATTAGGAGACAGACACCTCTCCTCAGGCAGTACATCCTCTTCGGACATTCAGTTATCAGGCGAGTACATTCTCTGATCGTTTCATACTTGTCACGACTTCTATTCTCGCTCTAGATTACTTTTACTTGATGCTGTCATGTTATCATCATGGATTGGTACTATATGGATCTCTTCTTGGGATGTTATCCCCCTTAGCGGGCGCATCGGATACTTTATGACATGTGTTTCATGTACATCATGTATTCCTTGCTCTTGCGTTACTCATGTACACTCATGTTCTCTCATGTTCTTTCATGTACGCTCATGTACTTTCATGTGCTCTCATGTACGTTCATGTTTCCTCATGTGTTTTCCTGTGTAACCAAAACATCATGTCTGTAACGTAACTTGAATAGATCCTTGTGTATTGATTTTGGATAGGGGTGAGTATAAATGGTCATGTGATTTATCCATCATGTACACTCTGTTACTTCCATTTTTATCATGTACAACCTAAGCCAATTACATGCCATCTCGTACTCTACATCACTAGTCACTTACAGTTCTTACTTATCATATATATATTTCCAGTTATCAAATATCTCTCCTGTTTTTATGTACATCTTCTTACAGCGTTTTATGTATCTTACTCTATTGCTTGCTTTATATTTCCTGACATGATATGAACTGCATGAGATGTACTGTACTCACTTCTGTCCTGACTGGACCTGTTGAAAATATTACAGAGGACGAGGAGGAGGCCTGCCTGGATACTTACTACGGGGCAGCCTTAGATGACACCTGCGAGCTGGACCCTCAGGAGGACCCAGCTCTAGCTGAGGATATCACCCCGATTGTCTAGACTAGATTAGTTAGGCTTATCTTCTTTATGCAGTCTTGAGACATGTTTTAGCTAGACAATATTTGGAGTTCAGAGTTGTATATATTCTTTCATTCTGTATTTGAGACCATGTACTTCTGGATATTGCTGGGATTATCTTAGACTACTTTTCATCTATTTATTTTCTTGAGTTCTATTTCATATCGTGCTATCTCTTCCTTAGTTGTGATTGAGTTTTACTGCTATGTCACCCCCATTCGGGGAGTATAAACTGTTTAGAGATATATTGCTAGATGATTGTTGACCTAGGACAGCATTCTACCGCCGACACTGCGGCGTAGGCTGGACGTACCCACGCCTCGTGCCCTTACTCTAGGGTACGGGTCGTGACATGTTTTTAGTGGTGGCCCATGCAGGTCGACTTTATGTAGTGGTATTCGAACTAGAGTATCACTACAGCCTGTAGTAGGCTATAGGACATTAATTTTAAGGTACTCAATCACTTTACGAAAAATTCTTTTATTGCCATCCGAATCCTTATTGTCAGCTGATCCTTTGAATTTTAACTGTCCGCCTTTGTTATATCGCTTCTTTCTCAGAAATTAATACTCTTGTTTGTCTATCTTCAGGATGGTGGAGACTCGATCGCAGCGTGCCATTCCTGAGGATGCTATAGAGGGGACTGCTACCTCTCAGCCAGTACAGCGGGGCCAGGGGACTGCAGCTCCTGCCACCTCTGCTCGTATTGAGACCTCGGCAGTAGCAGCAGGGGGTATGCTTCCACCGGCTCGGAGGCAGGACCCGGTCATCCCAGAGGATCCTTTCCAGCAGCCGCCGTCTACAGGACACGTGGATGCAGCGCAGATGTTCGCATACTTCCAGCAGTTCATGGACCGGCAGCAGGTTCGACAGGACAGAGGCATGGAGTTAGCTATTACGACAGTCGTAGCTCGACCAGTAGTCCAGCAGCCGAAGACACCGGGGATCGAGCAGTTTCAAAAGATGAGCCCCAGAGACTTTCTGGGGACAGAGGGGATCCTATATGCCGATGAGTGGATCGAGCATATAGAGGAGATCTTTCGCTTGGCCAGGATTCCAACAGATCTTCAGATCGAGGCCGCAGCTAGCCGGATGCGAGATCTTGCTCGCACCTGGTATCAGTCAGACCCCAGAGTGGGGGTACCTGGGCAGACTTGGGAGCAGTTCAAAGGCTTCTTCAAGAAGAAGTTCTTCCCAGATTCAGCACTCAGAGCCTTGGAGTCGCAGTTCGAGAGCCTAGTCCAGGGGAGCCTTTCAGTGGAGGAGTACGCCGAGAAGTTTGGCCACCTCGGCAGGTTTGTAGAGGGCTTGAGCGAGACGACGAAGGCCCAGAGGTTTCGAAAAGGCCTAGTCAAGGAGGTTAAGTCCTTGACCAAGGGCAACCGGGATGCTACGTTCGAGGAGATCTTGACGGGAGCCTTATTGGTAGAGGATGATCTTGAGCTTAGGCTCAAGAGGGGATGAGACCCAGTTGGGGACAGCAGCAGCGGAGGCCAGGCCAAGAGGCCTCACCTTCAGCACCAGCAGCCGAGGCAGTTCCAGCCGCAGCCGTTCCAGCAGAGACAATAACAGCAGCAAAGGCAGCAGCATGTTATCTTTTGCCCCTTCTGTAAGAAACCAGGGCACGATTGGGGTAAATGTCGGCTGAGGCTAGGCAGGTGCCTACTCTGCGGATCATCAGATCTTCAGTTGAGAGAGTGTCCCAAGTCTGCGGGGCGGACAACTCAGGGAGCAAGAGCTAGGGCTCCGGCAGGACAACAGAGAGGACCAGCCCTGCCGACGCAGCAGCAGAGGTTCGTACAGCATCAGCAGCAGGCCAGGGGAGGCCAGCAAGGACGAGCTTACGCCATGATACTTGAGGATGCTCAGACAGTAGGAGAGGTGCTTGCAGGTTCTGATCTTCTCGATTCTATTCTACCTTGTCTCATTGTACCTATTTTGAAATTCCATTCCATCTATTTCTATCTGTTTCCTCATTGTTGATAAGTTTGATCTGGTGTTTCATTATAATTTAATTTTCTTCTGAGATAAGTCGTATGGGCTAGGTCACCTCGATTATGAGATTTTAGAATCCTCTAGGGTTATGCTAGCAGGCATAGTGAGGACATATAGTCGGATTAGGGACGTATTTCTCGGGTGTGGGTATTTAAGGTTTTCGCTGTCAAACGCACGGCAATGCAAAAATTTTAAATACCATGATTCTAAAGGTATGTGCCTTAGTCGAGGACTCTGTGATTATCGTAGCCATGCTCACTAGCACGACGAAGATTCTGAGTATCATGATTTTGGACAGACGCATATGATTATCTGGCGGTATGTTTGAGACTTTGATTGTGGGGTGTTCGACCTAGAAGGACTACTACCATTTTAATTTCGAGGACAAAATTTTTATAAGGTGGGTAGGATTGTAACACCCAGTTTTCCAGAAGAGGGTAATTTTAAATTTTGTAATTATAATTATTATATAATGATATTTATTTCATATTATGATTTTTAGTGATTTTTAATTATTTAAACTATTTAAATTCATGACTTGTGATTTTTGGTGATTTACTAGTAAACAGTAGAGACTGCCTACCCTAGAGCCTAGCCATGTGATTAGGGTATTTTTGACATTTTTAGGGTTATTTGAATTTATTATAATTTATTTGAATTTATGGGAATTTTTAGGATTTATTTTGGAATTATTTGGACTAGGTTGACTTTGACTAGTTTTGACCCTTGTAGACCAACCTAGAAGCTAACCCTAGTTAGTATGGACTTGGTTAGGTTATATGACTCTAGTCTAACCTAAGCTAACCCTTGGTTTAGTCAATAGACTCTAGTTAGCAATAGGAATTAGAAGTCATAAGTCCTGGCTTATGATTTAGAACCCTTGATAAATCAATTTAAGAATAGCCTTGTAGATTGGCCCAAAGCCCAAGACAATTACAAAACCCTAGCCCTAGACTTAAGTGGCCAGCCACCATATCCTCCTTGGGAACACCACCCTATAAATACTCTCTTAGTTTAGGGTTGCCTCTTTCTTAGGAAGGCTCAAGTTTTAGAAAGGTTAGTTTCTATGATATTTTAATTCCTAGAACTCCTTTCCTCTTCCTTTTTTTTTCTAATTCATTCCATTAGATCCTAATATGACTATTCTTGTTGTTGCTAAGGTCTCATCTCAGTTTGAGGTTGTTTTGATTTGATTGGGACATCAAGAGAGGAGCTCACAAAGAGGGATTTTCTTGAGAAGTTCAAGCTTAGGTAACTCTCTCAAATCTCCATAAAATTTCGATTTGTCTTCATCATTAGGGAGCCCTAGGAGTCCCCTAAGTGTCAGTATAAGTTTCGTGTCAGGAATCCTAAGTTTCGTGTCCATTTGGACACGTATCATGACTGTAGCCTAGGTGTTTGTCGAAATGCCACTGAGGGCATTTCGATCTTGTTTGTGCATCGTTTTTAAATAGGAAATTTAGTTTTATCATTGATTATTGGTTCTTGATCTCCTGATGTGATTTTCGAGTCGGCTTGTGTCGAATTCGTAGAGTGGACACGTGCGTGCACACGCTCGCACGCGCGCTACAGTGTTCTCCTGCCACTCGGGGCCTGTAGCGGACACGACACGCCTCTAGGACACGTAAAACTTGACACGAGCCATGGGGCACTGGCTGACACACCACGTATCAAGTCCCATGTGTCCCCGTGTTATGTCGAGGGAGGAATCAACCGTGCACGTGTATTGCACTGTCTGTGCACTGTTAATTAATTACAACGGATACGGCTTGATAAGTCGGACACGGCGACATGTGGGTCCGATTCACGGTGCTAGGCCCCTAGTCCTACCCTAGGCGAACCCACATGTGTGATCACGAGATCTAACTTGTGTCGTGTCGTGTCCTAGACTCTCTGGAACACGTACACGATACTGTCTGAATGCAGTCTTGTGTTTGTGTGTATTTAGCTGATTGGACACGTTTGTGTCAGGTTCCTGGACACGAAATGAAGGGTATGACACTGGCACACACTATTTACTATTTACCAACCTACTTTATATGTTTAATTGTGATTTCGATTGTCTAATGGGAAATTCCTATATGTTCTGATACTGTGTGTATCAGTAAAATCCTCACTGTTTAATTTTCAGATTTGATTCTTGATAATGTTTAAATGATATATTATGTTATGGTTATTTCTCTGTACATTAAAAACCATGATAGGATATAGGTTTATGTATTGTGTTTATATGATTTCAAGTTGTGTATTGATTAAGGGTTCATGTGGTATTTAATTGAATGCAAGGTTTCGAGTGATTAGGAGTACCTGTCATGGTTTGAATTGGGTATGATGTTGGGTGTTCCCATGATTGAATAAACTGTTAAGAGTGGACTGTTTTTGTTTGGCTAAACCTGAGAATTTCAGTTGAGAGTGTAACTGTTGGTTGTGTTTTCATATCTGAGTTGAACTGGGTTTTCAGTGTACAAAATTAGTTTGAAAAAACTGAGATTGGAGTTGGTTCCCTTTTCCATTTTCTGAAGTTCATTTCCCTTTTTTACTATGCCAAAATCTGAGATGTGATGGGATTATTAGGTATTGATTAAAATGTTGTTTTGGTGTTGGAGTTGGTTTTCAAAACTGAGAATAAGTTTGAATCTGGTATTTTTCTCTGAAGGTATAAACCTGAGTGCAATGTGAAGTTTCACATGGTTTTGAGATGGAAATCTGAGAATAGTTTCTTTTAAACTGATTTTGAGTATGTTCTCTTTATTCTAAATCTGAGATTGAACCTTTGGGTTAAAATCAGTATAGGGACTGACCCCCTTACTGCTAATTTTCTGTGTGTAATTCCTCCCCTTGCAGTCCAGTTTTGGCACTTGTACTGCTCACTCACTCACTGATTTGATTTCTCTTTACACACACTGTCCTCTCTTCTTTTCACTGTTTGTAATTCCTGCACATTGTTTTACTTCACCATACACACACACAAAATTTTATATAACACACACATGCCTATTCTAAGTTCCTGTTACATGTTGCACACACACACACATGACACATAGCCTCCTATCTAAACCATGTCAATTCCTCTTACACACACAGTCATCTACCCACACATACCCTATATACATTACACACACAGTCCTCCCCTCTCTCTTTCCTGTACACACATGTATGACACATCACACAAGTCTTTTGTCTCTCTCTTTCTATATATATGTATATTTTTCCTAGTCTTCTAAATATAGTTTATGTATAGGATATATACATATGTATGTAATGTATATGTTATATATAATGTAGATGTACAGTGTAATTGAATATAGGGGTTCTAATTGAATACTGATATTTTTCCTAGTCTTTTGTCTCTCTCTTTCTAAATGCATTATGAATTGTGGCTATATAGCCTATGGTATATTGAGTGTGATAGTGTATATTGGCTTGATATAGTTGGGTACTTGATATGGGTCTAGTTAGCTAGTATAGCCTTGTTTAGACCATAGTGACCTAGTATAGACTAATGTGGACTAGTATAGACTAGTTTGACCTAGTCTAGACTTGGTTGACCTAGTTTGACTTCTAGGGTTGACCAGAGTTGACCAAGAGTTGACTTTGGCCTAGTTTGACCTAGTATCATGTAGAATGCATAGTAGGACTTCATTTTACTATTCTGGACTTGTTGTGACTTGTGTTGCTCTGATTAGAAGACAGACACCTCTCCTCAAGCAGAACATCCTCTTCGGACATTCAGTTATCAGGCGAGTACATTCTCTAATCGTTTCATACTTGTCACGACTTCTATTCTCGCTCTAGATTACTTTTACTTGATGCTGTCACGTTATCATCACGGATTGGTACTATATGGATCTCTTCTTGGGATGTTATCCCCCTTAGCGGGCGCATCGGATACTTTATGACATATGTTTCATGTACATCATGTATTCCTTGCTCTTGCGTTACTCATGTACACTCATGTTCTCTCATATTCTTTCATGTAGCTCATGTACTTTCATGTGCTCTCATGTACGTTCATGTTTCCTCATGTGTTTTCCTGTATAACCAAAACATCATGTCTGTAATGTAACTTGAATAGATCCTTATGTATTGATTGTGGATAGGGGTGAGTATAAATGGTCATATGATTTACCCATCATGTACACTCTGTTACTTCTATTTTTTATCATGTACAACCTAAGCCAATTACATACCATCTCGTACTCTACATCACTAGTCACTTACAGTTCTTACTTATCATGTATATATTTTCAGTTATCAAATATCTCTCATGTTTTTATGTACATCTTCTTACAGCGTTTCATGTATCTTACTCTATTGCTTGTTTTATATTTCCTGACATGATATGAACTGCATGAGATGTACTGTACTCGCTCCTGTCCTGACTGGACCTGTTGAAAATATTACAGAGGAGGAGGAGGAGGCCTGCCTGGATACTTACTACGGGGCAGCCTTAGATGACACCTGCGAGCTGGACCCTCAGGAGGACCCAGCTCTAGCTGAGGATATCACCCCGATTGTCTAGACTAGATTAGTTAGGCTTATCTTCTTCATGCAGTCTTGAGACATGTTTTAGCTAGACAATATTTGGAGTTCAGAGTTGTATATATTCTTTCATTCTGTATCTGAGACCATGTACTTCTGGATATTGCTGGGATTATCTTAGACTACTTTTCATCTATTTATTTTCTTGAGACCATGTACTTCTGTATCTGAGACCATGTACTTCTAGATATCGCATTCATTTATGTCTGCACGATTCATACGAAGTATACTCCAATATATGGAAGCTTCGTATATGGAATACAGTTGGGATTATCTGAGACCATGTACTTCTGTATCTTAGACCATGTACTTCTGGATATCGCATTCATTTATGTCTGTACGATTTGTGACACGGATAGGACTGGAGCCCGAGTCATTATCAGTAAGGCTCAATATACTTACTGGTAACGGACTTGTGGGTGTAGATAGGGTGTTTTCCTTGTGTCGAATCGTAGTTAGCGGTAGAGAGTTTCTCGCTAGGTTGATAGAGTTCCCGATGGCCAATTATGATGTGGTCCTAGGAATGGATTGGTTTAGGGACCAGTATGCTAGAATAGATTGCTATGTCGACAAGATTATTTTTAGTATTCCTGGTGAGCCAGAGTTTTTATTTTCTCGAGGCGGAGTAGAACCTTCTTCCCCAGCATTACGGATGGCCGTAGCAGCAGCAGTTCAGTTTCCCAGAGTTGTAGAAGAGTTTCCTGACGTATTTCCCGAAGAGCTTCCAGGCATGCCCCCAGAGAGAGAGATAGAGTTCACTATCGACTTGATTCCAGGGACGGCACCAGTGTCAGAGAGAGTCTATAGGATGGCAATATCAGAGTTGGAGGTCCTGTACAAGATGATTGAAGAACTTAGAACCAAGGGATTCATTCGTGCTAGCGGATCACCTTGGGGAGCTCCGATGCTTCTTGTGAAGAAGAAGGATGGTACGTCAAGATTATGTGTTGATTATCGTACCTTGAACTCTGTAACAATTAAGAACATATATCCTTTGCCAAGGATAGATGATTTATTTGATCAGCTCAGGGGAGCGGCAGTATTCTCAAAGATTGACTTGCGGTCAGGGTACCATCAGATCAGAGTCAGAGAGCAGGACATCCCAAAGACAGCATTCAGATCTAGATATGGAAATTGGGAGTTCCTTGTTATGCCATTTAGAGCGACCAATGTGCCGGCCGTATTCATGGACCTTATGAATCGTATCTTCATGCCCTATTTGGACCAGTTCGTGATAGTGTTCATAGACAACATCTTAGTCTATAGCAAGAACGAGGCAGAGCATGAGCAGCATCTTCGTGTAGTTCTTCAGATTCTCAGGGAGCACCAGTTGTATGCGAAGTTCAGTAAGTGCGAGTTTTGGTTGGATCATATCTCGTACTTGGGTCATATCATCACCAGAGGTGGAGTGGAAGTTGATCCCCAGAAGATAGTGGCTATAGAGACATGGCCAGTACCTAGCACCGTCGCAGAAGTTCGGAGTTTCCTCGGATTGGCCAGCTATTATCGGCAGTTTGTGTCAGACTTTGCTCGAATTTCAGCGCCACTGACGCAGTTGACCCGTAAGGATATGCAGTTTTCTTGGACAGCAGAGTGTCAGAGTTCATTTGAGAAGTTGAAGCGGAGATTGATGACGGCCCCCATTCTCACCCTTTCTAACGGGATGGGAGGATTTTCGGTTTATTGCGACGCATCCAGCAAGGGATTAGGATGTGCCTTGATGCAGCATGGTAAGGTAGTCGCTTATGCGTCACGTCAGCTTCGTGATCATGAGAGGAATTACCCAACCCATGACCTGGAGTTAGCAGCCGTAGTTTTTGCATTGAAACTTTGGAGACATTATTTGTATGGAGATCGGGTAGAGATTTTTACCGACCACAAGAGTCTGAAGTATGTGTTTACCCAGAAGGATCTTAATATGCGTCAGAGGAGATGGCTAGAGCTACTTGTGGATTATGACATCAGCTTACAGTATCATCCTGGGAAGGCCAACGTAGTGGCAGATACATTGAGCAGGAGAGCTGGAGTTTATTTTCTAACGGCGCAGCCAGAGTTGTTAGCAGATCTTCAGAAGATGGGTATTGAAGTTGTTCTTACTTCCAGTGTGGCATTGATGGCCAGTATGCAAGTTCAGTCCAGTATAGTTGAGAGGATCAAGTTAGCTCAATCAGTAGACTCTAAGCTTCAGCGGCTTAGGGCAGAATGTGTGGCAGGACAGAGACCAGAGTTATGCATTCATGAAGATGGTACACTCCGACATGGAAGGCGTCTTTGTATACCCAGTGGTGATATCAGACAGGCGATCATGGCAGAAGCCCACAGTTCTCAGTATTTCATTCACCCCGGCGGTACGAAGATGTATCGTGATATTCGGCAACATTTTTGGTAGAATGGCATGAAGAGGGAGATAGCCCGGTTTGTCTCTCGTTGTTTAGTTTGCCAACAAGTTAAGGCCGAACATTAGAGACCGGCTGGACTTCTTCAACATTTATCGATCCCAGAATGGAAATGGGAGCACATTACCATGGATTTTGTAACTGGATTACCTAGATCCCCAGCTGGGAGAGATGCCATCTGGGTTATAGTTGATCGTCTCACGAAGGTAGCTCATTTTCTTCCTTTCAGAATCGTCCAGTCGACGGATCAGCTTGCAGAGATGTACCTCAGGCAGATAGTCAGATTGTATGGAGTGCCAGTCAGTATTGTGTCCGACAGAGATTCGAGATTCACATCTCACTTTTGGCAAAGTCTTCAGGAAAGTTTGGGGACTCGTCTCAAGTTCAGTTCAGCCTACCATCCGCAGACAGATGGTCAGTCAGAACGTACGATCCAGACTCTTGAAGACATGCTGCGGTCATGTACACTCGACTTCGGTGGTTCATGGAAAGATCACCTGCATCTCGTAGAGTTCTCCTATAACAACAGTTTCCAGGCTAGTATCCAGATAGCACCTTTCGAGGTCTTGTATGGCAGGAAGTGCAGATCTCCTTTAGCTTGGGACGATATCGGTGAGAGGCAAATGGTTGGACCAGAGATGGTGATGCGGACTATTGAGGTGGTCAGACAAGTCAGAGATCATCTTCGAGTTTTCCAAGATCGCCATCGTCATTGGGCCGATTCCCATCGGCGCCCTCTTGAATTTTTTGTCGGCGACCACGTATTCCTTAGGATCTCGTCTACCCGTGGCGTCATTCGATTCGGCGTACGGGGAAAGCTTAGTCCTAGGTATATAGGGCCGTTTGATATCTTTGAGCGAGTAGGTGATGTGTCCTATCGTCTCGCTCTTCCACCGTCATTACGTGAGGTGCATGATGTCTTCTATGTATCCCAATTACGATGGTATATCCCGGATCCGAGTCATGTCCTTGATCATTCGGAATTGGTTGTTGGTACCAACCTTTCATATGAGGAGAGACCCGTATCCATATTGGACTGGAGGAAGAAGATACTCAAGAACAAGACTATTAGTTTAGTCCGTGTTGCTTGGGGTCATCACTCTTTGGGTGAGTCAACGTGGGAGCGTGAGGATGATATCCGATCGTGATATCCCGACCTGTTTGACTCGTAAGGTATAATATCTTTCTTATGCCTTTTGCTTAAGTTCCTTGCTTGCATGAATGATTGCTTGATTGACTGCTAGTCATATATTACCTGCAATTGATATAGCTTGCTCGACATCTCTAGCCTCTTGATTAAATTTTGAGGACAGAATTCTTTTAAAGTGGGTAGAGTTGTCACCCCCGTTTTTCGTTCTACGTATTTTCAGTATACGTATACGGAATCCTGACATGTATTTTATTTTTCCTGCCTGGCTAGCTAATTTCAGTTTAATCATGATTAGGTTCATCATGGCATGTAATGGTTTAACTTGGTTTATTTTGGGTTGGCTTGGTTTATTCTTTGGTTCATCATGTTAAACCCACCACCATCCCCCTTTATAACCCACCTAACTTTTCTCTCTCCACCACTTTCTCATTAACTCTTCTTCCTTCTCCATTAAACCCACCACCAACCAAGAACACCCCTTAGGCAAGTGCAACTTGCTTCCACAAGAGAACCCATTTTTATTGTTCCAATAGCTTCTTCTCATGTTTCTAAGACACATTAGAACTTGTTATTTTCTATTTTGAGGCTTTGATTTTTGTAGATCAAAAAATTGGTCATTTTCGGATTTTGGTGGTTTTGATCTATCAAACTTCTTTGTTTTTAAATTTTGATGATTCTATGTTGAAGAGAATTTCATTCTACCCAATTTTGACCATTTGAAAGTTGGATTTGAACTTGTTTTGACCAAGTTATAGACTTTTAAAGCTATGGGTTCAACCATGGAGTTCTTGCTGATTTGGAGAAGACAGTGAGCAGTATGCGCGAGCTTTTTAGCTTGTGCCACTGAGTTGCGTGCGCTCTTTAGCGCAGCGCAGTCTGACCTCTTGCGCAGTCTGACTCGTGCACAGTCTAACTCGTGTGCAGTCTGACTCGAGCGCAGTCTGACTCGTGCGCAGTCTGACCTCGTGCGCAGTCTGACCTCTTGCGCTGTCTGACTCAGGTGTAACCTAGCCTCGTGCAGTCTAGTGCCTGGCACAACGTGACTTGGCCTGACTCTTCATGGCACAACTTGACCCGACCTTGTGCATTTTAGTGATTGGCACCCCTAGTGCCTAGGCGCAACCTGACGTTCAGGCACAACTGGACTTGACCCTACTTGCCTTGGCGCAACATGTTACCCTGGCGCAACTTGGCTAATGCCACTTGTTGGCCATAGTACCCCTTGCTCCTCCTCCTTGGGCACATTATGTCCCCATATCCCCTTTTTAGGATTTTTGCACCCATTTTATATCCTTACGCCTTTTTGATATAAACTCGACATGAACCCGATGTGATCATAACATTATTTATGAATGTTAATCGAAAAAACGGCTTAGTGATAGAATTGCATGATCAGTGACCCTTGTGGTGCACTTGCATAAACACGAAATGGCATTATGATCTTACAGGATAACTCTTGATAGTGACCCGCCGTGGTGCACTCTTGACAAGTAAATTGACATGATAATTCTTGATGATGGTCCGTTGTGACGCACCCTTGCCTTGATAAGTAATCTTGATAAGTAACATGACATGATGGTGACCCGCCGTGGTGCACCCTTGACAAGTAATCTTGACATGATAACCTTGATATGCTGTTACGACAGCTAACCTGACATGCTAAGTGAATTCTTGACGCCATGGGTGATTGTATTGAATATGCTTGTATAAGCAACCAGTCTTGTCTCGCATCATGTCTAGGACATGTATCCCTGGTTACCACGGTCAGGGATTCATACTGAATCTGACTAGGTTAATGACTAGATTGATCAAGTAGAGCATATAGAGAGGTATTCTGACTACAAGCAATCCCGTTATCTGGGCGCCTTCCTTGATGGACTTGTAGCCTACCGACGAGTAGGGCACATTTCCAGCTCACTGCTATGTGGGGCACTACCTGAAACGATTACTATGCACACTGTCATATGTTGCATCCAAGTCACCTAACAAGACATGATAACTCTAATCTTGAACCTTGCGTCTGGATAACCTGGATAGTCTGCAGGGCTTGTGGCCGTAGGCGTACCTCATTGCATCTTGCTAGTAACTAAGCTTGTGATAACCCTAGTTAGTTAAGTATCAAGCCGTACTCTTTGCTTGGCCGTGAATGATGGATGGAGTCCTATCTTGTCTAGTCTTGCCCAGATCCGGTGCATGGATATCTTCGGACATGCTTGTTTATGCTTTACTTTATCGATAATTGGTTCGAGGCTAAGTTCTGTTCAGGTGAAGGGTTACAACCCCGGTCCTTGTTTGGTTTACGGGTTGTAACTTGGTTACCGGAATAGTCCTCTAGTTATCTTATCGTTTATCATCCTATTTTCTTTAAACTCATGTCTTATGTTATTTTACCTATGACTTTATGTGCTGATATGCTGGTTTTAGTTCTTAAGTGAAGCCCCCTTTGTGGCACTTGCTCTTTCTGGGGTCTGACCCAGCTGGTTTTGTATGGCCAGATTTTGGAGCAGCTACCGAGGATCTTTCAACTTTCCTGCCAGATGGTGAACACTAGAAGGAATCCCGGCAACGAGTGGATTTTTATTTTGCTCTCCCACTCCATTGTACAAATATTCTTTTGAGGCGTTTAGCCGCCGAACAAGTGTTAGCTCGTTGTAACTTTACTTACTGTCTGCCTACGGGCTGTAACATGATTGACAAATCCTAGGGTTGATCATGTATGACTTAAACTCTTGCTAGTCTTCGTATTTTGTATGACTAGCTTCATGATCATCTGAACATATAATGTATGGGACGTCTTACCTTGTATGTCTGATGATCTACCATCTTGTTATATCTACTTATTGCTTGAGATTGAGACACTAGGCTTGTTTTTGACCTTAAGAGACTGATGGCTTGTAGTAAACCCTCATGCATCTAGACATCCGTGACCGTATTGTGAGGTAAGATTCACTTCAATGTACGTAGCTGGCTGTGTCTGTCCCCCGCTCTCCAGTATTCTGGTTCGGGGGCGTGACAAAGCGCGACTGGAATAAAAAGCTGGGCGAATGCTTATGGGCGTACAGCACTACGAATCGGATGGCTACAGGAAATACACCATTCTCTCTGGTGTACGGAAGCGAGGTAGTTCTCCCATTGGAGACTCAGATCCCCTCACTTCGTGTGGCCCTTACTTACCGGATAACGTCGGACGATAACTACCGCCGACGGCTACAAGAATTGGAAGCGTTAGACAAAAAATGTTTGCAAGCTCAACAAAGCATCGTGCTCTATCAAGCACGCATCTCTCAAGCCTTCAATAAGAAAGTCAAGCAGAGGACATTCCAAGTAGGCGATCTCGTCTTGGCCGTTCGCAGACCGATGGTCATGACTCACAAAACCGTCGACAAATTCTAGCCCAAGTGGGAGGATCCATACATCGTCGAGACCGTATTCTCCAACGGCACATACCGGCTCGTAAAATATAACAGAGACTTGCTCATGATGCCCATAAACGATAAATTACTAAAGAAATACTATGTCTAAAGACATGCTGGTACTCCCTTAAACCATCAAATCTCCCAAACTATCGAGTTATGTACACCAAGTACCTCTGAACTCACACTCTATCGCATCTTCCTGAGTGGCGAGTCATGTACGATGATACCTCTGAACTCACACTCTATCGCATCTCCCTGAGTGGCGAGTCATGTACGATGGTACCTCTAAACTCCCACTCTAATGCTTTACCTCACAGGAGTCTGCCCAGTTTATCCTTCTCTCTGAGCAAACTTCCTGGTCCTGATTATCGTGTGTCACGTCCATATTACCTCTGGTACCGATAGTCTTCCGACTTAACACCTGTACCCAACCCGGGATAAAATACATGGTGTTAAGACCACAAAACCTATCATGTCCATATTACATCTGTTGGTTTTGTCTCAAAATCTATTACTCGTACCACCAGTGTGCAGAAGAGTAATAGGTCCACCAAAGATTATTCTTGATTATCGTGTATCACGTCTATATTACCTCTGATACCGATAGTCTCTTGACTTAACACCTGTACCCAACCCGGGATAAAAGACATGGTGTTAAGACCATAAAACCTATCACGTCCATATTACCTCTGTTAAGTTTTGTCTCAAAATCCATTACACCAAAGATTATGCCTGATTATCGTGTGTCACGTCCATATTACCTCTGATACCAATAGTCTTTCGACTTAACACCTGTATCCAACCCGGAATAAAAGACACGGTGTTAAGACCACAAAACCTATCATGTCCATATTACCTCTGTTGGGTTTTATTTCAAATCTATTACCCGTACCGCCAGTGCACAGAAAGGTAATAGGTCCACAAAATTTATCCTAATCTATTACTCGCACCATCGATGTACCAAAGAGTAGTAGGTCCACGAAATATCATTCAAATCTATTTGCTCGCACTTCCAAATGCATAAAAGGTCAATAGGTCCAAAAAAAGTCCCCCAGTGGGATGTCCTTTATCAAACACAAATGCTGTATTAGGTCCTCTAGTACAAGCACCACAGATACTACAAATAAAGAATGGAGTGAATATATTCTGCTTATTCAAAATCAGTTACATTCATATGACTACATCAGCAATAGAAAGAAAAGAAAGGAAAATCTAGCAATACATAGTTTGGTCAGTTTGACAGCACTTTGCCTTCGTCAAAAAGCAGTTTCGTGGCCCTCGAAAGAAGTCATGTTTTACTGCTGATAAGCAAATAAGGTTGTTGAATCTCCAAGGAGCTGCACGGAGGAGGGCAAATATAGCATGCTTTTCTCCCCTCCGTATTGCGGATACCTTAGCCCCGCTCCTCCAAAAGACCATACCTTCAAAACAACATCCCTAATGGTGGTTTTGCCTACTTGGAGAGCCGTGAAAATGGGATGTTCATAATGATGCTTGACCACCGTCCAACTCTATGAGGTATAAAGGTTCTTCCAACCACCTGGGGAAAACTCTTCCGAAGCATGAGAAGTTCTGAGTTGTCTGATGTATATGCCAAAATGGTACGGGAAAACTCTTCCGAAGCATGGGCAGTTTTGAGCTGTCTGATGTGTGTGTCAGAATGGTGCATTTTCACTCTATCGCTGATACCGGTCCTGGAGAAATTCGCTAGCCGGATCCCCGTTAAAAAAAGGGGGGTTAGCAGGTAGAAGAAAATAACATTCAGCCAAATAGACCCTATACGGCCCAGTTATGAGGAATGCAGCTTAAAAACATGAGACGCATGCGGCTAAGTCTTAAAAAGCACTTATGCGGTTCTGTCATGCAATGTTCATGCGGCTAAGCCATGAAGCATTTATGCGGATCAGTTATGAGATGTATATGCGGTTTGGTCACGAGGCATCCATACGGTTCAGTCCTGTAGCACTCATGCGGCTCAAGTATGAGGCATCCATGAAGGTCAGTGGCGCTTATGTGGCTCAAACCCATACGGCCCCATCATACAGAACACATGTAGTCCTATGAGATAGGGGATATATCGATCATGTCCAATGTGCAGAGGCAATTTATGACAAGCCCGCGCATAGAATATGCGATATGGCCATTCAAATTTAAGTCATCGCTTGCCCACCGTCCTTACCCTTAACAGAGGGTTGCACGTCAGGATAAACGGAAGGAGAGTCCACAACACTCGACGGAGAGGTGAGCCCCTTCCCTTTGGCCGTAGCATCAGTCGACTTGGAAGCTTTCGGATCCATGGCTAACCAGGACAGAAAGATAACGAAGATGACGAAGACGAAAGAAAAAAAGTTGAAGAAAAAAACTCTCTCTGTATGGCCCATATTTATAGCTCCTCAAAGTGGAAACAAATGGACGCCGCTTCACTTCTCGTATTTATTAAAGATAATGATGACATTTGGGGTTTTTATCCTTAATAACCTTCATCACCGCTTCGATTCCCGTATCCATTAAGGATAATGATGATGTTTGGGGATTTTATCCTTAGTAACCGCCAGCTTTATCTAAAAAAATAGCCAAAATCCAAAACTAAATCAAGACATTAAATGCAGCAGTGACAGCTGGCAGACAAGATCTTCCTACGGTACAAGATCTCCCTGTGGCACAAGATCTACCTGCGACCCAAAAACGTCCCTGTGGCTCAAAATGTCCCTGCGACATGACTTCTCTCCTGACTCGAAGATTTTCTGCGACTTGATATATGTTCATGCTTCTTATTCAAAGTATTCCAAATTTGCAATTTAAAAACTTTGAAGGGGTCTTGTAGAAGCATAGAAAATATAGGGTTCATGCGGATCATAACTGACAGCATGAGTACCCTGGAAAAAATTGACCCACATAAAGAAGAGCCGTATGACAGACTCAGCATGCCCCCTGCGGCCCATCTTTACCAGACTGATTTTTGAGCTGTAGAGAGAATAGTTACTTATGCGGCCAAGCTGATCAATCATTCTGATAAAGCTGACAAACTATGGTCTGATAAAGCTGACAAACTCTGGCAAGACTGACAGCTTTGACAGCTCTAACAATTCTGACACTCTGATAAAAAGAAGATAAGACATGATTAGACTGGACATGGTCATACGGCCAAAAGGACTGTGACCCGAGCTGCATGAATCTTATGCGGCTTAATCTATGTACTTCATACGGCCAAGGATAACTGCAATCTGAGCCGCATGAGCTTTATACGGCCCAGAATATAGAACCTATGCGGCTCAAAAGTCCCCAAGCTACATGCGGACTAAGGGATACTGACGCATGAGTTTTATGTGGCCCAGCATGGACGAACTCTGAAAGGCCTATGCGGCTCAAAATGACTCAAGCAGACTAATCCTAACTTGCAATGAGACACATGGCAGGCTGACCAAGTCTCAACCACCCAGATTCGTTACAGTAAAATCTCAACAACCCCCACCAGCTGGTAGCCTGAGATCGAGTTTTTGTGTGCTGTAATAGACACGTGGCCACGTGGCCCCTTATGCGGCCCAAAAATCTGCTACTGCAGAAAATACTATAAATAGCAGGGTACCACACCCAGGCAAATGGTTGGCAATCCAAGGTGGGCAACCTACGAAGGGCAATTTTTTCAAGAGCAAGAAACGCGTCAGATAGTCCAAGGAGTAAGGCAGAGTTGCTACACTTTCCCGAGCCTCTATCGTCACCCCCGGAATTAAAACTAAACAATTGTACTTAGATTGTTTCCTAGGATTTCTTTCTAGGCTTTCTCTTGTACAAGCGAGTTTGCAATCAACTTCAATTCAGTTGTAATTTGTTGTGCTTGATATTTTATGGAAAACAGTATTTTCTATCAAGTTTATCAATAAAAAAACTATTTCTATTTCAAAGCTCTCTTTCCAATGTTGGCTTATATATATATATATATGTTGTGTGCGTGTCTTTTGCTTTTTCTAGTTATTTTGTGCAAGTACTGGCCTTGTGCAAGCGTAACTTAGGCTTGTACGGCATCATACCTTAGCGAGGACGAACGATCCCACAGGGATCAAAGCAAGGACGAAGGACCCTAGTGGGATCGGGGCGTGACACATAATGCCGATGAAACTTGAGGTAGAGATGACGGATTATGTTTATGGAATATGAGATGGGTTGGAATGATATAACTTATTTGCTATGGCGCGTATTACATGGTCAATGAACTCGGATGGCCCGTGTACGGGTGCGGCTTTCCTCGAACGGTTACGACGGAGCACCGGGATTATTCGGCCTAGGAGGAAATTATGTATGGTATTTTTGGTGCACATCATTAGGACGGGTTGCAAACGGCCAGTATTGTGATAAGCTATGATATCAGTAAGTTTGGGATCCTTCGGATACTAGGCTAGCAACCCGTACTGGAGCGATCATAGGCTTACACATAAAGATGCCAAGTCCATTACGGTACGAAACACCGTGACCTTCATATAGATAGGGCCGGTGAGCTAAGATTAGAATTGGGTGCAGGCACAAGGCCTGCCACCCTTATGTATATATCTAAGTTTGGTTAGTTGGCTGCATGAATTATATGGTTGGTTATGCATATTTCTAATGATTGCAGGCTAAGCAAAACGAGACGAAAATATGCACGATCGCTATGCTTATGTTCATATTATGTCTAACTGTATCTGCTGCAGGGACACGGTATTGGACATATTTATGATAAGTTGCTATGCTTAAATATTGCCATAAAACGGATCCTAAGGCTAGATAGAAAGATCACCAAATATTGTTGCATGTTTTACTAAATGTACTTAGTGTTGGTTTGGGTACGAGTGGGTCTTGATCAGTATAGTGAGGACGAAAGTACTAATCCCTTACTAGTTTGCTTGCAGGTTCAGGATATGTTCGACTCGGGGTGGGGCTTGGCTTAGACGCGCCGAGGCATGGGGTCCTTAGCATTTCAAGACGAGCTACCGTATTGGCGTTCGGACTTGCAACATGGAGATGTTCAGCCGAAGACTACTTGGCTATAAAGAGGCATAATGTATGGAAAAATATAATCTTTTTTGAGCTAGAGAGATCATGACCGTTGTAGCCATTTGGCATATTCAGTTGGACTACTCAAAGCCTTTGTAACATTCAATTCATTATTAATAAAAAAAGAGATTCTTATTGTATACTCTGTTTCCTTCCGCTGCTTATGTTATTAATTTGAGATAAACTTATGTGAACCTGTTATCTTGCCTTGTATGAGCGTAACTCCAGGCTTGTGCGGCATCACGATCCAGCAAGGACGATGATTCAGATGAAATCTAGCGAGGACGAGCGATTTTCTGGGTCGGGGCGTGACAAGTTGGTATCAGAGCGGTTCCATCCTCTGGACCGTGAAGGAATCTCTTTGACCTTCAGTTGCTTCGATATCGAAAATCAGTTGACTCTAAGTTATTTCTGCAACCGCATGGCTCATGGATCTGCTCGATGCTACATTGGACATTCCATACAAGAAGTCTATATTAAGTGCGTACGTCTGCTACAAGTATGTCGTGACTATCACGCTGTCTCCGAGTGCCATTGGAGAATGTTGGTTGTACGAAGTGCAAAGTTATGAAATGTTGGTTTCCCGAAGTGCAACAAAGTTGTGAGTTGTTGGTTGCACGAAGTGTAACGAATAAGGGGATGTTGGTTGCAAGAAGTGTAATGAGATACGTATTATTGGTTGCACGAAGTGCGAATGGTTATGTATTGTTGGTTGCACGGAGTGCAGCAAGTCGTGAATCGTTCGTTGCATCGGTACAACGAGTTGACATGGTATGATACACCTTGTATGGCTATACGGATGGATAGTGATATATTTAAGTATCGAGAATAAATCGTTGCACGAGTTGTAACGAGTGAGATTAGAAAATCGCAGATGCGATAGTAACGAGTCGAGTTGGTCGCTAAGTCGAGTTTGAGTAGGCGAACGTTTATGTTGGCTGAATGTCTCGTTTAGCTTTGAATAAGCGAATGTTGCGTGTGTGATCGATATGATCGCCAAGACACGGTTAAATTTGAATGAATGTCAAACTTGAGCGAATGATAGGGCATGTTGGTCCAGTTTTTGTGCCAACTCGAGTAAGCAAACGCTAGAGCTGGGATCGGAAAAGATCGCCACGGGATAGTTAACTTGAAACAGATATTGGACCTATGCGGAGTGTAAAGTCGAGTAGTGACTCGATTTCGAGTGGTATATACAATACTACTTGTACGATCAGTGCAGTAAAGTATTGTATCGATAGTGATATGCTTGATTTCTGAGTGGTATATGCAATACCACTTAGTGGTAGCTATGTTAAGCCATTTAGTGACTTGCAATAGAATGCATCAAGACGATTGTGTCGACTACGATAGGTTTGTCCTCAATGGATGAAGTAGTACCGAGACTTGAGTGGGAATGACTCGATAGAAGTCGATGCAATTATGCTTTGATGAATTGAGTTGTACGATTATGCACAAAGTCGTATCCATGGATGGTACATCGTACGAGAATTCGTTAAGTATAAGTCGAACGATAGGTTGAGCATAACAAGGGAATGTTGTATTGAGGAGATAGTTGACTCAGTCAGAATTGAGTTAAGTCGGTATGGAAACTATTCGAAACGAGTTGAGTAGGTACGGACTAATCATGCAAACGAATTTGAGTTAGTGCGAAGAGTCGGTAGCACGATCTAGAAGTACGAGTTACGAATACGAGAATGGATATATGAATTGAAAATCGTGTCCCGATGATGATAGTTAGTTACAACGGGATGGATCTTGATGTGTGTAAGACTTTATTCGTATTCAAGTTCGGATAATGGCAGTGATTGCAATGAATTGGAGCTTATGAGAGAGGAAGATATTCAAGTTATGCATATCGACGATGGTATTGAGGCGTATCAAAGACGATATACAATAACTTGGGGATACTCTGATCGAATGAACGAAAATTATGTTGAGCATTGTTGTTGGATGAATAAGATGCAAGTTAAGTTGATGTCAGTTTGGATGACAATGATAGGAATTCTTCGAAGAATTTGAGAGTGGATGGATATTACTTGGATGAAAATGAAAGTGTCTTGATTGCTTCATGGATAACCACTACGTTGACGTTCTTGTCTTGTGCGAGTGCAACACCAGCCTCGCACATGCGTCACGCCGATTAGGATTCCGCGTGAGCGCTGCTATGGTAATTCATGTCCAGGGGGGATGGTCGAACTTACAAGGCGTGACAAATTGAATTTAGACTTGTGGTTTGATGCGAAGGTAAATTTGAGGATTGTTGTAATAAGCCTAGAGTGTATCGGATATTGGTCGTAGGTAAATAGACTCGTACCCAAGGTGAACAAATATTATTCGGTTACGATATTGTTAATAGTAGTGCATGAGTGATTCAAATAGTAATGGCACGCAATGTGCATGAGTTATTCGAGTAGTAAATGGCACATCAGTTGTGCGGGGGTAGATAAATTGTGGATTGGTAAATTTTATCGGATTGGATAAAACCTCGTAGGAATTGTCGGGAATTTATTTATCTCCACGATAGGATATAGCATGGTTCGTAGTAACTGCCCCTCGTTGATGATCTTCAATTATCGAGCGTAGTTTCAGGACAGTTGACCCTAGAAGACTTGACCGCCAAATCAAAGTAAATGTCGAAGACCGTAGGACGACCCTAGTGAAGTCGCATAAGAAATTTCGTCGAGGATGAATGGTGATGTAGCACATGTTGAGGATAAGTCTAAGCGATTGAGTATCGTATTTCGGAAGTTAGCGAGTAGCCTTCGACTAGATCGATATGGTCAAAAATTTATGATCGATCGAATAAGTACGTAAATAGACTTGGTTGGTCGATGATCAAATAGATGTTGAGAAACGTACTTAGCATAGTGATGCGGTAAGGTGTCACCCCCACTTTCCTGAATAGGACTAATATGGTCATTTACATTATTTTATTATTTTAATATTATTTAAAATATTATTGTTAGTATTTTTATATTATTATTTAAATATGTATTTTATTGATAGAGTTTTTATTTATAAAAAAATAAAATATTTCGTTTTTTGTTTATAAATAAATTTTGATTATATATATATATATATATATATATATATATATATATATATATATATATATATATATATATATATATATATATATATATATAGGTATTATTCCATTTATGGGATATGTATACATATATTATATAAAATATATATATATATATATATATATATATATATATATATATATATATATATATATATATATATAAAGGGAAAAATATTAATGGGTAAACATTAATTGGTTTATTTTATATAAATAAATATATACGTATATGTGTAAATATATAATATGTGTATGTATGTATGCATGTATGTATGTATGTATGCATGTGTGTGTGTGTGTGTGTGTGTGTGTGTGTGTGTGTGTGTGTGTGTGTGTGTGTGTGTGTGTCTATATATATATATATATATATATATATATATATATATATATATATATATATATATATATATATATATATATATATATATAAAGGTTATAAGAAAGAAAGAATAAAGAAAAGTAAAAAGAAATTCAAAATAGGTTACAAAAAAGTCAAAATTAAAATTTTTTTTGTAAGAAAACACAAAAGCACACACGAACACAATCAGTAGCAGCAGCATGCAAACGAAACCCGAGCCCCCCTTTAGTTAGTTAAACCCGAACCGAAACTTTCTCCTCCCTTTATATATTCGTTAGAGAGAGGTTTTTTTTTACAAAATCCAAACCCTAGCCGTCACCCCCAACCCAGCGTACGCCCCAATGTCGTCGTCGACCAACCCGCGGCCATCCATCGTCGGAAAATGCGCAACGAACAGCCCATCCGCGCACGGAAACTGTCAGCGAAGAGCCAACTTCGGAAATAGATTTCTCCTTCCTCGCTCAGTCGTTTTGCGAACCACTTGGTCAGGTATGATCCTAACATATACACCTTTAATTCCTTTCAAATAGTTCGTGTCGATTCGCATCATGTGCGACGAAAAACGAGTTCCAAAATCGAAAAAAAACTTGATTTTCTAGGTTTAGAAACTGTCCCAAAATCCCGACTTTGTGGCCGATTTGCGACCAGCATGTTGCGAGTTTTCAAAATCGATATGAAGAAACTTGTAGACAACCTATAGGGCTTTAAAATCTTTTTGTAGAATTAAATTTCATGCACTGTACAGAAAGTTATTGGTTTGTGAAGTTGGAGAAAAAAAAACTGATTTTTAAAACTGAATTTTTAGAAAAATTGTTCCGATACGCCGTCCGTCCCGTCAATCCGGGCGATGTGGTCGCGAATCGAAAGTATCGAAAGGTACGTATCGACTTCGTAGACATGTGGGCTTTGACGGAATTCAAATTTGTCGCGTGTGCGCGACGAATTTGATGCGTATCCGTCAAAATTCACTGTATCGGCCTTTTTACAAATTTGTCAATTACTTTGTGCACACTCGTTATATCGAGACAAGACTTCTGCCAACAGGACCGTCCTGTATGCCAAGTTTGGTCCGATACGGTCGATCGAAACGCTATTTTGGCAGGCCTGTGACCCGATCCAACGGGCGAATTTGTGTACGGTCCACCGAAATCCAACTTTGGACATACGGTTGGGTTCATCTCGTCAAATCGGACCTGTAAACATGTAGTTTGATAACTTTAGAGACCGTAGGTTCTGACACATTTTTCGGTGCAAAGTGGGTCCAACGACGGACACCATTTTGACCCAAAATTACCGTTTTGCCCCTGTGTCCAGAATTAGACTTATGGATAGGCGTTTCTTGTTAATTTGACCATTCTGAGAATGTTGGTAATGTCTGTTTCAGCATTAGGAGACAGTTTTACGAGTTGACCGTTCGTGGCTCTTTGAGTGGTTTGTAGTTTCGATTTTCTCAGCTCAGGACAACAGACAAGTACATTCTCTGATAGTTTTCATTACTTTGATATCTACTATATCCGATTCAATTGTAGTGTTATACTTAATTTTTGACACGAGGATACACGGACTAGTATACGTGAATCTCGTCATGAGATATCATTCCTGGTTTACATGGTATATGAGTACATTGTTCGATATTGTTTCCTGTACTTGTATAGACACTGATTTGGGAGTGGGTTGGCCCCCTGCTCTTCGAATCCCGTGTCATGACCTGTCGTGTCTGGATCCATTATACTATTCGGGGATGGGGAGTTATTAGAGGTTATGTGATCATTGCCCCTACTTGTTTATTACTTGTGCATAGCTCCACCCTCACCACACGTAGGGTGTAGCCTGGCCTTATACTACTTGTGCATAGCTTTCCATTTTTGGCCGGCCTGATCCCTATACTATTATACTACCTGTGCATAGTCGGTCAAATGGAACAGTCTGATCTTGACCCAAGCCGATCATATAACGCTCTAATATCTCATGGCACTTTATTTTTATGTTTACATCATACCTCATATTAATTTTCATTATTTATTATCTTATATCTCACAAATGATATCCAGTTCTCTTGTACCGTTTTACTTTCAATCTTAATATTTCATCTTGTATTTCATTATAATTATCTCTTATAGTATTTGTCAATTCACATGGAACTGTTGTTGGTATTTGTACTTGCTTATATCCTGACAGGATAACCCCCGTTATTTTTCAGAGAATTTAGATGCAGATTGCCCGACCTACTACGGGTTTGGCATAGATGGAGCCTACGACCAGGACCAGCCTGTGGACCCGGTGCTCGTAGAGGATGCAGCACCAGTAGTGACCTAGTTTACCAAAATTTTGTCTTGATTACATTCCAGTTTGATACTTTGAGACTTGTAGTATTTATTTTGGGATATTGTTTTATGTCTTGGTTTCTGAACTTGTGATTGCGACTCATCATTGTTTCAGACTATTTATTTCATCATTATCTTTATCTTTATCATCATGTTTATCTTCCTTAGAATTATGTGATTGAGTTGTGGTTATATTCCTCCGTGCAGAGATGACAGGTTATATTATTGTGTCTTAGATTCTATATATTCTAGATGACCTTTACAGCGTTCTACCGCCGATACTGCGGCGTAGGCTGGACGTACCCACGTGCTCGTGCCCCTAAACAGGGTGCGGGTCGTGACATAAGGCGATTGCAAGAATTCTACAATGTGCGAGAGTGACGAATAGTAGAATGACCCTAAGAGTTGTGTCGTAGATCGGTTTGAGTAACGGTTAGGCTATGTGGGTTTGAGCGCATGATTTATGTTACAAAACGAACTAGTTGGGATTGATTCAAAAATTGAGTAAGGAATTCTTATTCGATCAAGAATCGCAGATAGGAGTATCTTAAGAGACCTTGGGTCGAAAAGATTGTTGCCTTTGAGCATCGTAGACTTAAGTTGACCTCTTGTGTGTCGGAGGAGATTAAGCATGATGTCTGGATAAGTTACCTAGCAGGGGTAGCCCCAGACGTGATGCGTAGATAGTTCGAGAACATGGATCATATCAGGATAGTGGTGTACGAAGCATAGTACGAATGGTAGGCAAAAAAAGTTTGGACATGTTGGACTTAGTCCATGTCGTTGAGGCCACATGTTATGAACGGTTAGATGAAAGACTTGAGTTGTTGGAGAGATAGAAAATGATTTGACAAATGGGCGTTGCAAAAAATTATTGCGATCAGATACGCAACGACTTAATGCAATGCATGTATTAGATGGCCGGCGAGAAACTTATAGGATCGAAGTAACAGTTTTGAATTAAGTTATATGCAGAAATGTTGGGAGGATGATCGCGTGTTATGGAATAATGCATACGAGAAGTATTTTGGGAATGGACGCTAAGATCTGGCCAAGTCGAGTACGAAATAGCTGGTGCTTGAGGATTTAAGTTGAGCTTGTTAACTTTGTCCCGATATCCTACAACTGAGCTTGGCTGAAATGCATATATTGGTAGAACGCCTAAAATATGTGTATGATCCAAACTAAGTTGTATGATTCAAGCGATAGTGGCACGAGATCGTGAAACGATCTAGAGAAACACTTGAATTGAGTGTTGGTTTCAGTTCGAGGACGAACCGTGTTTTGAGTGGTATATTATGTAATATTCTGCTCCGCACGGTACATTATGATAAGTCGTTGACTCGAAGAGTTGCGTTGACCCGATGAAGTATCGATACGAATCGATGCAAAGCATATGTCCGGTTTGAACAAGGTATTGACTTCGGTTGATCTGGTGTGCAGACTATGCTTTTACGCGGGATTGTAAAGGGTCGACATTTTTGCCTTATTCGAAATGACGTCTGCAGAACCAAATGGTCGCCTTACGACGGATTGTGGCATAGGCATGGTAGGCTGAATTAGTCGAATAGCTCAACGGAATGACTAAATCAGAAGAGTTAGCCGTACAACCAAGTTATGGAATCGAGCCACATCAGCTTGGCAGAACGACAAAGCGTATCGGCTTAAGGTAGGCAGGTTCTTGACTCTCTCTCCCTACTCCTTTACGTCTAATAAAATGTATCTTTGTATGCGTAAGTTGCTATCAAGTTAGCGAGCGTGGCTCGAGCGATTAAAGGTCATAGTGAGTATCGAACATTAAGAATAGAACATTGAACAATTGAAGCGACGTACATCAAGTGTACGGATTGCGGTAGGACAGTAATGGTAGGACATTGAAAGGCAACATCGAGATGTACATCACGTGCATAACTCTGAGAATATTAAACACTAGGCCTAGAATATTGATTATGGCGTTGAGCGTGCCCTTGTGCACAGAAGCTACGAAATGACTAAGTAAGCGAAATGGGGCAAGTTATGGTGCAATGCCACGGAACCTGTCGTAACATTGAAAGATATACTTCGTGCATCGAAGTATGCAGTTGTGACACAATTGCTACGGAACTGTCGTTATACGAACAACTTATGAATGGAACGTGTTGAGTGTAGGAATGAAAAGTGTTAATCCGTTGGGCGTCGTACATCAATATGGATGTGTTGGGACATAATACCGATAGAACTTGAGGTAGATATGACGGATTATGTTTATAAAATATTAGATGGGTTGGAATGATATGACTTGTATGCTATGGCACGTATTGCATGGTCAATGGACTCAAATGGCCCGTGTACGGGTGCGGCTTGCCTCGAACAGTTACGACCGGGGCACCGGGATCGTTCGGCCTAGGAGGGATTATGTATGGTATTTATGGTACACATCATTAGGACGGGATACGATCGACCAGTGTTGTGATAAGATATGATATCAGTAAGTTTGGGATCCTTCGGATACTGGGCTAGCAACCCATACTGGAGTGGTCATAGGCTTACACATAAAGATGCTAAGTCTATTACGGTGCGAAACACCGTGACCTTCATATAGATAGGGCCGTGGGCTAAGATTAGAATTGGGTGCAGGCGCAGGTCCTGTCACCCTTATGCATATGTCTAAGTTTGGTTAGTTGGATGCATGAATTGTATTATTGGTTATGCATATTTCTAATGATTGCAGGCTAAGCGAAACGAGACGAAAACATGCACGATCACTATGCTTATGTTCATATTATGTCTAACTGTATCTGCTGCAGGGACACGGTATTGGATACATTTATGATAAGTTGCTATGCTTGAATATTGTCATGAAACTGATCCTAAGGCTAAATAGAAAGATCACCAAATAATGTTGCATGTTTCACTAAATGTACTTAGTGTTAGTTTGGGTGCGAGTAGGTCTTGATCAGTGCAGCGAGGACGAAAGCACTAATCCTCTAATAGTTTGCTTGTAGGTTCAGGATATGTTTGGCTCGGGACGGGGCTTGGCTTGGATGCGCCGATGCATAGGGTCCTTAGCGTTTCAAGAGGAGCTACCACATTGGCGTTCAGACTTACAACATAGAGATGTTCGGCCGAAGACTACTTGTTGCCTATAAAGAGGCATAATGTATGGAACAATATAATCCTTTGTGAGCTAGAGAGATCATGAACGTTGTAGTCATTTGGTATATTCAGTTGGGCTTCTCAAAGCCTTTATAACCTTTACTTTATTATTAATAAAAAGAGATTCTTATTGTATACTCATGTTTCCTTCTGCTGCTTATGTTATCAATTTGAGATAAACTTATGTGAACCTGTTATCTTACATTGCATGAGCGCAACTCCAGGCTCGTGCGGCATCACGCCCCAGCGAGGACGATGATTCGGGTGAAATCTAGCGAGGATGAGCGATTTCCTGGGTCGGGGCGTGACAGGCTCTTTGTCATACCATACTTTGTCAGGCACATCACCCTACAAAGGAGTACTAGAAGATAAATTAATAGTATAAGCAGCAGTGTAAAGGGCCTCACCCAGTAACTGCCCTGTAAGTTTGCCTCTGATAGTAAACACCGTACCCTCTCCATCAATGTCCTATTCATTCATTCTGCTACACCATTGAGCTGAGGTGTCTTGGGCAGAGTCTTCTGGTGTCGTATTCCTTGCTCTCTGTAATAAGCATCAAAGGGACCAATGTCCTCGTCGACATTGTCTGATCGAACACATAGCAACTTCTTGCCGTCTCCCTTTCAATGGAGGCCTGAAACTCTTTGAAAGTGGGCAACACCTGATCCTTGGTCTTTAAGGCATAGACCCAAACCTTCCTGGAACAATCATCAATAAACGTCACAAAATAAGAAGCATCACCAATGGATTTTACTTTCATAGGACCGCAAATATCCGAGTGAATCAACTCGAGCAATGTTGGCTTCTTCGAACATGGATGACTTTGGAAAGACACCCTATTTTGCATTCCTACTAAATAATATGTGTATTTCTCCAATTTTGTAGACTTTAGCCCTGGAATCACCTTCTTGTTCACCAAGTAGCTCATCTCTTTCTCGCTGATATGGCTGAGCCGCCTATGCCACAACTCGGTAGACGCATAACTGAGTGCGTTCACCTCATGTGTCCTCTGTGCGCTCCCCTCCATATATTAGAGTCCGAACTTCTTGCTTCCTCTGACAATCACCATCGAACCTCCGAAAAGCTTCCACTGATAGTTCCTGAAGAGATTGAAAAAACCCTCGTCATCCAACCTTCCAACCGATACCAGGTTGAAATGGATATTAGGGACATAACGGACATCTTTGAGAACAAGAATTGCACCCATCTTCGTACTCACATGCACATCTCCAATGGCAACCGCCTTCGACACATCTCTGTTGCCCATCTTTAACACTCCACAGTCGCCTGTCGTGTAATTGGTAAATAGTGCCCTATTGTGAGATACGTGCGCTGAAGCATCCGAGTCCACCAGCTAAGAATTGTCATCGCATACGAGGTTCATAACAACCTCATTACCTACGATGGTCATATTGTCTTCATGTGTCGAGATCGCCGTTGTAGTGTTCTCACTTTGATTTTCCTTGTTGTCCTCCTTCTTTCTCTTCCAAGCGAAACAATTCCGCTTGACGTGGCCTTTCTTGCCACAATGATAACACTTCGAGCCCTCGTACCGGCCCTTAAACTTGCCTCTGCTCTTGCCTCTGCCATCGATTACCTAGATCCCTGCTTTTATCCCTTCCGCGGCTCTCTGAAACTAGCACCTCTGAGTGAGATGTGGATGAAGTGCCCTGAGAACATCTCCGCATCTCTTTATTTGATACCCTGCTCTTGGCAAACACCAGACTAACCATACCTTTCGGAGCAGAAGCGATCATGGATACTCGTATGGCCTCCCACGAGTCTGGCAATGTACATAGCAACCAAAGTTCCTGAACCTCGTCATCGAACTTGACTCCCATCGAGGATAGCTGGTCAACCATGCCTTGGAACTCACTCAAGTGATCTGTAATGGATGCACCATCTTTGTACTGCAGACCCATCATCATCTGGATCAGGAGCAACTTATTTACCCCAGTCTTCTTAGCATACAAAGATTCCAGCTTATCCCACAGTGTCCTCGCGTGCTCAATACTGGCAACGTGATTATACACGTTCTCGTCAACAAAATGCCTTATGTACCCACACACATGTATATGCTCGAAATTCCAATCCTCTTCGAATTTACCACTGGGCCTCTCGAAAGCAAATACCGACAGATGCAACTTCTTGACAAATAGCAAATCCTTCATCTTGCTCCTCTAATAGTGATAGTTGTAATGTCCATATTTCAGAATACGTATTTTAATTAGACGTATATGTATTTTGGACCTGTATTTTATTTTTTTCAGATTTTGGCCTGTAATTGTATTTTGGCTCGACTTGTGAATTTTGGTTTTCTCATAAATTGGATTTTTTTGGACCTGGCGTGGTTTTATTTTATGGAGAAGGAATTGGTTTGGTTTGGTTTAGTATGCATTGGAACACACTTAGTTAACCTCCACCCTCAACACAACACACCATCCCTCATTAAAACCCTACCTAACTTTCTCTCTCCTCGTAACTTCCATTAATTTTTTTTTCATCTTCTTCTTCCTTTCTCCACCAACACCATAGGTAAGTGCACCTTGCCACCACATAAGAACCCTATTTTATTTGTCCATTAGCAAGACTAGGCCATAGTGAACAACATTAGAACTTGGCATTTTGTGATTTGGAGCTTCTATTTTTCTAGATCTAAGTTTTAACTATTTTCAGATTTTCTTGGTTTTGATCTACTAAACTTAGATTTTTCCTTGTTTTGAGGCTTTCATGTGGAAAAGAATTCAATTTTATACAAGTTAGAACTTTGAAAATCAAATTTTGGTTTTGTTTTGGCTAAGTTATGAAGATTGAAAATTTGGAGTTCTTGGGGTCTTCCTATCGGCTTGGTGGAGAAGATGATCCTCGGCCAGCGCTCTTTAGCGCATGGCCGAACTGCGCTAACTCCTCGGCCAACGCTTTGCGCTGGGCTGACCTGCGCTGGCGCTCTTTAGCTCCAGCGCCTTCCTTCCATTGGCGCACTTGACCGCTGCGCAGCTCACTCCCAGCGCGGCTTGGCTCCAGCGCAACCCAATCCTAGCGCAGCTCGCTCTCAGCGCAACCCGACCCAGCGCAAGCCGACCCTAGCGCAACCCAACCTCAGCGTAGTTCACTCCCCTGCGCAGTCCATTCCCCCAGCGCAATCTGATCCCCAGCGCAACCTGTTACCCATGATGGTTTGGTTTTATTTCCTTGGACTTGGCTACTCTTTTATAGATTGGAGTTTTGAGATCTTGTTTCACACAACACGACGATCTTGACCTAACACGGCCTGGCACGATTTTCGGTGTTTTGCTTATGACTAGTACGGTTTTTCATGATTTTTGTGATTTATGATTTTAGTACCTTCTGATCTTCTTAGTAGTGACCCGTTGGGGTGCGCTCTTAACTTGTAACCTGTGATTCATGATTAATCTTGTAACCTGATAACTTGATAGTGGCCCGTGACGGCGCACTCCTGACTTGTAACTTGACTTGACCTGATACTGTTGCGATGGCTAACTTGATTCTTATAGTAAACTCTGACTCCGTGGGTGTTCATTCTTGCTGCCTTGTACAATCCACTTGTCTTATCTTGTATCATGTCTAGGACGTGACTCCCTGATTACCACGGTCAGGGATTCATATTGAATATGGATTAGGCTAATTACTAGATCAAACTATAGTTCATGGAGAATTTCCAGTCACAGGCAATCTCGTTATCTGGGCACTTTAAATGGACTTGTAGCCTGCCGACGAGTAGGGCACATTTCCAGCACATTGTCATGTGTTGCACCCTCTAAGTCACCTAAGGGTATATCGTCTCCTGGGCGATGTATCCAACCATACTCTCAACCCGCGGAAGGATAACTGGATAGTCTGCAGGGCTTGGGACTAGAAAGTTCTCATTTGCATCTTGTTAGTAATTAGGCTTGTGATAACCCTAGTTAGTTAAGTAGTAAGCAGTAGTATTTGCTTGGCCGCTTGTGTATGGATGGTGTCCAGCCTTGTCTAAGTCTCGTCTAGTCCCAGTACCTGGTACTCCTGAACATGATTGTTTTACTTATCTTTAACAATAAATGGGTAGAGACATAGTGTTATTCAGGCGAAGGATTACAACCCCAGTCCTTATTTGGTTTACGGGTTGTAACCTGGCTCCCGGAATGGTTCCACGTCCCTAGTCGTTTATTGTCCTGTTGTACTCTTTATTACTTGTACTTTTCTTCTATTCCTTATGTTCTGATATGCTGGCTTTTGTTCTTATTTCGTGGCCTCCTTTGTGGCACTTGCTCTTTTTGGGGTTTGACCCAGCTGGTTTTGTGTGGCCAGATTTCGGAGCAGCACCCGAGGATCTACCGAACTTCCAGCCCAATGGTGGCGACTAGACGGAACCCGGGCTACGAGTGGGTTTTCCATTTTGATTCGCTCACTATGTTGTAAAATTATTCTTTTGAGGCGTTTAGCCGACGAGCACCTGTTAGCTCGATGCATATTTACTTACTGTCTGCCTACGGGCTGTAACATGATTAACAAATCCTAGGGTTGATCATGTATGATTTAACTCTTGCTAATCCTCATATTTTGTATGACTAGCTTCATGATCAGCTGAATATGTAATATTTGGGACGTCTTTTATTGTATATTTGGTGATCTAACATCTTGTAACTATATCACTTGCTTGAGATTGAGATAATAGGCTTGACTTTAAGAGACCGTTGGCTTGTAGTAAACCCTCATATCTAGACAGCCGTGACCGTATAGCGAGGTGGATTCCATTTCAATATACGTAGCTGGCTATGTACGCCCCGCTCTCCAGTATTCTGGTTTTGGGGCATCACATGGTTTAAGTGGTGGCCTATGCAGGTCTTGTAAATCAAGATATGTGAGGGTTTACCGGTTAGATGTCTCAATCAGTATTCGCCCTTGATCTCTGCTCGTATCTTCAAATCCATGAAAATCTTGACCTGATCACATGCTTGTCTCGTTGATCTGTCCTGGTCCTTCCTTATTTGTTTTCTATGTCGTCTTCTTCAGCGGCATTGTTCCTGACCCCGTCGATCAGCGAGGTGGAGCACTTCCCGTGGACCAGCAGCAACCCGGAGATCAAGCGCAGCATTCCGGAGTAGCCTCCAGAGTTGTGCCTACCGGAGGAGAACCACCAATTCAGCCCGTTCAGCCTGCAGAGCCTGATGATGGCACCTTGGTAGGTCTCATCAGGACCTTGATAGCTTCCAAGGATCGTAGAGGAGACGCCTTGTACCAGGCAGTGGCAGATTCTTTGACCAGAGGCGGTCATCCAGGGAACAGCGTGGCCAACAGCTTCAAGCGCTTGAACCCTCCCTTCTTCGACGACAGCGAAGATGCGATTGCCACGGACGCTTGGCTTCAGGATACCGAGGTGGTTCTGGAAGAAGCTAGGACACCTGAGAATGAGAAGGTGGCAATGGTACACCTGCAGTTGCTAGATTTAGCTCGTAGTTGGTGGGTGGCGCAGGCCGTGGGACTAGCGGCGCCAGTTACTTGGACGGTATTTAGAGAAAGATTCCAGACGAAGTATTTTGATGCTGTAGCTCGGTACGACCTTCAGACGAGATTTACCAACTTGAAGCAAGGAGGCAGAACGGTCGACGGTTATGCATCCGAGTTTTCTAGACTCAGTAGGTTTGCCCCCACCTTGGTGGCAACCGAGTTTGATAGGGCCCAGCGGTTCCAGCAGGGGCTGCATTTGGAGATCTTGTTGGCAGTTGAGCAGTTCGAGCACCAGACGTTCGATACAGTATTGAGGGCAGCTAGGAGGCACGAGTACACCTTCCAGAGGATTGTGGATAGGACCGAAGGTGGGAAGCGGTCCCACAATCAGATGCACCAATCATCAGCTCCAGCCCCGGCAGCTAGGGGTTTGACCATTTGAACTCCGAGGTGGGCGGCCTCAGTAACGTCGGTTCAGCATTCAACCCCGACGTACCCGCAGCAGCAGAAGCAGAAGCAGACTTCCGCGATGGGATGTTCTTATTGCGGGAAGCCAGGGCACGTGGTGGCAGATTATCGCAGGGCGCAGGGATTGTGCCTGGCTTGTGGAGCGGCAGATCATAAGATAGGAGCCTGCCCGAATAGGGGTAGTTCGTCCTCTTATAACCTAACCAGTCCGTCGGTTAGGGGACCAGCACCTATGCAGCAGCAGCAGTACCCGAGGCCATTGTTGCCTCAGGCCCAGGTGTTTCAGCAGCAGAACCAGCAGCAGTACACCCAGGCTCAAGTGCAGAACAGACAGAAAGGTTTCCAGCAGAGGGGACCCGCAGCTAGAGGACAAGGTCAGGCAATGAGGATGACTATGGAAGAAGAAGTTGCACCAGGTGAGGTAGTTGCAGGTACTATTCTCGTCAACTCCTCTCCAGCATCGATATTATTTGATTCTGGTGCATCGCATTCATTCATTTTTGCACGATTTGTGACACGGATAGGATTGGAGCCCGAGTCATTATCAGTGAGGCTCAATATACTTACTGGTAATGGTCTTGTAGGAGTAGATCGAGTGTTTTCCTCGTATCGGATCGTAGTTAGCGGTAGAGAGTTTCCCGCTAGATTTATAGAGTTCCCTATGGCAGACTATGATATAGTCTTAGGCATGGATTGGTTGAGGAACCAGTATGCTAGGATAGACTACCACATTGGCAGGGTTGTCTTTAGTATTCCAGGAGAGCCAGAGTTTTCATTTTCCAGAGGCGCAGTGGAGCTATCTTCCCCAGTATTACGGATGGCAGTAGCAGCGATACAGTTACCCCGGATAGTTGAAGAGTTTCCAGATGTTTACCCAGAGGAACTTTCAGGAATATCGCCAGAAAGGGAGATCGAGTTCACTATAGACTTGATCCCCGGGACAGCACCAGTATCAGAGCGAGTCTACAGGATGGCACCTTCAGAGTTGGAGATTTTGTACAAGATGATTGAAGAACTCAGGACCTTAACATGCGGCAGAGAAGATGGCTCGAGCTACTAGTAGACTATAATATGGATTTGCAATATCACCCGGAGAAGGCCAACGTTGTAGCAGATGCGTTGAGACGGAGAGCCGGAGTTTATTTTCTGACGGCACAACCAGAGTTATTGGCAGATCTTCAGAAGATGGGAATTGAAGTGGTTCTTCCTACCAACGTGGCATTGATGGCCAATCTACAGGTTCAGTCCAGCATAGTTGAGAGGATCCGGATGGCGCAGTCTACAGATTCCAAGATTCAGCAACTCAGAGCAGAGTGTGAGGCAGAGAGAAGGCCAGAGTTGTACATTCATAGAGATGGTACACTTCGGTACGGCACTCGTCTTTGTATACCTAGTAGAGATATCAAACAGGAGGTCATGGCAGAAGCTCACAGTTCACAGTATTCAATTCATCCCGGTGGCACGAAGATGTATAGAGACATTCGTCAGCACTTCTGGTGGAATGGCATGAAGAGGGAGATAGCCCGGTTTGTCTCTCGGTGTTTGGTTTGCCAGCAGGTTAAAGGTGAACATCAGAGGCCCGCTGGACTTCTTCAGCCCTTGCCGATTCCAGAATAGAAGTGGTAGCATGTGACCATGGATTTTGTGACTGGATTACCTAGATCCCCAGCTGGTCGAGATGCTATTTGGGTTATAGTTGACAGGCTCACGAAGGTGGCTCACTTTCTTCCGTTCAGAGTTGGTCAGTCGACGGCTCAGCTAGCAGAAATATACCTCAGGCAGATTGTCAGGCTTCACGGTGTGCCCGTCAGTATCACCTCGGACAGGGATTCAAGATTCATATCACACTTTTGGCGTAGCCTGCAAGAGAGTTTGGGAACTCACCTTCAGTTTAGCTCAGCTTATCACCCGCAGACAGATGGTCAGTCAGAGCGCACAATCCAGACTCTTAAAGATATGTTGAGATCTTGTACCCTTGACTTCGGTGGTTCATGGGAGGATCACCTGCACCTGGTAGAATTCTCGTACAATAATAGTTTCCAGGCTAGTATTCAGATGGCTCCTTTCGAGGCCTTATATGGCAGGAAGTGCAGATCCCCGTTAGCCTGGGATGATGTTGGAGAGAGGCAGATGCTCGGTCCAGAAATGATTGCTCAGACAGTTGAAGTGGTCAGAAGGATCAGAGATCGTCTTCGAGTGGCCCAAGATCGCCAGCGCTATTCGGCCGATGCTCATCGGCGTCCCTTAGAGTTTGCTATCGACGACCATGTATTCCTTAGGATCTCGCCTAACCGCAACGTCATTCGCTTTGGCGTACGGGAGAAGCTTAGTCCTAGGTATATAGGGCCATTCGATATCCTGGAGCGAGTAGGAGATGTATCCTATCGTCTCGCTCTTCCGCCGTCGCTAAGTGAGGTGCATGATGTATTCTATGTGTCCCAATTACGACGGTACATCCTGGACCCGAGCCATATCCTGGACCATTCGGAACTGGTTGTTGGTACCAACCTTTCGTATGAGGAGAGGCCCGTGTCTATATTGGACCGGAGAGAAAAGATACTCAAGAACAAGACAATTAGCTTAGTCCGTGTTACTTGGGGTCATCACTCTCTAGGTGAGTCAACGTGGGAGCGTGAGGACGACATCCGATCGCGATATCCCGACTTGTTTGACTCGTAAGGTATAATGTCTTCCTTATGCCTTATGCTTCCCATCCCTTGCTTGCATGTATGATTGTTTGATTGTTTGCTTAGTGTAGCTTATTTGTGGATATTATAGCTGGCTCTTACATCTCTAAGCATCTTGATTTAAATTCCAAGGATGGAATTCTTTTAAGGTGGGTAGAGTTGTAATGCCCGTATTTTGGAATACATATTTTAATTAGGCGTATATGTATTTCGGACCTGTATTTTATTTTCTCAGATTTTGGCCTGTAATTGTATTTTGGCTCGACTTGCGGATTTTGGTTTTCTCGTAAATTAGATTTTTTTGGACCTGGCTGGTTTTATTTTATGGAGAAGGAATTGGTTTGGTTTGGTTTAGTATGCATTGGAACACACTTAGTTAACCTCCACCCTCAACACAATACACCATCCCTCATTAAAACCCCACCTAACTTTCTCTCTCCTCATAACTTCCATTAATTTTCTTCAACTTCTTCTTCCTTCCTCCACCAACACCATAGGCAAGTGCACCTTGCCACCACATAAGAACCCTATTTTATTTGTCCATTAGCTAGATTAGGTCATGGTGAACAACATTAGAACTTGGCATTTTGTGATTTGGAGCTTCCATTTTTCTAGATCTAAGTTTTAACCATTTTCAGATTTCCTTGGTTTTGATCTATTAAACTTAGATTTTTTTTTCTTGTTTTGAGGCTTCCATGTGGAAGAGAATTCAATTTTATACAAGTTAGAACTTTGAAAATCAAATTTTGGTTTTGTTTTGGCTAAGTTATGAAGATTGGAAATTTGGAGTTCTTGGGGTCTTCCTCTCGGCTTGGTGGAGAAGATGATCCTCGGCCAGCGCTCTTTAGCGCATGGTCGAACTGCACTAACTCCTCGGCCAGCGCTTTGTGCTGGGCTGACCTGCGCTGGCGCTCTTTAGCTCCAGCGCCTTCCTTCCATTGGCGCACTTGACCGCTACGCAGCTCACTTCCAGCGCGGCTTGGCTCCAGCGCAACCCAATCCTAACGCGACTCATCCGCTGCGCAGCTCGCTCTCAGCACAACCCGACCCAGTGCAACCCGCTCCCAGCGCAACCTGACCCAGCGCAAGCCGACCCTAGCACAACCCAACCTCAGCGCAGTTCACTCCCCTGCACAGTCCATTCCCCCAGCGCAATCTGATCCCCAGCGCAACATGTTACCCATGATGGTTTGGTTTTATTTCCTTGGACTTGGCTACTCTTTTGTGGATTGGAGTTTTGAGATCTTGTTTCACACAACACGACGATCTTGACCTAACACGGCTGGCACGGTTTTCGGTGTTTTGCTTATGACTAGTACGATTTTTCGTAATTTTTGTGATTTATGATTTTAGTACCTTCTGATCTTCATAGTAGTGACCCGTTGGGGTGCGCTCTTAACTTATAACCTGTGATTCATGATTAATCTTGTAACCTGATAACTTGATAGTGGCCCGTGACGGCGCACTCCTGACTTGTAACTTGACTTGACCTGATGCTGTTACGATGGCTAACTTGACTCTTATAGTAAACTCTGACTCCGTGGGTGTTCATTCTTGCTGCCTTGTACAATCCACTTGTCTTGTCTTGCATCATGTCTAGGACGTGACTCCCTGGTTACCACGGTCAGGGATTCACACTGAATATGGATTAGGCTAATTACTAGATCAAACTATAGTTCATAGAGAATTTCCAGTCACAGGCAATCTTGTTATCTGGGCGCTTTAAATGGACTTGTAGCCGGCCGACGAGTAGGGCACATTTCCAGCACACTGTCATGTGTTGCACCCTCTAAGTCACCTAAGGGTATATCGTCTCCTGGGCGATGTACCCAACCATACTCTCAACCCGCAGAAGGATAACTGGATAGTCTGCAGGGCTTGGGACTGGAAAGTTCTCATTTGCATCTTGTTAGTAATTAGGCTTGTGATAACCCTAGTTAGTTAAGGCTAATTATAAGGGCACAGGTTTTTTTGATCAGGGCTAGCCAGGATTAGGGCTAGCCAGGTTTTGAGAAAATTTTACTCGGGCTGTCCAAATTTTTCATTCAGGGGCTGTCCAAACCCCACAGCCCCCCCAAATCCGAAAAATCACTCTCATTTCAAATTTTCACTCTCTTTCTTCACAAACCCTAGCTTTCTTCTTCTTCTTCTATCCATCTTCTTCTTCTCCACCATTTTCATTCTCACATCTTCATCAAAACCCTAGTTTTTTTCTCATCATCATCATCTTCTTCTTCTCCACCATTTCCATATCACCATCTCCATCAAAACCCTAGTTTCCTTCTCTTTCCCAATTTCGATGGCACCCAAAAAATTAAATAAACCCTAAAATGTATGAAAATAAAGGTTAAATATTTCTTTCCTCACAAAGAATGCATGAAAATAAATCCTAAAATGCATATTTTACTCTATTATCAAGATTGAAATAAACCCTAACATGTTTTTTTCATTCGGGAATGTCGACTTTAGGACTGCCAGAAATTATGGCAGTCCTGAAAGGAACTTGCTGTACAGCAAGTATCTTTCAGGACTGCCTCAATTTCTGGCAGTCCTCAATATGTCTAGGACTGCCAGAAATTGTGGCAGTCCTGTTGTAGAGCATGTCCCTTTCAGGACTGCCACAATTCCTGGCAGTCCTCATTACTTCTAGGACTGCCAGGAATTATGGCAGTCCTCATTACTTTCAGGACTGCCACAATTCCTGGCAATCCTCATTATCTTTTATACCTACCACTTGGATAGCCCTGAGTAATTTTTTCAGTGGCAAACTTGTAAATAATGAAAAACTATCACTTGGACAGCCCCGATCAAAAAAAGCTGTGCCCTTATAATTAGCCTTAGTTAAGTAGTAAGACATAGTATTTGCTTGGCCGCTTGTGTATGGATGGTGTCCAGCCTTGTCTAAGTCTCGTCTAGTCCCAGTACCTGGTACTCCTGAACATGATTGTTTTACTTATCTTTAACAATAAATGGGTAGAGACATAGTGCTATTCAGGCGAAGGGTTACAACATCGGTCCTTGTTTGGTTTACGGGTTGTAACCTGGCTCCCGGAATGGTTCCACGTCCCTAATCTTTTATTGTCCTGTTGTACTCTTTATTACTTATACTTTTCTTCTATTCCTTATGTTCTGATATGCTGGCTTTTGTTCTTATTTCGTGGCCTCCTTTGTGGCACTTGCTCTTTTTGGGGTTTGACCCAGCTGGTTTTGTGTGGCCAGATTTCGGAGCAGCACCCGAGGATCTACCGAACTTCCAGCCCAATGGTGGCGACTAGACGGAACCCGGGCTACGAGTGGGTTTTCCATTTTGATTCGCTCACTATGTTGTAAAATTATTCTTTTGAGGCGTTTAGCCGACGAGCACCTGTTAGCTCGATGCATATTTACTTACTGTCTGCCTACGGACTGTAACATGATTAACAAATCCTAGGGTTGATCATGTATGACTTAACTCTTGCTAGTTCTCGTATTTTGTATGACTAGCTTCATGATCAGCTGAATATGTAATATTTGGGACGCCTTTTATTGTATATTTGGTGATCTAACATCTTGTAACTATATCACTTGCTTGAGATTGAGACAATAGGCTTGACCTTAAGAGACCGTTAAACCCTCATATCTAGACAGCCGTGACCGTATAGCAAGGTGGATTCTATTTCAATATACGTAGCTGGCTATGTACGCCCCGCTCTCCAGTATTCTGGTTTTGGGGCATCACAATAGTTGGTACCGTTCAGGTTTACCATGCACACCGGCTTTGTGTCCATCTTTGCTTCCTAGTTTGACTGTCGACTCCTGACATTTCTCTAAACCCAAAGCTCTGATACCACTGTGTTGGGAACGAAGCGCGAAAAACGTTCCCCTAAACCAGAGAGTCCTGCGAAAGAACCAAGCAAAAGCATACAAACCAAAAACATCAAACACAAATCGTAGACACATATATTTTTGACGTGAAAAACCCAAATGGAAAAGACTACGGGACGATCGGAGTCCAACCCTGAAGAACCTTCACTAATGGAATAAAGAGAATACACCATCTACAAGCTCCTCTCCATCCAAACGGATCACCACAACTCACTTGAAAGAAGAAAATTTAATTGTAGACTCCGAAGAACAAGAAATGTCGAAAAATTATTTGAAACAATCTCTCCTTCACAATAGTCTTCAATCATTTCTCTCTCTCTCTCTCTCTCTCTCTCTCTCTCTCAAAAGTTGTAAAGCACTATTGCTCCTCTCTTTTTTGAGATATATTTTATGGTGAGGAAACACCTAGTATATATAGTCTCAAACCCACAATTAGATATTCTACTATATGTAGGAATACTCAATCTAAACCACTGATGTATTCATGTTATATATAAGAATACCCAATCCAACTCCATTGAGATATTCCTACTATATATAGAAATGTCAATCCAAATATATTAGAATATTTCTATTATATATAGAAATACCCAACCCGACTCCGGAAAAATTTTCACATAGTTGAGAACCCCACCCACTCCAACAAGCACATATTTACATATTTTGTGAAAGGTGAACACTAGTCATATACTCTTGCAAATGTTGCCCAATCCATCCTGCCGACAACTCACATGTTTCGAAGGTCCTTCCATTATAGACTCTAAAGGCTAGATTAGATTACAGTTATATTTCATCCGGAACTTTATTTATTGCTAAATACAATAGATGAGCCAAAGGATTTGTGTTTTGGACGAACACTTGGCCAGATATTCAATTCATTTAAGTGTTGATCGTTAATTTATGGTCCAATGAACATTTCATAAATGGACATTCGAACAAACGTCCATCCCCAAACTACAATTCAGACCAAGTCTAAGGGTGTGTTCTGGAACGTTCTTTGGAAAAAGAAAAATAAGATTTTCTAAGATTAGGCATCCAAACTCCAAATAACCTAAATATGGTGTGGCTGGAAGTTTAACGCAAAACACCATCACATTTGGAGTTAGCAAAGCTCCAATCGTACCGAATTTTTTTAAAGTTCATTGAACTACATTTTCTCTTTATTTTTTTTAAGAATTCCGATATTACTCTGACCACCTCACACCTTCTAACCTAAACTTAAATATACCCCATGTTTTGTCGATGGAATTACATCATTTCATACCTTAGTTTCAAAACTCCAGTATAATCCCAACTCTAATTTTCAGCTAACCGTAACTCCCAATATAAGGGTTTTATGGCCAACTGTGTAACTAGTGGTGGTGCTACCACATTTCCTGCAACATTTACTTGGTAACTTGTACCAAAACTGTTAGCTTTTCTTGCAACCAAGATGACCATAATACCAACCTACACCAACATTCATCACACCATTTCTCAATTCTTCAATGCTACAAAGTCGCAACAAAATTTTCAAGTTGCAACCAAGCATCATAATTGCATCATTCTAAACATTGGATTGTAAACCCACAACATAATTTACAGAGCATCTTAGCCTGCATCATTCCAAGCATTGGGCTGTAAAGCCCCAACATAATTTACAGATCATCATAGGTGTATCATTCCAACTGATTGTAAAACCCGCTACATAATTGACAGCCAACCAAACATTGTATATGCAATATCACTTGTAGCATCAAATCTGCACGCTATTTCCATGTACTGGCAACCAACAGCACCAACCTGAGAACTAAAAGAGTAAAGTCCGAGAAACCTGTTTTCTCGAACTATTCCAGTACTGAATAGTTCAAGAATTTAGTAAGCAAAGGAACTGTGATTGCCATCTCCGAGGGGGAATGTAAATTGGATCTCTTGGAGAATTTAAGTAGATATCCCAAGATATATGAGCCGAAAATATAACTCATTGAGATCCCATCTCGCAAGAGGGAAAGAAAAAGCTAAGATGAGCAACAGAAAATGAAGTTAACTCCATGCTTAATCCAGCCCAAATTATTCGGAACAAGAGAGCAAGTCAACTACAAGGTAAGCGATCATGATGCATTGAGTTGCAATTGTTCTATTTATAAACTTGTCCTAAACTTTAGGCAGACCAAGTAATACAAATCCATAAATATACTGTAAGAAAAGGTGACGAGTAGGATGGCACATCCATTTGAAGCCTTGAGAAAATCTCGAAGATTTTCTTGACTTTGAGTTCAGTGAGCTGAAACCTTTGTTCAGAATGTTGAGCCATTGAAACCAAAAAAGGAGCGCTGCATTAAATAGCATGTCAAACAATTAGCATCAAAGGAGAAGGATTGGATACGGGATCACCCAAAAATAATAACATACTCAAAATTTTGCATAAAATCTACATACTAAAAGTAGTTACGTAGTTCGTTTCCCTCATCCTTGTCACAGATACATAAAAATATGTGGGGAGTGTAATTCGGAAGACGTCTGGTGAATTGCCAGATTAATGGAGGTTGACAAGTCTTTATCTCGCTCCAGAAGAACAGTTGTAGTTGTAGTTTTCTAGTGTCACAAAAGAAAAAGACTACTCATAAATGAGAGGGAGGACACTGAAAATTGTGAACCCTTCTAACCTACTTGTTATTGTTAGCTGAAACCCAACCATCATGAAATCAATCAATCTGGAGGCTTGTGTGTGGTATGTAACATAACGTTATTTTTTATTTTATTTTGGCAAAAGAGATCCTAAGGAAGTTTGCATATAGATGCGAAGTGGTCTGGGCAGCCCAAAACCTGGCCCGGCTCAACAAAAATTTGAGTTGGGCTGGGTTTGCCCGCACCGGACCCGGACCCGGCCCGACCCGGTCCGACATCTTTGAGGGCACTAACTTGTTTGGAGGATCCAATTTGGAGGAGTTTGTTTACTCTCAAGTGGGTATTTCACATCTTTGAGGCAGCAAGCAAGGTGCTTAAGGTTAGTTTTCACAATATTGCATTGTGCCCACTTGGGTCTGCTACTCCTCGATTGCAGAGGGTAACATCCTCTCTTCACTGCAAGGTGGAAGAGCTAATAGTCTAACAACCAACTATCTAGGTATGCCACTCAGGATGGTAAAACTTAAGAAGGACCCTTACCACTCACTGACAGATTCGAGAAGAGACTTCATGGTTAGAAAGAAAAACATTTACCTGTAGGAGGAACGGTATCAAATAGTATTATCAATCCTAATATTCTAAAAAGTGTCTGTTTAAGGCGCCTAGGTCAAGGTTCGGTTTCTACTCTAGGTGTCCAACACATTCTACGTGCTAGGCACTTTCGTATGTCGTGGAATAGCCCGCCTAGGCCATGCTTAGTCTCCTAGGCCCCACATTAGCCCATCACGTCCAGCATAGACTGTTATTAACCAAGATTTACTATTTCGGTAAATTAATTGAACTTTGTTTAAGATGAGTGCATTCTATGGTGAATTGAACTTTACTATGTTCACATACGTAGTAGCAGACTTTCTTAATTTTTTTAGTTTTGTTAGATATAGGTGAAATTGCTTAAACTAACTCTTTGATTGCTTGATTTATAGTAACTTAAAGTTTAATCTAAAACCTTTTTAAGTTTATCATTGTTTTAGACTCCCCTTAAATGTTTTGAACGTCATATATATATAACATCGAAAATTCATGTTGTATAGGTCCCGTTTAAGTCTGACTAGGCCCCTAGGTGTTAGATCTCCTTTAGCCACCTAACAGTTGTACTGTCTGCCTTCCACAAGAATAATCAAGCCTATCTGTGTACCCTATATCCTACGATACTGATAAATAGGCCATCAAGAGTGAATTTTGTTAGTTGAGGCTGATTGTAAAAGGGTGATAACTGGATGGAAAAAGTATTCCCTTTACAGAATAGGGCGGAATGTGCGAGGAGAGGAAGGACTTCGGAGGACATGTGGATATTACGGGTGATGTACCCAAAAGAAAAACATTGACGGTTCCAAAAATATAAGTCGAAGAAATAAGAGGTGAAGGGTGTGAATGGGACAAATCATCATGTTTCCGAGAGGCTGCAAGTGTGGAGGAAATATGTGTTGAGCATGTTGTGTCATGCTTGGATATAGACATAAAAATAGAAGTCCTGTATCAACATATAATGAAAGATATGTGTGAAGTTCCCTGCAACCTAGGAAGCATAGACACTCCATAATGGTTGCCAGGTCCGTGTCAGACATGTAAAAGCCATGGCACAAACACTCCAAAATATACTATTGACGCGCCCAAAACAGTGCCGTGTCCATGCCACCGTGTCCATTTGATGTTGTCATAGTTGCGTAATGCAACTTAGTCTACAGAAACAAACCAACCGGTAAACGGTATCCTCTTGTTAGTCTCGATCAGCAAGCCACAAAGATGTCTATCTATGACAAAGTCCATTCTAACTCAGCATACTGTTTCATGAGAGCATTTTTTTTCCTACATCAGGAAAATAGTATAAAAAAAGGACAATTATTTCTTGCCAAAGAGTAATACATGAGGTAACATTGTAATATCATAATAATATTTTACTTCTATCGAGATTAGTCAGTGCATTAGGTTATAGTTGACATTTATAATCTGTGATTTTCAGGAGAAATTGGAGACCACATACTAGAATGCTAAGCCACTTACACTCATATTTGAAACCTTAAATGCATCATAAGCAGTTGTCAAAACCTTTATTTAGGAAAAAGACAATAATACCCAGATCTGACATAACGATGAGAAAGAAAGTAAAATCAAATAGAAGGCATAACTATCTTACCTCGACGTCATAAAATTTGATATAGAACCTGGAACTATCCACAGAGAGCTTGGTTTCAAGAAGTTCCGCAAGGGCAGAACTTAGCTTCCCGTTTACGCTGGGGCCGAGACCACCGATGGATATAATCTCTCCATATGCAGCCGGTTCTTCAGTTTTAGCAAAAGCTATAGGTACCCCTCCATTAAGTACAATCATCACATACTGAATGACCAACCAAACAATTAGAACATAGAAGAATTGTTTAGTAACAAGGTCCTACACACACAACTTTAAATAAGAAAGATACTTCTAAAATTTTAAGGAAAATTCTATAGACACTTCAAAATTACTTAAGGCAGTCCATTACTTGGTGCTAGCCCAGGCTAACATAATTTTTACTCAAGACAACCCAAATTTTTTTGGGGCTGCCTACATCCCTCCTTCCCCTCCCAACCTAATCTGACGCCCTTGCCGCCGAATTCCGGCGACACTCGACCTCGAGGAGAGGAGGAGGCAGAGGAGAGGAGGAGGTCAAGGTCGAGGAGAGGAGAGGAGAGGAGGAGGCAGAGGGGAGGAGGCGGCAGTCAGAGCGGAGGAGGAAGCGGAGGAGATAAGAGGAAGAGAAGAGGAGGCGGAGGAGGAAGAGGAGAGGAGGAGGCGGTCGAGGAGGAGGAGGTTGTGGAGAGGAGGTCGAGAGAGGAGGAGGAGGTCGAGGAGAGGAGGCGGCGGAGGAGATGAGAGGAGGCGGAGAAGGAGGAAAAGAGGAGGAGGAGGAGGACGGTCGAAATATTTGACAATCCTTTTAATAGGAAGGATTGTCAAAAAATTTGACACTCCTAAAAATTAGGACTTAGAAGGATTGTCAAATTTTATGACAATCTTGAAAAAAATGGGCTAGCCTAAAATAATTTTTTCGGTGGCAAACTTGTAAGTAAAAAAAAAAAAATTGGGCTAGCCTAAGTAATTTTTGATGTGCCTTTCGAATTTTCTAAATTTAAATAATAAAGAAAGGAAATCCTCTCCCTTCCTTTTTCCAAAGTTTCTAAAAGAAAACTTTATTATAAAATAATAAATTAAAGGGTATTATCGTCAGTTTTTATGACAAACTAATAGTTCTTGATAAAAAGGATAAGAAGGACAATTTACATAAATGGTAAAATGGATGAGAATGACTATTTATATAAATGGCTAATTAGCATTTAGACTGGATTTTATACCTGTTAGAGTTTAAGTTCTGATATGTCCAATTGGAAAGTTTAGATCCTGATTTTTTTCCCTATTATACCCTCCCGAGCCTCTCTCCCATGACTGACAATGAAACTTTCCTATATAGTAGGCTCGGGAGGGTATAACGGAAAAAGAAAACCAAAAAAAAAAAAAAAAACAAGGGTCCAATCTTTCAGTTGGACATGTCACTGCTTAAACTCGAAGCTGGTATAAAATCTAGGATATAAACGCTAGTTAGCCCTTATATAAAAGGGCAACATTAAGGACAACACGGAAAAATCCAAAACATTAGGGAGTTTCAGAACATGGTTACCGAGACGAAAATCACGTTGGTAGTAGAATTCTTTGGAACACAATATATTTTATCAGAAACATGAAACATTTTAAGGAATGCATATGTAATATTTTGGTATGTTGTCTTTAGACTAGGAAAGATAGTCCCATATCGGCTACACCAAATGGTGAGTATCTCAATATAATGCTTTACTTGTGTTGAGGTATGCGCATGAGGTATGGTGGGGCACAAGTGGGTGCCATGTGGGAGTATTTTTCTAGAAAAAAAAGGAATAATTCCAACAAGGAAGCAAGTTATTTTTTGTCGTTCGGACTCGGACTCGGACTCGGATTCGGACACGGGCTCCAGGATGCCTCGTGCATGCACGGGCGTGTTCGGGAGTAGGCGTGGACTGGCACACGACTATGTTGATTGTGGGATAGTCTAAAATATCAAACTCTATTTTTGAGTATTAGTATTTTAGTCCTACATTGGATAGGAGAAAAGGTGAAATGTCACTCCATTCTATAAATAGAGCCCCCTGGTCTCCTTTGTAACATGTACCAAAGAAGAGAGAGAAGGGAATCCGTTGAGTCCAGGAAGCCCGTTCGAGTCACGAAAAGTTGACTAACGAGTGTTCCAGAAGTTCTTTAAGAACTTTCTAGTTCCTGGAATCAGATCGTATAAAGGCGAATCTTGCTTTGAGCAATGGTGATCTTCACCACCCCAGCAGAGTTTTCTTTCTCTCTTCCTTCCTTCTTCTTTCTTCTTCTGCTTCTTTCCGTGGGCTAAGGAAATTAGGAGAGCAAATTTATTTTGCAAGTATTCTCCGAAATCCTAAAAAGTCAGAACAGAGAGCAAATTTATTTGCAAGTAGATCTCTGCGTCTGAAAGTTGCTATAACAGAATAGAGAGCAAATTCATTTACAGGTACATCTCTAAAAATTATGTTCGTTCTTCCATCTAGATTTGTTTCGGGAATAAGAATCTCAAAGCAAGATATAGATCCGATGGAGAACAACCGTGCAAACCTTCTCGACACAAGTTTTAACAAACTTAAGAAGTTTGACAGGGGGCATTACAACGTTTGGAAGAGAAATATCAGCCTTAATTTTCAACTCGTGAGCGTAGACTACGTGTTGACAGATCCCGAGCCTTTAATTTCAGAATGTGAAAATGCTCGAAGGGTCGCTTAGGCCACTGCACTGCAATCCAAGTAGAGGAGAGATAACAACCTCTGCAAGTTGCTTATGTTGAACTCAATTGAAGAACTCTGTGGAGTCTGTGGAGTCATACAACAAGACGGTCCATGCCAAGGACGTTTGGGAGTCTGTGGAGAATTCCTATAAGGCAGATGAAAACAGGAACAAGATCCACGTGACCGAAAAGGTCTAGAGGATGCGATTTGAGGACGATAAGACGATGTTGCCCCAAGTTGAAGAATTCCTTAAGTTACGTCAGATACTGGCGGATGACGGCATGCCCTTGGTCGATGCCTTTGTCGTCGGGGGTATTGTCGCCAAGCTCCCACCTGGGTGAAGCAATTTCATCGCGGACATGCACTGCAAGAAGATGGAGGTGAATCTTGAACGCCTCTTGCACTGGATTCATGTTGAAGACGAGCTGAGGGCTTAAAACAAATTGGACACCTTGTCCAATGGTTTAAAGTATCGGCCAATACCGATCCGATATGGCCGATACCGATACGGTTTGGCATGTCCTGATCCGATACCGACCGATACCCGATACCGACATTGGGTGTCTCTTTTCCGGTCAATTCGACGAAGAAAATTAAATGAAAAGGCAAATCAACAAGGGTGTAAAGCATAATAAGGTTGTAAAAGGAAGTAAAAGAAGAAAATCAATCTATTGTACGTAAACCAATCGGTAAAGGTGACTATTATTTCATTTAATTTCAAAAGTACTAAGAAATAACACTGAAAATACTTAAAATTATGCCTAAATGTATAAAATATATGTTTCTAAATGTAAATAATTTATTTATAATTATTTGTTTTCCAATACCAAAAAATCCGATACTCCGATCCGAAACCGCCGATACTACCGATATCGCCGATACTACCGATATTGCCGATACCAATACTCATAGGAATAGTCCAATACCAATTCCGATACCGATACTGTGAACCTTGAGTCCCCAAACAGATGGCTGAGGCCAATTTGGTGCAAGGTGGAGACTCTAAGAGGAAGCAAAAGGCTTCTTACAACAAAAAGGACTCTCACCAGATGAAGGTGAAGTCAGCTCAGTTCAAGCCAAAGCCTAAGGGCGATGGGGCTTGCCTCAACTGTGGTAAGAAGGGCCACTTCAAGAAGGATTACAGGGCTAAGCCCAAACAGAAAGATCAAGGTGAGGCTAACATGGTTGCTATGATTGCGCAGGTTGAATCAACTAGTATTGACACGGACTGGTAGATAGACACTGGAGCTTCCTGCTATGTTTGCTCTAATAAGGAGTGGTTCACCACATACAAGCCTACATCTGAGAAGGTTATGGTGGCAAACCAAACACAAAATGAAGTGCAAGGGATCGGGACGGTGGTACTACAACTGACTTCGAGGAAGTCGCTGATGCTTCAGGAGGTGAAGCATGTACCGAATATAGCCAAAAACCTGGTCTCAAGAAGCCTGCTCTACAACGCGGACTTGAGGATGGACATTAACGTTGGTCAAGTAGTTATGTCTTATAAAGGAACATACTTCGAAAAGGCTTATTGTACCGAAGAGATGTTCAAACTTCAGCTTGTAACTCCAATTGAGAAAATTAATGCAGTTTCTATTTCTGATTATTCTCTTGCGTTGTGGCATAATTGACTAGGACATGTTCATTGTAAAAGAATTAACAAGATGTCTAGTCTAAGGCTTATCTCCAAATGTGGGACGTAAGGAGTTGGAGAAGTGTGAGGTCTGTGCACAGACAAAGATCACTAGAAAATCGTTCAAGTGGATAAACCGAAATATAGATCTTCTGGAGTTGGTACACTCAGATATCTGTAACTTCAAACAGTTCTTCGCAAAGGCCAGAATGAAGTATTTCATTACTTTAATCGACGATTTCTCAAAGTACGCATTCATTTATCTGCCCAAGTCTAAAGATGAAGCATTTGAGAAATTTAAGGACTTCAAGGCTGAAGTCGAGCGTCAAACCGGACAACAACTCAAGGGACTCAGAAATGATTGAGGTAGAGAGTATAGATCTCATGAATTCGCATCGTTCTGTAGAGAACATGGAATTGTCAACAAGACGACTGCTCCGTACTCCCCTCAATCAAATGGTGTTGCAGAAAGGAAGAACAGAACGTTAACAAAGATGATGAACTCAATGATGTTGACTGCGGGTCTTCCAAATTGCTTCTGGGATGAAGCAGTGCTTACGGCTACTTTCATTCTGAATAGAGTACTGTATGCAACTTCCGATGCCACTCCTCATGAACTCTGGTTTAAGGTCAGATCCAACTTGAATGTTATTCGAGTGTGGGGGTGTCTGGCGTATGTGAAGCTTCCGAATTTAAAGATTCAGAAGCTGGAAACAACAAGGACTATGAAGACTATATTCCTAGGTTATGTCGATAAGAGTGATGTTCGGAGGTTCCTTGATATTGAATCAGATAATATAATTGAATCTCGCGATGCAAAATTCTTTGAAGATAAATTTGCAAGGCACAAGAATATTATTGTCACGAATATTTCGGAGAATAGTGTGGGTGCACAGACGACTGAAGCTCCTTACGAAGATGTAGTCCAAGAAGAAGTTGCACAAACAACTGTTGAACCAGAACTCGCAGAACCTGTGTCTAAGCGAGTGAGGAGACAGAAGGACTTCGGAGAGGATTTCGCCACCTATCATGTGGAAGCAAATCCGCTTACCTATGATGAGACGATGAAAACCAGAGACACTGTCCTCTGGAAGGAGCTATTAATGATAAGTATGACTCGATAACCTCCAACAACACGTGGGTGTTGGTCAATCTGCCTGAAGGAGCAAAACCAATCGGATGTAAATGGATCTTCAAGAAGAAGATGAAGGCCGATGGAACTGTTGAAAGTTCAAGGCTAGGCTGGTAGCTAAAGGATTTTCTCAAAAGCAGGAGATCGATTACTTTGACACATATGCTCCAGTAGTACGGATGACGACCATCAAGAAGTTGATTGCTCTAAGTGCAATTCACAAGCTGGTTATTCATCAGATGGATGTTAAAACCGCATTTCTGAATGGTGAGTTGACCGAAGAGAGTTACAGGCAACAGTCAGAATGATTTGCCGTCAAGGACCTTGAAAACAAAGTCTGTAAGTTGGTAAAATCGTTATATGGTCTCAAGCAAGCTCCCAAGATGTGGCATGAGAAATTTGATAAAGTCATAAGATCAAACGGCTACAAAGTCAGCGAGATGGACAAATGTGTGTACACAAAGTTCGCTGACGGGAGAGAAGTTGTCGTTTGTCTGTACATGGACGACATGCTGATCTTGGGTACAAATCTAACAAGTGTCACTGAGACAAAGAAGTTCCTCTCGTGTAAGTTTAGTATGAAGGACTTAAGGGAAGCTGATGTTATCCTAGGGATAAAGATCATCCGGACAGAAATTGGAGTGGCATTGTCACAGTCTCATTACATTGAGAAGATGCACACACGCTATGGGTATCAGAATCTTTCAGGGATAAATACACCATATAGGTGTGACAAGAAACTGAAGCCAAATCCAAGAGAAAACGTCAGACAACTGGAGTATTCAAGCGTCATCGGAAGTTTGATGTATCTACTGCCACAAGACCTGACATAGCTTTTGTTGTGGGGATGCTGAGTCGATTCACGAGCAATCCAAGAGGGTAATGAGATATCTCAAGAGAACTCAAGTATGTATTGCACTACTGCGGAGATCCAACAGTAGTGGAAGGCTTCAGTGATGCAAGTTGGTGCTCAGAAGTAGAGAGTGAAAGGTCCACAGGAGGATGTCTTCTCCATGGGTGGAGCTGCTATATCATGGAAGTCGAAGAAGCAGACTATGCTCTCACACTCTTCTATGGAATCTGAGTTCTATGCACTGGCGGCTGCAGCGGATGAAGCAGAATAGCTTCGGGAGCTCATGTATGATCTTCCAATGGTTGGTGCGCAGATACCGACGGTACCGATATACTGCGACAACCAGACGACTACACCGGTGGTATCTAATGACCTCTTCAATGGCAAGAAGAGGACTATGCGTCTAAGGCACAGGACGGTAAATAATCTTATCAAAAGAGGAGTCATTGCCGTGGTTGATGTTCGGAGCCATAAAAATCTGGCAAATTCGTTCACCAAATGTCTTAAGCGCCAGCTGGTCGAAGATACAGCATGTAAAATGGACTTGAAGACACTCTGATATTGTTTCTTTGTAATTGTACTATAAAGTTTTATACTATTAGTTTAAAAAGAAATCTACTAGGCATCTAGCTTTTAGTTCAAAGAAGAAGCATTGGCTGGAAGAATATCAGGAACAGTGGATAATCTTTTGGGAGCTACGGGATTAAGAACCCATAACCACTGTTGGCAGTAGGTAGTCCTTTGAAAATTACGGGATTACAGACCCAAAACCACTGTTGTCTACTGTTTATTCTTTATATAGAACAAAGTCTTGTAGGAGGATGACTTAGACGCCTTAATGAGTTCTAGGGCATTCAGAATGTCCGGCGTGCTATACAGGAAGCACGGGTAGCACAGCACTACAAAGGAGCATAGTACTCCATGCTACAGTAGGGTGACACCACCAGGAGGTACCTCGAGAGGTTAAAGCCTCAGCTTCGGGCCATGTCACAGCGGCGTAACACCGCACATAAACAAGTGGCGTAATGCTGAATAATGAAGAGTAGAAATCAGCACTACAAAGAGGCCGGTGACCTCATGTTACAGTGGTGTAACACCACAGAGGTACCTAGAAAGGGCAAAGCCTCGGCTTCGCGAGCCATGTCATGGCGGTGTAACACCGCAAGTAAGCGAAAGGCTTCATGCTTGGTAGTTTAGCACTACAAAGCGGTTGGGCCTCATGCTACAGTGGTATGACACCACATGAGGTATAGCCTCGGCTATAGGCCATGTCATAGCGGCGTAGCACCGCAAACAAGCGAAAGGCTTCATGCCAAGACTCTTTAAAAGAACTCAACTAGAGTGTATGAAAGAGATATAGGCCGTCTCTGAGGATAAACTTGTAGACACCCAATATACATATACCGAAACCAGACGGGCACAAGGCCTTTAATGTGCAACCGGAAGCAAATTTGATGTCATTGTGTTGGTGGAGAAAATTCCAGCTATGGTGCACAATTCAAGGCATAGTCCATTATTGTATCATACTGTTGTATGAACTATGCGGAAAGATTCAAGTCGAAGCGACATCTATCCTTATGCATAATGGACAGTCACTGTGGAGAACGCTCAACCATATATCGAGATATGTGGAGGATTGTTGGTGTTTCTGTCTTTAGACTAGGAAAGATAGTCCCACATCGGCTACACCAAATTATGAGTATCTCAATATAATGCTTTGCTTGTGTTGAGGTATGCACATGAGGTATGGTGGGGCACAAGTGGGTGCCATGTGGGAGTATTTTTCTAGAAGAAAAAAGAATTAATTCCAATAAGGAAGCAAGTTGCTTTTTGTCGTTCGGATTCCGACTCGGACACGGACTCCAGGATGTCTCGTGCATGCACGGGCGTGTTCGGGGGGTAGGCGTCGACTGGCACACGACTATGTTGATTGTGGGATAATCTAAAATATCAAACTCTATTTTTGAGTATTGGTATTTTAGATCCACATTGGATAGAAGAAAATGTGAAGTCTCACTCCACTCTATAAATAGAGCCTCTTAGCCTCCTTGTAAGATGCACCAAAGAAGAGAGAAAAATGAGTCCGTTGAGTCCAAGAAGTCCGTTCAAGTCACAAAAAGTTAACTAACGAGCGTTTCAGAAGTTCTTTAAGAACTTGCTGGTTCCTGGAAGCGGATCGTATAAAGACGAATCTTGCTTTGAGCAACGGTGATCTTCATCACCCCAACAGAGTTGTCTTTCTCTCTTCCTTCTTTCTTCTTCTCCCAGTGGGCTAAGAAAATTAGGAGAGCAAATTTATTTTGCAAGTATTCTTCGAAATCCTAAAAAGTCAGAACAGAGAGCAAATTTATTTGCAAATAGATCTCTAGGTCTGAAAGTTGCTATAACAGAATAGAGAGCAAATTCATTTGCAGGTATATCTCTAAAAATTCTGTTCGTTCTTCCATCTAGAACTGTTTCGGGAATAACAATATAACATAAAATGTATAGGTTGTTGGTGCTTTCTTTACATGGAGAGAGCTTGCTCTCAACATGCCTTGTAAAAGTTTAGTCCCACATCGGAAATGCACCATGAGTTATCTCAACATATATACTTGGTTGTGTTGTTGAGAGATGCACATGGGATGGTGACCCTAAGGAGGAAACCATGTGGATGATTTTACTAGGAGTTAAGAATAAGGCTCCAAGGATTAAGCATTAATGCTTTTGTCATTCTCTTGGATTAATTCCATTTGGAGCTAAGCCCCAAAGGGGCTTAGCGACTCGGACTCGGACTCGGGCTCAGACTCGGGCTAATGGGCTCATGAGGCGTAATGTGGCATTTTGTTGGCGCACTTTGCTGACGCATGGAGGGCTCCGCTGACTGTGCAGGCTACAAGTCAGTTATGGAAAGACTGATTCAATGCGATTAATTTCGTTTCCATCTTTGTGGGATTTGAATTAATTTTGTTTCCATCTTTGTGGGATTTGAATTAATTTAGTTTCCATCTTTGTGGGATTTGAATTAATTTAGTTTCCATCTTTGTGGGATTTGAATTAATTTCGTTTCCATCTTTGTGGGATTTGAATTAAATTCGTTGCTATTTTTGTGGGACTTGATTCAATCTTTCCATAACTGAAGAGGCGGCTAGGGTTTCCACCCTCTCTCTATATATACTCTCTTCTGTCCTCCTTTGTAAAAACTACGAATTTTATAAGTCAGAAAAGAGAAAGAGAGAGAGGGAGCTGCTGCCGTCATTGCAAGTCCATCCGAGGAGTCGGAACAGAGGTGACTTCGAGCGTTCCATAAGTTCTTCAACTTGCTGGTTCCTTGAAGCAATTCGTGTGGGACGAATCTTGCTTTGAGCAACGGTGTTTTGACACCCCAGCAACTTTTCTTCATCTCATCTTTCTCTAGATTATTGTAACTCGTTCTGTCCCAATTGCAACACGTTTGCAAGGAAGAACGAAAGATCTTCTCTTCTCTATTTTCCTCCTTCATATTGTAATCTGGCTATTTGGTTTTTTTTGTATCCTCGTAGATCTTGAGTTTGATCACTGCAAAGTTTTGTGTGACTCTCAGATCACGATTGCATCAGTTTTTCATCTTTGATCAAGCCCCGGGACTAACAATCTCAAAGCAAAATTCTTGTAGATGGAAAACATTAATACTTCGCTCGTCCAATCGGACTACTGCAAGTTGGAAAAGTTCGATGGAGAGCATTATCAAGTCTGGAAGAGGAAGGTGTATCTAACTCTTCAACTCAAAGACGTTGATCATGTACTGTTGGAGGAAGAACCTTCTGTTCCAGACACTGGGTCTACTGCCGCAATCAATGCGGCTACCAAACTCCAGGCCAAATGGAGAAGGGAAAATAGCATCTGCAGGCTTCTCATCCTGAATGCTATGGAGGATTCCCTGGCAGAATCCTACTCGAAGAAAGAATTTGCCAGAGACATATGGGAGTCTGTGGAAAAACTGTATGAAGAAGACATGAACAGGAGCAAGATGTTTGTGGTTGAAAAATATCACAAATTGCTCTTTGAGGACGAGAAGTCCATGTTGCCACAGTGAAGAAATTTCTGAAGCTGCGTCAGAAACTGAAAGACGAAGAGATGCCCCTTCCCGACAAGTTTGTCGTTGGAGGGATCGTCTCAAAACTTCCTGCTGGATGGAGTACCTTCTATGCAAGAATGCTCAGAAAGAAGCTAGACATTAGCTTGGGAGATCTACTTCAAGAGATCCATGTTGAGGACGAGATGCGTTCCCAACAGAAGATGGACACTCTGTCCAAACAGTTGGCTAAGGCCAATCTAGTGCAGACGAGAGATTCCAAGGGGAAACAGGTGGCTTCTCATCACCAGAAGAAGGACTTCACCAATCTAAAAGTGAAGGGTCCTTCATTCAAGCAACAGAAGTCCAAGTCCCAAGTGACTTGTTTCAATTGTGGCAAGAAAGGCCATTACAAGAGTGAATGCAGATCCAAGCCTAAACAATCAGAGAAAGGTGAGCCTAGTAAGGTTTCATTGGTTTCTAACATTGTTGCTATAATCGCACAGGTCACAACTGTGGGGGTTGACTCTGACTGGTGGATAAACACTGGTGCGACTTGCCATGTCTGTTCTGGCAAGGAATGGTTCGTCACGTACCAGTCGATATCTGAGAAGGTTGTCATGGCGAACCAGGCCCAAGCTGAAATTCTGGGGATCGGGACTGTGGAGCTGAAACTCACTTCTGGGAACACTCTGACGCTTCAAGGTGTGAAGCATGTTCCGGTGATTGCCAAGAACCTGATCTCTGGGAGCCTGCTCTGCAACGCAGGCTTGAGGATGGACATCAATGCTGGTCAGATGGTGATGTCCAAGAAGGGAACATACTTCGGAAAGGCTTATCGAACCGAAGGGATGTTTAAAATTCAGCTTGTCAACCAGTTTAATGACATTAATGCAGTTGCATTTTCTGATTATTCACTTGAGTTGTGGCATAATAGACTAGGACATGTTCATTGTAAAAGAATTAACAAAATGTCTAGTCTAGGACTTATCTCCAAATGTGGAGGTAAGGTAGAGAAGTGTGAAGTATGTGCTCAGACAAAGATCACAAGGAAACCCTTTCATCGGGTCAATCGAAGCACAGATCTTCTGGAGTTGGTGCACTCTGATATCTGTGACTTCAAACATTTCTCTACGAAGGCCGGGATGAAGTATTTCATAACCTTCATCGACGACTTCTCAAAATACGCGTTCGTCTACTTGCTCAAGACTAAAGACGAAGCTTTCGAGAAGTTCAGAGAGTTCAGGGCCGAAGCTGAACGACAAACTGGACAACAACTCAAGAGGTTGAGAAGTGATCGAGGTGGGGAGTACAGGTCTCATGAATTCATATTGTTCTGCTAAGAACATGGAATCATAAACGAGACTACTGCTCCGTATTCTCCTCAATCTAACATAGTAGCGGAGAGGAAGAACAAAACGTTGACAGAAATGATGAACTCAATGCTGCTAACCGCGAGTCTTCCTAAATGCTACTGGGGAGAAGCTGCATTGACGGCCACTTTTATTCTAAATAAAGTGCCGTATGCAACTTCGGACGTAACTCCTCATGAACTCTGGTTCAAAGTCAGACCAAACTTGAATGTCATTCAAGTGTGGGGGTGTCTGGCGTATGTGAAGCTCCCAGATCTGAAGATTCAGAAGCTGGGGACAAGGACTACGAAGGCGATCTTCTTGGGGTATGCCGAGAAGAGTGATGCTCGGAGATTTCTTGATATTGAGTCAAATCATATCATCGAATCTCGCGATACTGAATACTTTGAAGACAAGTTTGCAAAAGACAAAAACATTGTTCTTTCGGACATTCCAGAAAATGATGTAGGTGCAAATGAGACTGAAATCTCATATGGGCCAGTAGTCCAAGAAGAAGCTGTTGTTGATGAAACAACTCTTGTACCAGAACTCGCAGAGCCGTCAGCAAAGCGAGCGAGGAGACCTAAAGACTTCGGAGATGACTTTGTCACCTATCATGTGAAAGCAGATCCGCTTACCTATGATGAGGCAATGAAGACCAGAGATGCTATCTTCTGGAAGGAGGCAGAGAATGACGAGTTTGACTCTATCACCTCCAATAACACATGGGTGTTGGTAGATCTACCTGAAGGAGAAAAGCCCATCGGATGTAAATGGATCTTCAAGAAGAAGATGAAGGCAGATGGAACTATTGACAAGTTCAAGGCCAGACTGGTAGCCAAGGGATTTTCTCAGAAACATGGGATAGACTACTTTGACACGTATGCTCCAGTAGCTCGGATGACCACTATCAGGATGTTAATCGCTCTAGCAGCTATACATAAGTTGGTGATACATCAGATGGATGTAAAGACAACATTCCTGAATAGGAAGCTGACCGAAGAGATTTACATGCAACAGCCAGATGAATTTGTCGTCAAAGGTCTTGAAGACAAAGTCTGCAAGTTGGTAAAATCATTGTATGGTTTGAAGCAAGCTCCCAAGATGTGGCATGAGAAGTTTGACAAAATTATTAGGTCAAACGGCTACAGAGTCAGCGAGACGGACAAATGCGTTTACACAAAGTTCGCTGATGGAAGAGGAGTCATCGTTTGTCTGTACGTAGACGACATGCTAATCCTAGGGACGGATATAGGCTGTGTCACAGAGACAAAGAAGTTCCTCTCAGCCAAGTTCAGTATGAAGGACTTGGGGGATGCAGATGTCATCTTGGGCATAAAGATCATCCGGACAGACACTGGAGTAGCACTGTCACAATCTCACTACATTGAGAAGATGCTCACACGCTATGGGTATAAGGATCTTCCAGGGATCGATACGCCATACAGGTGTGATCAGAAGCTGAAGCCAAACTCGAGGGAAAGCGTCAGGCAGCTGGAGTATTCTAGCATTATCGGAAGTTAGATGTACGCAACCACTGCCACAAGGCCTGACATAGCTTTCGCCGTGGGAATGCTGAGTCGGTTCACAAGCAACCCAGGGATTGAGCACTGAAAAGCTGTGAAACGGGTGATGAGATATCTCAAGAAGACTCAGACATATGCACTGCACTACAACGGATATCCGACAGTAGTGGAAGGCTTCAGTGATGCTAGCTGGTGTTCAGAGGTGGAAAGCGAGAGATCCACAGGTGGATATGTCTTTTCCTTGGGTGGAGCTGCTATATCGTGGAAGTCGAAGAAGCAGACTATACTCTCTCGCTCCTCCATGGAATCTGAATTTTATGCACTTGAAACCGCAGCAGATGAAGCAGAATGGCTTCGGGAGCTCATGTATGATCTTCCAGTGATTGGGGCTCAGATACCGGCAATACCGATATACTGTGACAACCAGGCGACTGCGGCGGTGGCATCAAATGACCTCTTCAACAGGAAGAAGAGGACTGTGCGGTTGAAGCACAGAGCAGTATACGATCTTATCAAAAGAGGTGTAATTGCAGTGATTGATGTTCGGAGTCAGGAGAACCTGGCAGATCCGTTCACAAAGGGCCTCAAGCGCCAGTTGGTCGATGACACAGCTTGTAAAATGGGCTTGAAGGCATTATGATAGTGTGTCTTTGTAATCCTACCACAAAGTTTTATGCTATTAGTTCAAAGAGAAATCTACTAGGCATCTAACTTTTGGTTCAAAGGAGGATCACTGACTGGGAAACTATCAGGTAACAGTGGGTACTTGTTCTCTGGAACATGGAAGGGATACGGACCCATAACCACTGTTGTCTACTATGTATTTTCTGCGGAAAAAATAGATCCTGTGGAAGGTTGGCTTAAACGCCTTAATAAGTTCTCAGGCAGAGTGAATGCCTGGTGTGCTTTACAGGAAGCACGGTTGAGCAGCACTACAAGGAGTGAAACTCCATGCTACAGTGGGGTGACTCCACCATAAGGTTTCCAGATCTGGGGTAATGCCTCGGCTTTGCAAGCCAAGTCATAGCGGCGTAGCACCGCAAATAGGCAGGTAGCCTAATGCTGTATAACGTAATTAAAGAGTTGTAGACAGCACTACAAAGGGGAGGATGGTCCCATGTTACAGTGGCACGACACCACGATGAGGTACCCAGGTAGGGGTAAAGCCTCGGCCTTGCAAGCCATGTCGTCGCGGCGTAACACCGCAAGGAAGCCTTAGGCTTCATGCTGAGTAGATTGGCACTACAAAGAGGCTAAGACCTCATGCTACAATGGTATGACACTACGATGAGTTTTCTAGGTAGGGGTAATACCTCGGCTTCAGGCCATGTCATAGCGGCGTAGCACCGCAAGGAAGCGCAAGGCTTCATGCCATGTCTCTTTAATAAAGAACTCACCTATAGTGTATGGAAAGAGATATCAGGCCGTCTCTTGAGGGTAAACTTGTAGACGCCCAAAATTATACACTGAAACCAGGCTGGCACAGGGCCTTTAATGTGCAGCCAGAAGCACACGTAACTACACTTTGTGAGTGGGAAGAATTACAATTGTGGTGCAGAATTCAAGACGTAGTCCATTCTTGTATCACATTGTTATTTAACCCATGCGGGAAGATTCAAGTCGTCAGCGACATCTGTCCTAATGTAAAATAGACAGTTACTGTGGGGAACGCTCAACCCTGGACACATATATATATATATATATATATATATATATATATTGTGATATGTGGGGGATTGTTGGTGCTTTCTTTACATGGAGGGAGCTTGCTCTCAACATGTCTTGTAAAAGTTTAGTCCCACATCGGAAATGCACCATGAGTTATCTCAACATATATACTTGGTTGTGTTGTTGAGAGATGCACATGGGGTGGTGACCCTAAGGAGGGAACCATGTGGGTGATTTTACTAGGAGGTAAAAATAAGGCTCCAAGGATTAAGCATTAATGCTTTTGTCATTCTCTTGGATTAATTCCATTTGGAGCTAAGCCCCAAAGGGGCTTAGCGACTCGGACTCGGATTCGGACTCGGACTTGGGCTCATGAGGCGTAATGTGGCGTTTTGTTGGCGCACTTTGCTGCCGCATGGAGGGCTCCGCTGACTGTGCAGGCTACAAGTCAGTTATGGAAAGACAGATTCAATGCGATTAATTTCGTTTCCATCTTTGTGGGATTTGAATTAATTTCGTTTCCATCTTTGTGGGATTTGAATTAATTTAGTTTCCATCTTTGTGGGATTTGAATTAATTTTGTTTCCATCTTTGTGGGATTTGAATTAATTTTGTTTCCATCTTTGTGGGATTTGAATTAATTTCGTTTCCATCTTTATGGGATTTGAATTAAGTTCGTTGCTATCTTTGTGGGACTTGATTCAATCTTTCCATAACTGAAGAGGCGGCTAGGGTTTCCACCCTCTCTCTATATATACTCTCTTCTGGCCTCCTTTGTAAAAACTACGAATTTTATAAGTCAGAAAAGAGAAAGAGAGAGAGGGAGCTGCTGCCGCCATTGCAAGTCCATCCGATGAGTCAGAACAGAGGTGACTTCGAGCGTTCCACAAGTTCTTCAACTTGTTGGTTCCTAGAAGCAATTCGTGTGGGACGAATCTTGCTTTGAGCAACGGTGTTTTGATACCCAGCAACTTTTCTTTATCTCATCTTTCTCTAGATTATTGTAACTCGTTCTGTCCCAATTGCAACACGTTTGCAAGGAAGAACGAGAGATTTTCTCTTCTCTATTTCCCTCCTTCATATTGTAATCTGGCTATTTGGTTTTTTTTGTATCCTCGTAGATCTTGAGTTTGATCACTGCAAAGTTTTGTGTGACTCTCAGATCACGATTGCATCAGTTTTTCATCTTTGATCAAGCCCCGGGACTAACATAGGTATGATGCGAAATTAATCAAGTACCCTAATGTAGCATCGCCAAAATAAAAAAATAAAAATAAAAGTACTAGTAAGTTCCAAACAATAATGGCATCTCAAAAGGATTTGGCAAAAAATAAAAAGGGGTTGTTCATGTTCCAATACTCCGGCATTCCGCGTTGAGTCGTTGGGAGTCCAACTGTCATGGTCATTGGCCGTTGCTATCATTATGCCGATAACTAAAAGCCAAGTAACCACTATTTAACTATTCTCAGAGCAATTTCGTCGAACAGAAGAAAGGCGGTTGGAAGAAAAGAAAAGAAAAGTAAAGGCGTCTGGTTTGGTTGGGACTTACTGATTCGGGCTTGCCGATGAGCTTGGCGACGATCCTGGTCGCATCTTTGAGTATGTCGGACGCGGTCACCGAGTCCACCGGAACATTTGTGTTCAGGTTTAATGTGGGCATTCTCCTTTTTTTTTCCAAGATTTGGTGGAGAGGAGGGAAAAGTCTGGTTTGGTTGTGGCAGCCAAATTCTCCAATTGTTATGCGGCTAATCTAATGTATACGTGGCTTACAACACTTCCGACTCTAGATAAGATGTTTCTGGTGGCACCCATTATTATTTCGGAAATTTTCTTATAGTTGAACGTATTTTTGTTTTTGTTTTTTGAAATCTCCTACCGCCTCTCCGGATGTCCACTCCACTACGGCTAGGCAGTTCGGACAATGTTTTTTTTTTTTTTTTCCTTATAGTTGAACGTATTTTTGTTTTTGTTTTTTGAAATCTCCTACCGCCTCTCCGGATGTCCACTCCACTACGACTAGGCAGTTCGGACAACGTTTTTTTTTTTTTGTTGTTGAAACCAAAGAATCCAATGACAAAATTTGAACCCTCAAACTCATCTTATTACATCACGAGCTAACCATAATATATATATATATATATATATATATATATATATATATATATATATATATATATATATATATATATTTTGGAACCATGTACTTTTATTAATGCAATTTTTGTGTTACAATCATCTCTCTGCAGTAGATCCCATTCCTCTTACATCCTGCTCTATATTGTATATAATCCCTATCATCACCGTACTAGTGCCCATAAACACCATGTTGTTCCTGATGGGAAAGAAACGCGGAAACCTTTCCCCAAACCGGAGAGTACCTGCGAGAGGACCAAGCAATACAACGCACGAACCCAAAAATAGCCACACAAAAACAATCACGCAGACACAGAGAATTTTTGACGTGGAAACCCTTGCAGGAAAAACCACGGGACGATCGGAGTCCAACCCTGAGAAGCCTCCACTAATGGAATAGAAGAATTACACCCTCTACAAACTCCTCCCGATCCAAATCGGATCCCCACAACACTCAGAGACAAGAACAATGATTACAAGGCTACGAAGAGCGAGAACGACGAGTAGAGATTACCCGAACACGATCTCCTTCGAACAGCGACCTTCAATCCTCCGTCTTCTTCTCCGAAGTTGCAATGGCACTCTTGCCTCCTTCTCTCTCAAACTTGTGTTGTCCAATGCAATAATGCGATGATGAATTAGGGTTGAGAAAACTCAATATATCTCCCTAATCCCGCAACCAACCTGGACCGTTGGATTAAATCCAATGATGAAAACTCATCCTGAAATCCGCTTCAGCCCCCCGACACACAGAGTTCGGCCAGAACTCTGTGTGGGGCAACCAGCACCTACTGGCCAAACCCTGGAACGGCCAGACCGAGTTCGGTCCGAACTCGCCACGGGACCGAGTTCGGCCCGAACTCGGATCCCCTGCTTCCAGCAGCTCCAGCAGCAACAGCAGCAGCTCCACGTCTACTTCCCGAGCTTCTTCGACACACGAACGGCACTCGTCGCACTCCGGGGTCTTCTCCACATAGGTTGGGAACCCCACCCACTCCAACAAATCTCCCCCTTCACAACTATGGGGAGGACGTCGTCATCCCGACGATCTGCCTGCAGTACTCGAACTTCCCCCTTGGTAGAATCTTCGTGAACATATCAGCCCCGTTGTCATCTGTATGTACCTTCTCAAGCTCCGCGTCCTTCTTCTCAACCACATCCCGTATCCAATGATACCGAGTCTCCATGTGCTTGGACCGGCTATGAAACGTCTGATTCTTCACAAGGTGGATAGCACTCTGACTGTCGCAAAGCAAAGTATACTGCTCTTGCTTCAGTCCCATTTCCTACAACAGTTTCTTCATCCACAACAGCTCCTTGCAAGCCTCCGTCGCCGCAATGTATTCCGCCTCCGTCGTCGACAAGGCAACACACTTCTGCAACCGCGACTGCCACGACACCGCTCCTCCCGCAAACATCATCACGTAGCCCGAAGTCGACCGCCTCGTGTCTACATCTCCAGCCATATCAGCGTCAGTATACCCGACCAGCTTCGGCTCGTCACCACCAAAGGAAAGTCTCCAACCAGCAGTGCCCTGAAGATATCGTAGAATCCACTTGACCGCACTCCAATGTACCCTTCCAGGATTCGAAAGATACCTGCTAACCGTACCAACTGCATGAGCAATATCTGGCCTCGTACACACCATGGCATACATAAGGCTTCTCACAGCTGAAGCATATGGAACCCGCTCCATATCTTCCTTTTCGTCCTCGGTAGATGGACACTGCTCCTCAGTGAACTTAAAGTGAGCCGCGAGGGGGGAACTCACTTTCTTCGACCCGTCCATCCCGAAACGCTGAAGTACCCGGTGAATATACTTCTTTTGGGACAAGTGTAGCAGCTTGGACTCTCTCTCTCGGCTGATCTCCATCCCAAGAATAGTCTTCGCTGCGTCCAAATCCTTCATAGAGAAGGCCGCGCCCAGTTGGCGCTTCAACTCCGCTATCCTAGTGGCATTCCGACCCACTAATAGCATATCATCAACATAGAGCAATAAGATGATAAAATCATCATCGGCAAAATACCTCACAAATGCACAATAGTCCGACGTCGTCCGTGCATAACCATGCTCCCCCATAAACGACTCGAACTTTCTGTACCACTGCCTCGGAGCCTGCTTCAGACCATACAAGCTCTTCCTCAACCGGCAGACCAAATGTGACTTGCCCTTCTCACAGAATCCCTCCGGCTGCTCCATGTACAACTCCTCCTCAAGATCACCGTGGAGGAACGCCGTCTTCACGTCCATCTGCTCGACCTCCAAGTCGAAACTGGCTGCTAATGCTAGCACCACCCGAATAGACGAATGCTTGACGACAGGCGAAAAGATTTCATCATAATCCACGCCTTTCCGCTGACCGTAGCCCTTGACTACCAGCCTCGCTTTGTATCGAGGGCGAGTAGCATCATCCGTCTGCTTCACTCTGAACACCCATCGATTTTTCAAAGCCTTCTTGCCCTTTGGCAACCGCACCAGATCATAAGTAGAATTGGTGTGCAAGGAACTCATCTCCTCCTGCATAGCCACCATCCACTCCTGCCTGTGTTCGTCTTCCATAGCCTCTGCGAAACTTTCGGGCTCTCCCCCGTCAGTCAATAGCACATACTCATCCGGCGAGTATCTCGTAGATGGTCGACGATCCCTGTTGCTCCTTCTCAGTGGAGCCACTGGTGCTGGCTGTATACCGATAGCCTCCTCCCCTTCAGAAACTACCTCTCCGGCATGCTCATCCTCCTGAGGGACACTCTGACCACCATCAGCAGGCTGATGATCAAGGTTGGGAGCAACTCCATGTACCGGCTCCCCCATAACTGGATCCTCTGCGATGTCCTCTGGAAACTGCTCGAAGCGAAATGACTCTAACTCAGGCAATTCCTCAGCCTCAGAAGGCGTCTCGGAATCCTGAGTGTTGGTCATGGTCTGATCCTCGACGAACACCACGTCCCTGCTTCTGTAGAGCTTTCCTTCCACTGGGTCGTAGAGTCTATAGCCAAACTCATCCCGACCATAGCCGACAAAGACGCATCGCCTCGTCTTCGGCTCAAGTTTGGTCCTCTCGTCCTTCGGTACATGCACGAAGGCCTTACAACCAAACGCCCGCAGGTGACTGTATGACGGCTCCTTACCGTACCATACTTTGTCAGGCACATCACCCTGCAAAGGAGCACTAGGAGACAAATTAATAATATAAGCAGCTGTGAGAAGAGCCTCACCCCAATAACTGCCCGGCAAGTTTGCCTCTGACAGCAAACACCGCACCCTCTCCATCAGTGTCCTGTTCATGCGCTCCGCTACACCATTGAGCTGAGGTGTCTTTGGCGGAGTCTTCTGGTGTCGTATCCCTTGCTCTCTGCAATACGCATCAAAGGGACCGATGTATTCGCCGCCATTATCGGACCGAACACACAACAACTTTTTGCCCGTCTCCCTTTCAACGGAGGCCTGAAACTCCTTGAAAGTAGGCAGCACCTGATCCTTGGTCTTTAAGGCATAGACCCAAACCTTCCTGGAACAGTCATCAATAAAAGTCACAAAGTAAGAAGCACCACCAAGAGATTTTACCTTCATAGGACCGCAGACATCCGAGTGAATCAACTCGAGCAACGCCGGCTTCCTCGAACTTGGGTGACTCTGGAAAGACACCCTATTTTGCTTTCCAGCCAAACAGTGCGTGCATTTCTCCAACTTTGTAGACTTGAGCCCCGGAATCACTTTCATGTTCACCAAGTAGCTCATTCCCTTCTCGCTGATATGGCCGAGCCGCCTGTGCCACAACTCGGTAGACGCGTCACTGACTGCGTTCACCTCCTGTGCCCCCTCTGCGCTCCCCTCCATATAGTAGAGACCGGACTTCTTGCTTCCTCTGGCAATCACCATCGAACCTCTGGAAAGCTTCCACTGACTATTCCCGAAGAGACTGAAGAATCCCTCGTCATCCAACCTTCCAACCGACACCAGGTTGAAACGGATATCAGGGACATGACGAACATCCTTGAGAACAAGAACCGCACCCGTCTTTGTTCTCAAATGCACATCTCCAATGGCAACCGCCTTCGACACATCTCCGTTGCCCATCTTCAACACGCCACAGTCGCCTGTCGTGTAAGTGGCAAACAGTGCCCTATTGTGAGATACATGTGCTGAAGCCCCTGAGTCCACCAGCCAAGAATTGTCATCGCAGGCGAGGTTAGTAATGACCTCATCACCTACGACGATCACATCGTCTCCATGCACCGAGGCCGTCGCTGTAGTGTTCTCTTCTTGCTTCCCCTTGTCGCCCTTCTTCTTCTTCTTCCAAGCGAAACAATTCCGCTTGATATGGCCCTTCTTACCGCAATGATAACACTCTGAGTCCTCGTACCGACCCTTGGACTTCCCCCTGCTCTTGTCTCTGCCACCACCTGGACCCCTGCTTTTGCCCCTTCCGCGGCTCTCTGAAACAAGTGCCTCTGAGTGGTGGGATGTGGATGAAGTGCCCTGAGAACGTCTCCGCATCTCTTCATTCAACACCCCGCTCTTGGCAAACTCCAGACTGACCATGCCCTCTGGAGCAGAAGCGATCATAGATACTCGTACGGTCTCCCACGAGTCTGGCAAGGTACATAGCAGCCACAGTCCCTGAACTTCGTCGTCGAACTTGACTCCCATAGAAGATAGCTGGTCAACCACGCCCTGGAACTCACTCAAGTGATCCGTAATAGACGCCCCATCCTTGTACCGCAGACCCATCATCGTTCGGATCAGGAACAACTTGTTTACCCCAGTCTTCTTCGCATACAAGGATTCCAGCTTATCCCACAACGTCTTCGCGTGCTCAATATTGGCAACGTGGTTGTACACGTTCTCATCAACAAACTGCCGTATGTACCCACACACCTGTATGTGCTCGAACTTCCAGTCCTCCTCGGATTTATCACTGGGCCTCTCGGTTGCAAACACAGGTAGATGCAGCTTCTTGACAAATAGCAAATCCTTCATCTTGCTCCGCCAATAATGATAGTTTGTGCCATTAAGGTTCACCATGCGCACCGGCTTCGCGTCCATCTCTCCTCTCTGGTTCCTCTGTCAACTCCTGACACCCTTTGAACCCAAAGCTCTGATACCACTCTGATGGTATCAGCCAGAACAAAACCTATGCTCTGATACCACTCGGATGGGAAAGAAACGCGGAAACCTTTCCCCAAACCGGAGAGTACCTGCGAGAGGACCAAGCAATACAACGCACGAACCCAAAAATAGCCACACAAAAATAATCACGCAGACACAGAGAATTTTTGACGTGGAAACCCTTGCGGGAAAAACCACGGGACGATCGGAGTCCAACCCTGAGAAGCCTCCACTAATGGAATAGAAGAATTACACCCTCTACAAACTCCTCCCGATCCAAATCGGATCCCCACAACACTCAGAGACAAGAACAATGATTACAAGGCTACGAAGAGCGAGAACGACGAGTAGAGATTACCCGAACACGATCTCCTTCGAACAGCGACCTTCAATCCTCCGTCTTCTTCTCCGAAGTTGCAATGGCACTCTTGCCTCCTTCTCTCTCAAACTTGTGTTGTCCAATGCAATAATGCGATGATGAATTAGGGTTGAGAAAACTCAATATATCTCCCTAATTCCGCAACCAACCTGGACCATTGGATTAAATCCAATGATGAAAACTCATCCTGAAATCTGCTTCAGCCCCCCGACACACAGAGTTCGGCCAGAACTCTGTGTGGGACAACCAGCACCTACTGGCCAAACCCTGGAACGGCCAGACCGAGTTCGGCCCGAACTCGCCATGGGACCGAGTTCGGCCCGAACTCGGATCCCCTGCTTCCAGCAGCTCCAGCAGCAACAGCAGCAGCTCCACGTCTACTTCCCGAGCTTCTTCGACACACGAACGGCGCTCGTCGCACTCCGGGGTCTTCTCCACATAGGTTGGGAACCCCACCCACTCCAACAGTTCCGTTCTTTCCATATGTGCCAGACTGCGGAAGCCAGCCTTATACACGCTTCTCGATACCATCTAGGACCTCGTCCGTTGTGGTCTTGAATCATCTTTATTGCTCCTTCTATTTCTTCGTTAGCTCTGGCTAAGAATCCCATCTTGGTCCATTGTTGTTGCCATATGACTCGGGAAGTTGGACATTTGAAGAATAA